>VZTE01005381.1:4497122-4533480 GCA_013397775.1 Eulacestoma nigropectus | reverse complement strand
ATTAATACTTTATCCTCCCCCCCCCCCCCCCCCAATAAAGACAACAAATTGAGATTCTAAAATATCTTAACACTTATAAGGACTGGATGGGAAATCTAATGATTCTACACATGCACAGTCCTAATCCAAACCTACTGCAAAGACAGTTGATATAACTAATTTTTAGTAGTTACTAATTTTTAATTAAGGATTAAAGTACCATTTTTCAAAGACAGGTAAACACTTGGGCAACACTAGGGGGCAAGAGGATGGTTCTCTGCTCTTACCAATTGCGGCAGTGAAACATAATTCAATGGGAGAATGTGTACTTGCAACAGCTAAGGGACTACTGCAACTTTTTTTAAAGGAAAAGGCATAGGAATTGTGAAAGTCATCCTGGAGTCCAGGAAATGTATTTACAAATGTATTAATCCTTTAAGAAAGACACATTTGCTGTCCAAAGTATTTGCCCATTAAAAAAAATAAAAAGACTAAACTAAGCTAACAAATAATGAATAAAAAACCTAAAAGTTTATCTGGAAATTTTGGAGTGGTTTGATTAGAAAGACCTTAATTGCTGCCTCTTACAGAGAGGAAAAGAGGCCCCTCTGCTGAGAGGCTGCTGCTCATGAATGGCCTGGCTCCAGGGCTGCTGAACACGCACAGCACCTCCTGTTCCATCACACGCTGCACAGCACCATTCATCCCAACACATACTTGTACAGTGGGCCATAATGGTCTGTTTGCTCTCTCACAGTCCATTTGGCCACCCCTAAATGAGTGGTTTGGGTGTGCACTGAGAGGAGAAATCACTGCTGGTGCTACTTCCACATCTGCTCCTGTCCCGGTTAGCACCATTGCTCTCATGTCTGCCTCAGACACTGCTGCTCCTGCTATTACAGCCACCCACCCCTCATCCATGTGCCTTCAAATCTGCCTTTTTATGCATGTTCAAGGTTTTCTGCTAGTCTGGTTGAATAATTCCATTTTTCCCTCTCTTTTTTACTGTTTTTGCCACTTACCTGAACTTATTTCTGTTTCCCTTTGACGAAACCCTTGTGGAAACCTTTACCTCTATGAATAACAGGTATAATTTTGTTCAAATTAAGAACCGGCCTGCAACATCACCACCTCTTAATGTTCAACTGAACTCACAGTTGTAATTCAGAAAGATGATTTTCTTTTTTTTTTTTTTTGTAAAACCATTTTTTCCCACTGCACGGCTAAATATTCCTTCAGCAGAAAGCAAAGAGGGAAATGGAGATATGTAAAGAAAAGGATGCCCTGGAAGCTGAAAAAGTTGCAATAAGTGATTTATATATATAATTAATAAATTAATCAAGACCATGGAGGCTCCTCATTAGCCTGTACTGGTCAGTGTATTCTGGACACCCGAGGTGGTGCTCGTGCTGAAGGCAGTTCCTGGCTTCTCGTGGTGGCACTAAAAGGGAGGTCACAAAGAGGGAACTATAAATATCCATCATCCTCTCCCTCCCCTTTTCACAGGGAGAATTAAATTGTTAACAGGGGTGACTTGTAACTGATTGTGCAGGACAGCTCATTAACGTTGTGCCAGGATAAATAAGGCAGTTTGTGGCTCTCCACACCACCATAGCATGTTCCCTTCAGGTTTAATCTCTCCACCTCTTATAACTATTTCATTTGGGAGAGGCAGGGGACAGGGAATGGCTTTAACCATGACCACGGAGACTGCATGAAGGAGTATGTGGCACAGAAAAGATGGCATGCCATCAATTCACAGCAAATTCACCCTGATTTCTTCAACAGAAAAGCCTTTATACTCCATTTTTAAAGGGAAACTCAGACATTGCAGAAAAGAAGTCACTTTGAAACAGTGATAGTTACATCTCCATGCCCCAGCCTAATCTGTGCCCTGCAGACAAAGTAAGAATCCAGACTGCCAAAGAGTTGTAAGAAAGGAGACTTGCAATAATTTCCACGACTTGTGTCCCAGGTCTCCAGACTTCAACATATCCAAGAATAAAATTTCAAGATCATCACTCCCCTGAACACAGCCTGCCCAAAATGATTGGTATCAAATTACTTTAAAAAAAATAAAAATACCTGTGTGCTTAATTGCCAGGAACCGCTGAAGCACAGACTGTGTGAAAAGTCCAGTATGTGGGGCTAACCTGTAAATTTTGGGAACTAAGGCACACACTCTGTTCTTCTGTGTTTACACCTGGCTCATCTGCGTAGGTGCTTCATTTTTAAAACACTGGGTTTATAATTAGGCTGGTGTTAGGAAGAAGGCTGTCTGCATGATGTGCCATAAAGTTTACTGCCCTCTAAGGCTCAGGACAAAACCTTTGTGTTCATTGAACCGCTTCAAAGAAAACTTATCACATATGTACACACTCTGACTGCTGCCTTGCTCGATGGAAGAATAACACCAGGGAAGTACTGCAGGATTTGCAGGAACTTTCACCTTTGTATGTTTGTCTTAAGGCAAGTTATTTAAAGCAATTTGTTGTGTTTATTGGAATAAGAGAGTATCCCATTATATAATGTCTCAGCAAACCTGGGTTATCCCAAACCTGGGATTTGAAGAAGTAACAACTGATTGTTACAACTGAGGGTTACACATGATTAACTTAAGAGTTCCTCCATCAGACATCTCAGAGCATAGTTAAGGGCAAAACTTGATAGGTTGTTAGAAAAACTCAGGGTTTGAATTTAGTTTGGGAAAACAATTTACTATTACTAGTTTGGGATCCAGATCCTATTTCAGTTCAGCTGCAGGCTTTATAAATAAAGACATCTTATATAAACAAACATCACTTTCCCTAATTCAAGTCTTTCTCAATACATATGTAAGACTCTGACACACAGAAGAAGCCTCCTGGTTTTAGACTGGATCCATATCTATCCTAAATAATCCACCATTTACATCAATCTTGCTAAACTGCTTGCCTGTTTGTCTGCCAGTAGCCTTTCAAATTAAATTACAACACAGTAATTGTTTCTATTGACACTGCGTGTCTTTGCACTGGGGAGGGGAACTGACATTATCTGTTTATTAAAAAAAGCACTGATGGCATTTTTCTCAGCATAACCGAGTTTTAAATTCTGCACCTACATTTATGTCAGCTCCAAATATTTTCTGATGCAAACCTTGAATGAACAAGATATAGGCAGGAAAAAATGGGCAGACAATGCCCACGAACTGGATCTGTGCTTGTTCTAGTGAATCTTCACAGTGTCTCACAACACAAGGTGTAGCTCTGGCAGCACAACAGAAAAGAACTGGCAGCAGTGGAGTGACAAATAAGTGGAATTCGCCTTCATTCCTGTGAATGAACACAGTATGAGTAGGTCACAGCAAGGCCACAAACCCAGCTCCTGGCTGTCCCATTTCCTGCTCTCCCCTTCCTGCTCACATTGGGATGGCCTTTGAAGAAGTCTCTCACGGGAAACCTTGGCTGCAAACCACATTGTGTTTCTATGAAAGGAGTTATATTCTTCTGCACTCAGACTATGGCAGGCTAGAAACAGGCTGGGAGCTGGGCCGGGACAACTGGATTTGAATCCTTTAGTACACAGGCCTTATTTATCCTTTCCTAAAAAAAACCCAAAACAAAACAAAAAACCATAAGGAAAAGAAAAATCTCCACAGATGTTGAGATATAGTTACAGTGGGTACAAGTGAAACATCATCAGTGTGGCCTAGAGACAATGGAACTACGTCACCACAAATGGAGCAGGATTGACAAAAGCCTTAAAGAAAAAAGGCAGTGAAAGTGTGACAGAGAAATAAATCACTGAATTTTGTGCTCCTCTCCTATTCAGGACACTACTGATGGTGTTTGCTGCATTCCTGCTGTGTCCATTTACAAGAGATGACAGTTCTTTGGTGGCCTGTATAATAACTTATTATCAGAGACAGCTAACACTTTAAACAGAATTAAGACTGCTCACAGCAAGCCAGAGGTACATATCAGACAATTAATGACCTGCAGATCTCAGAATACAAGCAGAAGATGGCTTAGAGAGTCTCAGATGATTCTCTGAAGCATGGTACTAAGGCAAAAAGTACCTGGAATAACAGTTTCAGTTCAATTGCTGCCCCACATTCCCCTTTTCTTTCTCTCCTCCTATACTGAAGATGTGCACTTTTGTTTTGCTAGAGGACATACATGCTGTTAAGTCTGCTTGCTTTTTCTATTCATAGACTTGTCAGAAAAAAATCAAATTTCAAAATAATTTTGGCAAACTACAGTGAGATGCAGAGAACCAGGTAAACGGGTTATTTTTGGACAACAGGTTATCAATTGAAATAAAATTGATTTGAAGTAGAAAGGATCTGTTGGGAAACAGTATGGGAGGTGCAAGGAGTGGGCTAAACACTAAAGATTCTCCTGGAGCTTGTCCTCACTGTGCTGCTCCTGCCAGTAACCACAGGCTCAAGTCAGCCCGACTCAGTCAGCCAAGCACAGCTCTGAACCACAGAGAGATTCTATCTGCAGCTCAGTACAACTGTGTTAACTGATGATGAATTGCATAAACTCCCAGCTGCAGCCTGCAGTTTCACCTCATCAGTTGTCCCAGCCTTGGGCACAGTCTAATTAACTTGCTAGTGCTGGTCCTAGCTAGGCAGGTTCTTATCGGCACCTTATGATAAATTCTAGACTGATTTCCCCCCTAATCTGGATCATTAATGCTGTTTTTGAAAGCGTTGAAACCAGCAAAAATCTAAGGCAGGATTTTGCTACTGGGTGAGTAAGATAAAGCAGCAAATTCAGACTCTGGCTCACTGAAAGGACATAACCTTTGGGTTTTTCCTATAATTCTATTTTGATAATCTTTGATGCTAAATCAATATGAAATCACTATAAAGTGCTATAAACTTCCAATGTGATTTCAAAGAACACAGTAACATCACAACATTATTAGGTGCTAACATTACAGATTCTTTTTAAACCTCAGTTCTGAGGTCAGTCTACAGAGCTTTAGGGCTGGATAGAGAGAACAGACAGACTTTTCTTGTTATCATCTAAATCACACCACAGATCGTTTGTGCCCACACTGTTAAAGTGGCTGCAGTACCTGTACTGCACTTTATGGGTATTATTCAGAATGCAAAGTGACTTTCACCCAGTTCTCTCTGGCTTACAAAGGTCAGTTTTGTAACACTTGTCATCTTGATTGATATACTGATGTCATTTTTTGATAAATTGTTTTGTTGATAGTTGTAGCCATTGGCAGTGGAAGTTTTTCTCCAGATTACTAAGGAAGCTGAAGTGTGCAACAAGTGCTAAAGAGGGACGAGGTCCATCCACATCTGCCTTGAAGAAGATCTAATGTTCTTTCTGAAAGGAAACACAGGTGTAAGGAGGGTCCCCAGGCTGGGGACTGAGTTACCACTTAAAGATCAGCTTTTCCTTTCAGGAAGGTGACTGAGAACCTGGCAAACAGCGACCTGAAATGCTCCCACAGGATTTTGGACCCTTGTTGCATATTTCCAGCCAGGGAATCATGCATAGAGGCTTCCTGCTGCACCAAACAAACAACCCTCTGGCCAGGTAATGGGAGTGTATCCAGTGTGGCACTGAATTTGCTGCTCGGCAGTGGGAACCTGCCCAGTTCCTCTGGCTCCTCTCGAGCACAACTGAATTGTTACCAACACCAGCACAGAATATTGTGCCAAAATGCTCCCTTTCTTTGGAAAAGGCAGATTCATCTAAACCACTTCCTTACAAGGCCATGAATCTGGGTCATCTTGCATAGAAATATTTTCATGTCTGAGAGAAAACTGGTCAGAATGAGATCTGGGAATACTCACATATTCCCTGTGTTTATAAGAAGAGAGATACCTGAGGCCCTCACACTGTTTTGTGTTGTTCAGCATGGACACGTGAACCTGTCTGTTCTTTGTCTTAGCAGGTATCCCAAGGAATAAATGAATAGTGAGAAAAAACCCTCCTCACTCCTTTTTGCCATGAAATAAGATTTTTTTTTTGAGTCTTGCAAAGCCACACATTCCCAAATGCCAATCAACGTTAAAAACATTATGCATTCAGAAAAGCACTATTTCAATAAGCTGAGAAGGTCAGAAAGACAGCATTTATTACAGACTTACTGCAATTGGAAACTCTAGGAAGATATCAAGATTTACCTAGGAAAGGCTCATTTACAACCTCCACAGATAATGCTTATAACAAAATTTTGACGTTCTTTATACTGCTCATTGCAGCATTTGAACAAAGCAATCTCTCATACACCCAAAATCAGTCCCGCACTTCTGGACAAGACGTGGTTAGATAAAAATTTAATAGATATAAAAATGTTAGAGGTCTCAACAAATTGCCTATGATCTAGAGGAACATTCTTTTGAAACCTGCTCTTTCCTACTTTCACTTGTAGCTTATGTCTGCTAGGCCTGTATATGAAAATGTGAGGAAAAGAAGCAAAAAGATTCAGAAGACACTCAAGCTAAGTTGGAAAGTAAATGTTGTAAGACAAAGAGGTAAAAATAAATACATTTTAGATCTAAAGTTACATATTCTCTTAACATGACATTAATTCAAAAACTGACTGCCATTCAACTGAAAAGTAAGTCTGTCTTTTCTCTCTAATCCTGGTAAGGTTTGTTCTATTAATATGTTGTATCTTTTTTTCTGAGCACAGTCTCAATGCAAAGGTTCAGCCTTGTTCTGTTTAAATGCCCTTCTGAAGTTCTTTATTCCACTTTATTGCCTTTAGAAATGGGATGAACAGCATTGAAAAAGCCAGAAAATTACTCTGGACGTACCTTCTAGCTACAGATGTTCTCTAATATTTCCCAAACAAGCAAAACAACAACTGAAGCTTAATTTCACCCATGACTACTTTGCAGCATTTTTCTGGTGCAATCCAGAATCATTTATTTTACATTTTTTTGAATAACAGAAGTGTGTAGTAATAGTTGCTTATAAGTTCCACAGTTTCACTCCAGAGAGGTCCTCTGGGCTTCCCTTCAAGAAAAATGACCACCAAGAACCAAACAGAATCACTCGAAGATTAATGTCACTAATTTGTCATTCTCTTTTCACTTGTTTGAAAAATTCAGGCTGTTAACAGCCAGCTAGACTGTATGCCCCGACATCCCCCTCTGATTTCATAATCACATGCACACACAAGATACGTTTTGTCTTTGTTTAAATGTATCATTGATTGCTCCTCTTGCTGCAAACTACAGACCATGGCTGCTGTCAGGCTAAAGGTGCTACACCAGAATATCTGTATTTAATGTACACAGGAATTATTGCATGCCTTTTGTCACTGTTGATTTCAATATAGCTAATCTTCATTAAGATGCAAATCTATTGAGTCACAGCAATTAGAAGGAAGAAAGTTTGTGACTAAGGAGCATGTTCTGATTGGGTGCTCTAATGTTTATTTGGGATTGGACTAGGGTCATTCTCCTCAGTGCCCTCAAGAGCCATTTAGAGCTGTAACTCTGCAATACTGTCTTGCATCTAAAGGGAAATGTGCCCATTATGACAGAGTTCTAAGAAATATTTTCTTGGTTTATGTGCTTTTCCATGGAATAATTCCTAACATATTCCCTACCCTAATCACAGATAATCACAGTTTCAGGAAAAGTATTGTCTTTATTCATAGGGGCAGCACAGTATGACTATGCTACATGACGGCAGTAGAACCAGCAAACAGGGTCTGCCTCTCAAAAGAAGTTTGCCAGCCCCATTCCACACCTTTCAAAAAGAACCACAGCTTCACAGAATCTCAGCCAATGTTTCAGCCTCAGCGTGCTCTACATTTAAACTGAAAAATCACCATCTATTGTTATCATTAAATTGTATCCCTTCTGGAGTCAATACTTTGTCTTTATCAAGGAGAAAAGGAGAGAAACATATAATCAAGGCAGGAGGCTGCAGAGGTGGATGCTTCACTGTAAATGAGACTTCATTTAATTAAAGTCTCTTAACCTGCTCTTAATCAAAGCAAATGGCAAGTGGCATGCTCAGCAGATGGATACAGCTGTGCATAACAACCATGCAGGTGTTTAATTTTATATTTGGCAAGTACAGTAAGCAGCATTCAAACATTTGAAGAGGAGGGGGTGGTTAGTGAGGGAGGGTTTCCAAGACACATTCCACTGAAAAAGGGAGATTATTCTGCCACTATTAAGTTACTCAATCAATTTCATTAGTTTTGTGTTAAGTCCCAGTTTGAATTACAGGGGCAGATGTATAATCTGTGAGGCTTTCCAGAGTAATCCCTCTCTCCTGCCCCTCCACCCCCATATTTTTTAAAGGCTAACTGTACTAAACTGCAGATTTCTGGCTTCTCAGACACCCAAGGAAGTTCACTTTTTGTGTCCCCTATTTCCAATACAAAAGACAATGACTGAGCCAGAAGTGAGAGATACAAACCCACCCTAAGCAGAAATTTATCATTGATGGAGCCAGGAGCTCCAGAAACGTGGGAAGGAGGCAGTGAGAGAAAAGAAACCCAAACACAGGACTTTCCAAAGTACAAATCCAGAGAAGTAATTACTGAGATTGTCACAAAATAAGAAAAAGGAGTATTCATTTTAACTAGAAGTCTGCCACAAATGTAATTAAAATGAAAAACAGTAATTCAAAACAAAGCCAAGGAAGGCTAAATTTTGCATGTCACTAACATCAGTTATCCCCTGCACCCCCAGCAATTCACAGAATCATTTACCTGCAAGAACAAAATGGAATAAGGCCAGGTAAATGGAACACAGGCAAAATGGCAAGTATTTGGCATCTTCTGTATTAAGTATACCAAAGGAAGGAATTTTGGCAAAGCAAAGGATCAACACAGAAACACAGCTTGTAAGGGAACGTTACTGAAAGGTAAAAGTGGCAGTACCATTATCTGCATCACTAGGTATTACCCAGACATTCATTACAGCTACAGACAAGGAAGGAGGCAGAATGTGGATGAGACAGAATATGCAATTTGAAAACATGTGAGTCAGTGTTGGTGTTAAAGTGATTCAGAGAGTGCCACGATTATTTTTCCACTCATTTTCACGTGCTACAGTAGGTTAGCTTAAAATAGATTACACACTTCCATAATATTTCTTTCCCATATATTCCCCTGTTATACTATAGTCTTTCAAATTAAAATAGAAATATCCATCAGATTCCCTCTGTGTTTTTCCATGCACAGAAAGAAGTTCAAATATCCTTGTTTAACAATCTGAATATAAAGAGGAAAGGAGCTACTTAAGAATTCCTTTCATCAGTATTTCTCAGACTTACTGAAAATGCAACCCCGCTTTTGGCTCTGTTTCCATCTGCCTGCACACTCTGAGATAGTTGGTAGAATATTCTGGACACTTTAAAGCTTTTTCTGCTCATTTCCAGTTCCTTTGGCATTCTTCTGTAGTCTTCAAGAAGTGGGACACTCCACAGCTGGAGAAACAGTGGCTTGGATAAACATCATAATCAAAGCACACAGAATTTTAGCACAGAAATTACTCAGTAAGGTTCCTTGTACTAAACTGAAGGTTTATAAACATATGGACTCTTTCTTATGCAATAAAAGAAATATTTATTTTGTTTTCAGTCAGATTAATTGTCAATCCACCCAACTCCATAAGCACTTCAGGTGCTCTAGGAGCCCTTCAGGTGACTGTGATTTCCATGGTAACAAGCGATACACCAGCCACCCAGAACCCTCTAACAAGTCCTGTGCCAAGAAATTAAATAGATCTACAGGTGAACTGCCAGAAGATCAAGTTCTGAGAGCACTGCTGTGAAAAACTTCCCTTTTCTGGCTTTAGTTTTATGGTATTTGCATTTTTACTTTGATATGTCTGAAACTGAAGAGCCCACGACTCGAAACACATTTTACCAGTTTTCCTGTTGTAATAGCCAGATTTCAAACAAATAAAGATGAGTGAACACTCTTTTCCCAAAGAATACTGATAAAATTAATTATCATCAGCTGGTTTGTTACACAGATGATAATGATCTATAAAACTACCACCCAACAATAGCTTCTTTATCTTCCAACGATGCAAACAAGGCTACCCTCAGGTTTCAAAGTATCTAATTTATCTGAAAAAGGCCTTGCTGCTGTCTCTGTTGAGGCAAGGATCACAAGGTGGCACATTTGAAGGCTGCACCTGCTCTGTGTCCTGTAGCACAGAGCTCCTCCAGGAATGCACAGGAGCCACCCTGAGATACCCACTGGCATCTCCCACCAGAACAAGATTATTAGTGCAACCAATTCCAATGATCAGAAACACTGTTAATTTTTTCTAAGTAAGCATTTTTGTTTTAAAATTTATATCAAAGGTAATTGCCTGGATGTTTTTGAAATGCGAGTTTTTAATGGTAAGTATGTTAAACATGGAGAAGGAGTTGAGAAAGGGGAAAATTAAAATAATAAAGTGACTTGATTTACCTATCATCTGTAGCATAAATGAAGTCCAAAAGACCATTATACTCAAAGAACATACATGTGAGAAAAAGTTATAATTCATCACACATTCCTTAAAAACACATTATTCAGCATTTTGATTTACAAAACTTTTTCTGTTCTGTTTCTGCAAGCAAAACATGATTTTGTTAAATATTTAAAGGCTTCCTTCTCAGCAATAAGCAAATTGTGTATTTGTATAACAGATGAAACACTAGTTATACCTTGGAGAATTACAAATATAAACAGAAAAAAGCATTCAGGTCAAAATAAAAATAAAATTAGAGCCTAAAATGTTTGTAGGAAATAACACAATTTGTATTTACCTAATTCATATAGAATTAAAGTAGAAGAAGCTGTGTATCCAAAGGTAACTTTTATGACAACCTATACTTCCATAAATAGTTTTAATTAGAACATATCTAACCAGCTAAACTATTCTAGGCATATTTGCATTTCAGAGTGATTATTTTTGCAGCTAGCATATTAATTTCCTTAAAATTAATAATTTATTATGGTTATTTTTAATTTCTCCCTTGTGTGTATTTTCAAGAAAATGGTGTCCTAAGGCTTGAATAATTGCCAGCCAAATACTTGGCAGTAACCTTGATCTTTGCTCAAACTACATGTAGGTGTGTGTGTTATCAGAGCATCCCTGTATTTTCTCCAGCAGACAATACCAGCTAAGACTAGAAAATAAAGTTACAAGATGATTCAAATTCTTTTAGAATCCCTATGATTCGAAGTTTTGATAGCAACAATATGCAGTTATATAGGGGCATCTCTTTTGTTCTCTGCAGATTATGTGGGTCTATAATTTCCAACTAAGTTCTCTAATTTTGTCACAGACAGTGGCAGAGCCAGGTCAAACACAGGTACTGTAGGGCCCCTGTTTCTTAATGAAACAGGGCTGCAGTCATGGCAAGCAACACTCCACATTTAAGAAAAATAAATCATGATGACTCCAGCAGATGCTGCTATTTTTAAAGGGGCATTTCAGGTTTGGCGCCAGCACATCCCTTCTGTCCTGGCAGCAAACCTTTTCCACCACTGCCTCCACGCAGAGGAGCCACAGCCTCCACCCAGGGGGCTTCTCAACCCAGGGATTAGCATGGGCAGCCACAGATGGAGCAGTAACTTATGGGATTGTTCTTGATTGGAAGTGGATTATACTTTTGGTTGAAATTAAGGGAAAAGGGGAAGGGGAAAAAAGACTAGCAAAGGCTAATACAATAGTTAGTCTTCTAGCGAGCAGGTCAAGGGACACGAACTCTCTGTTCTTGATATTTTCATGTTCCACTCAAAGCTGCTTGGTTTTGTTCCATGTGCTTAGAGCAAAATCTATACAAAGTGCCTTTAAACGGCCACATCTGAAAATGTTATATTTTGGTTTGCCCCTCCCGTTTGGTTCTGGGCAGAAGCAAAGCCAGGCTCAGCAGAGCTGAGGGAACACAATGGTGCGGGCAGTGAGTGGGAATGCTGACTGCTCTGTGCTCCCACGGAACCTCTTCTGTCCCCAAGGACCTGCCAGTGGCAGACCCATGAGGGGTCCGAAGGAGCACACTGGGACAGAGTGGGCTCCACATCCACTGCTAGTCCAGACTTTGTGGCACACTGATAAACACAATGTACTGGGGAAAAGACCTGTTGTCTATAAAGGGACATTTATGTGTCTCAGTCTGCGTCCTTTGAAGGAAAACTGGATAAAGGTCATCAGTGATTACAGGATACCTGGAGCAAAGAAATGCTTTCAGTGAGATCCCTCAAAAATGAACAAACCAAGCCCCAAAAATATTCATCAGGAATGACCACATGAACCCAAATATGGCGCAGCTGTGCACATGCAGGACCCCTTTGTCCAGGGACATCCATGGCAGGAGTGGGACACGCAGTGCAAGGGAAGCACCTGCCTCTCCTGCTCTCCTGGCTGCCCTGTGCCCATGGTGTCCCCTCAGCTGCCCAGCCTTGCAGCCACGAGCTGACTCCAGCTGTCTCTCTGCCCAGACACCACCGCCAGGCCCTCTGAGTGGGAACTGGGAAGATGCTCACCCTGAAAAATTATTAGCCTCAAAAGAAAACAATCTGTTGGGAAACTGAGTGTGAAGCAAGCTGCTGCTTGCTCTGCTTCAGTTAAGCTGCTCAGCATCAGAATCCTTGGAAAATATCAGTATCTGAGTATTTATTATAGCTCAGTATAGAAACTACACTTTATAGGCAGTATTTACTGTCTCCCATCTTCAGCAGATGACATACAGGCTGCAAATGGACATGAGAGTCTGCTCTTCCAGAGGGAAGTAAAATGCATTTCCCTCACTGTAAACTACATGTAAACATAAAATGGAACTACCCAGGCAGCAAATGGATTTCTCTTTCCTTTTCAACTTGCAAAACATACCCTGATACAGTAAGCAATGCAGAAGGGTACAAATTGCATACTACTGCTATTTCTTAGACAGCCTTCCTAAGTATGAATGTTAAATAGATACCTGCACCAACTTCCAGACCTAAACCTGTCAGCTTTCCTTATAATCACCTTAAACTTTAAAAAAAATTCAGCACGTTTCCATAAGGGCTAAAGCATTAGTAGTTACAGCAGAAGCTGAAGATGGAATTCACTGCTATTGTTCTGCATCCAATGTTTGCATGAGACTAATCGATCGAGACATTCCCAGGTGGTTTTAACATTTAACAGGATCTATACAATGACAGTCAGAATTTTTAATATTCATAGAGTCACAGAAGAGTGGCATCAATAAGACAAATTGTATGAGCAACTGGCATTGGAATGCACTGGCAGTGCACTCAAAAAGTTATTTTTAAGGACTGCGACAAGAAATATTCCAATTAGGCTACGTAAATTACCAGAATGTAGCCATCATTACTGAAAAGAGAATTTCCCTTGTTACCATAAAAATAATCATTGTACTGACTGGAGAAATACATACTCTTTTGACTTATTAATAAAATAGATGTAACAAGTAATAATTAAATGGATCTTAAATTGCAATAATTACTTAGAAACAATGAACAGACAGGTGCAGGTGAGCACTACACACATCAAAGCCTGCAGCGAAGAAAATGAGAATAAATGTTCTCTCTCTCTTTCAAATGCTGTGTCTCCAAGTAAGCAACCTGATTTCAGCTCAGCCAACCAACATAGTTGATGTAATTAAACAATGATACAGGTTTATTATATAACCAAATGGAAAGCTGTAGACAGGTCTGAACAGCACTAAAAGAAGATTTAATTAAGTTTAGAAGATCTAATTATGCAAGCAGGAACCAAAGTGTAGGAACTGGATCTGTTCAGCTCTGACACTTCTCCCCAGCTTTTTATTCTAGAATTTCAAAGATTATTTTAAAAATGATAAAGAAGGAAAAAAGGAACAGTTAGTCTGAAGTAATGAATTTTTCACTTTAAAGAAGAGAAAGGTACACTGCAACAGAATAATGGCAGCTGCACCAGAGACAAGCTTTTATATTTAACCTCTCAAGAAGAAGAATATTCATGCCTTTCATAAAATGGAAATGCGAAAACCTAAGCAAATCTCATTGTTAAATCCCCCTTCCTGATGCATTTCAGGTTGACAAACATGCCTAAAGCCCCTGACATCCGTGGAGTTCAGCTGAGAGCCCTGCAGCTCACCCAGGGACCAGCAACTCCTTCGTCCCCGCTTTGCCCCTCTGCTGTTGGGTGCTGGGGGCAGTGGCACGTCCCCACTGCCAGGGGACAGATGTCCTGGTGGCCTTCTCCCTGCACAGCTGTCCCCTCACCCCATGGAAGTGAGGACCCCATGGAGGACCCCATTTCCTCCTGGGGTGACACCGCCCCTTGTCTTGCTGCCCAAGCAGCTGGGGAGCAGAAGCTCCGTGTTTGCCTCCATGGGCTCCTCCCTTTGCTCTGCTTCTCACCCTCCTGCAGGACCCCCTTGAGCCTTGCTATAGGCCAGGCCTGAAAAGCTGCACGTGCTTTATTATGACCTGAACCATTAGCTCAGCAGGCTCTTTCTTGGAACAAAACCTCCTTTTCCAACAGCAGAAGTTAAAAATCGAATATATTACAATGTTGGCCTTCTTTTCAGAAAGGTTCACTGTGCTCCAGACTGTGCACGCTGTAAGCATTGCCACCTCCCAAAAAAGGCACAGGGCAAGAAATATGGAAAGGGAGATGCCAATCTGACTGAGCTCAAAGCTGCTGAGCTGCTTGGCTCCAGTGAGGCCAGACAGCACGAGCGACGTGTTGCAGGGCCCCACAGAGAGACAGGCAGCTTCAACCTCCTCTGCAAGCCATGCTCCCCTTACACCAGCTGCCAGAGTGCCTCAGCTGTAGTTCTATTAGCTATGATTTAAAAGTGTGATGATAAATGCTTTTAGTAAATACACTGGTGACATTTTAAGACTGTCAGTGGAATAAATTGGTGTTAAGGTACATTCCTTATTATCTAGTTTTGTCCAGAATACTTAAATTAGTTTCTCCAGAGTTTATTTTCTCTGGTTTCTGTTTGGTAGGCACCTCTGTGCTTGATCAGTGATTTCTTTTTGCTCTCTAGCTCTTGTCTATACAATGACATGCTTAGACACATTTGAGAAATTCAAGTGTCTTGTTCTCCTCACTCATGTCTATCTCAATTCAATTCTCTTTCAGTTCTCTTTTCCTCTCAGACAATTCCTTGTTAGTATAAATCACCTGTCACTTATCTTGATAGATTTAGCTGGATCCAGACTGAGAAAGCTGAGATAATTCTCAGTTCTCAGCATAGCATTTTTATCTTACCATTCTGACATTCCACACAGAAATAATATAGTTTCCAAACTCCATTTTAATATCATCGATTGTAAAATCACAGCTCTGTTAAGAAGAGTGGTCTAAGGGAGATTTCTGATTGTTCAGTAGGTGTTCTGAAGTACTCTTTTTAGCTGTGACTTCCACTGCCTGTCAAAGAAATGTGTTTTCATGTACCACCATTATAGGGAAAGATTCTACACGCTGAAAAAATAAGTGCCTGTGGAGTGTCATAATACTATTCACCTTTATTGATTAAAATAAACAGCATGAAACTACAGTAAAACTCCAAAATCTGGGAGTTTTCCTGACAACTACACAGTGTTTAGACTACAGCGCTTTCAAGGCAGGGCTTAGGGAGGCCAGCCTGGACCCACTGTACCCACTGCACAGCGAGGCCAGGGTGAGCCCTTCACCCGTTTCAGCCCTCCAGCCCACATGGAGCTGCTTGTTGTGCAAAATTAAGCACATGAATGTGTGAGTACAGAGCACCTCTAAAACACTTCTTTTTTTGGGTGGTGTTTTTTCTTTTTCCCTTGCCCTGTCTGAAGTCTTTGGAACAGGGGTGGTTTCGGACACCAGGTGCCACCTCCCTCCCACCTGACAGGGTGACAGATAATACAGAGAGTTTGCAGCCACTCTGGCCTCGATGGGTTCTAACTCTGAGGGTCTCCCAGCTGCATTTGGCGTGCAGTGCCAGCCTGGCTCTCATCTTTTCCTTCTGAGGGAAGACTTCAGCTCAGCCAACAGCTCTATTGAAAGGAGTCACTAAATACCACGTAAAGGAGGCAGTGCCCAATAATAGCAGTGAAAACTTCCCTGGTGATTTCAAGAGCTTTGGTTCATGCCAAGACTGCCTTTGTCATCACAGGAGTAAAAATTTAGGAACAAGCTACAGATATTTAACGGTCAGACTATGAATAGCTCACTAATATCAACAAGTTGACACTGTGGAACAAAGGAATGAAACCAAAGATAAATGTGGGGAGCACTGTAACCATTCCAAGTGTCAATTTAAAAAATCACTTTTCTAAATACTGGTACAAATCCCTGAAGTTCAAAGAGGTTTCCCCTTCACAAAAAACATTATAAATAATTTATGGCTCATTATTACATGATTTGGGCAGACATTAATTCATTAGGCCTTCAGGGATTTGGGTAGAATCCTTTCAAATGAATGAAATCAGACCTTTGGTTCTCACACATTCCTAAAATCATGCCACGGTTGTTGGTTCAATTATACTTTTTTAAATACTCCTCAAATACAAAATGATAAAAACTTCTTCAGCAATATCTTTACAATTGTAGTAATGTTTTATGAATTTAATTCCAGCGCACTCACGCTGAAGGTACCCATTTTCACCCTCATTTAATACATTATCCCCAGGAGGATTCATTTTGACAAAGAGAGTACATGCTCTGAAAATAGCTTCAAAAATGATGATACACTGCCAGCAATGCCCTTAATTGTGAAAAAGCTCATCATTTTGGAAACAGGGACTTGATTATGTTTGTAATTTCTAAAATTCATTGCCCACTATTCTGTTCAAAATCTCCAAGCTAGTGAGGAATAGCAATGCCCTTCTGGTAGGGCTGGCAGGACCTTCACCATATGGAGATTATCCCCAACGCAATAACATGATGAGCTCAAAGCCCATTAAAAGCACTGCTGAAAGAACACAGGAAATCCTGAGCTTAAGAAAAGCTAGAAGGGGAAGGATGTCATTTAATTTTATTGACGTTAGGGATACTTACTTTTTTCTTAAATTTCATGCTAACATTTTTAACCAGATACCACTGTACTAATATGTGCAATTAGCTGTGCAGATTGGGAAGAAAAGAGGGGGAAAGAACACCAAGCCTCTGTTTTCAAGTGTAGGAGACAAGTAACAATTGACTGCAAAACAGAGCGTGCTGACAATGCAAGTCTATAAATGGTTGAACATCTTGTCTGTGGTTTTGCAAAGCTTGCTTTCACTCTCCTATGTGATTAAAAAAAGTAAATATAACCGATACGTAAAAAAAATTTATACATTAAAAAAATTGCACTTTTGGCTCTACCTCTTTTTCCATGGTAGCAGTTAGATGAACTACAAATATACTTCTACCATTTATTCTATTAAATGGTCTTCAAACAAATGACTTTCTATTCATAATACCTGCAGTTTATAATGGAATTGCATTGCTAGGAGACTGAGAAAATAAAAAATTTCATGATATCTCTGTTGAAAACCCACTGATAACTTTTATAGAATGCAGATATATCACAACCTGTGTTAGATAAAAGATGGCCCTTCTGATGAGGGTCTGTAGCTAAAGAAGAGTAGCACACAAGATTATTCTAATGTTGGGGTTTAATTCTCTCAGAATCACACTCTTCCATAATTCTGCTATTTATAGCATCTGAATTTAGAAGTTAGTTCTGCTATGGGTCAATTAGTAAGATGCTGAACATTTTGGCCATGACCCCAGAAAGAAATAAACACATTTTAGAAGATACAACCTACTGGCATCTCTGATAAGTTACTTACACGTAGTAGTGAGAAGTTACTTATGCTTGCTATTAAGCATATTAATCTAATTAATTTGCTAGGGCAAGACATTAGCCCCTCAGAAGGTAGGCATCAATCCTACACCCTTTTACAGACATGAAAACTATGCAGCAGGTCAGTGAAAAATTCTGGACCAGAAGAGTGGAATCCAGCCAATTTTCCATCCTACTTGACCCAGACCGTATCATTCTCTTACTCTTTTGCAGCAGAAATGTCAGAAATTTATTGGTTTGTTGTTATTTTTTTCCCCCCAATTAGAACTCTATAAGCCACTTTTCACAGCGATTGCTTCAGTTTTGTATTCTGCTTACAAATCACAGCAACTGTCCTCTCTGCTTTCAGAGTATGCGGCTTGTGGACATTTCTGAATCCCAGTATTGCAAAAACATAATTCATCTTTGTCATAAAATCCCTACGAAACTCTTCATGCCAACATCCGGACATGTTCTGTTGCCTCTACTAACACTTGTGCTATAACAGTCGCTTCCTCCCTGTGCCACTTTCTCACAGCTGTTTAAGGCATCAATTAGTCAATCACTTTTCATATTGCTATAGGGCGTCTTCTAGACGTGGTTTCCTCTATATTGTACTTGATTTGAGACACCCTAAACACCTTACAAACCATTTCATTAGAGCAGAAGAGTAAGATGTGAACTAGATTACCTGGTCATCTCTGGCACTCCTTCTCAATTGAAATCTCAGCATAAGAGATCCACTAATTTCCTCCCCAGGGCAGAAATACTTTTGTTGCTGGGTAATGCACACCTTACAGGAAGTCACATGTCCAATGAAATGCAAGACTGACTGAAAATAAGTAAACTGCTCTGCTACAAACCTCTGATCTCCACAGTGCTCCTTATGTTACACTTTATTCACTCTTTGGCTGGAACCACAACTGACTCACAGAATTATAGGTATTTTCATTTAAAATTCTTACCCTCTCCTTGGAAATACAGCTTGTGTTTAGCTGCACTGGTGAAAAGAAGAGAGGAAATGAAACACTGGAAGAAGCTTTTCTTCACAGAAGCAACCAAGTGGCATCCATGCAGATCCCATGGACTCTTAGCAGCGGAATAACCCCTACACCCAGAGGTGAGCACAGGAAATCAAACCATCCTCTGCATAGACGGCACAGGCTCTGCAGGGAGCTCTCTGCCTATGGTCCCACCCTGGGAGCACAGGATATGGACCTCAAACCACAGGCACAGACCACCCGTAACAGATACAAGTTCAACTCAGAGTCATTCGTCTATTTTTTAAACTCTGTGATCATAACAGCAAAATCTAAAAGCCTGAAAGCTTCCCTAACACTTTGGAAGCAAACAGAAAGCTGTGGTACATGGTGAGAAATTCTGCTAGAGAGAATAGCAACATCTCAGAGTCAGCAAAGAGATCACAATTATTACTCCCTCAGGGTACCATGGAATAATAGGAGCTCATTTGGAAACAGATAAAACCATGTGGCTGAATGAAGTTGAGGCTCTACTGTGGACTTCGACCTGTAAAAGGCATGGCTGCTTCTTTTAGCAATATCTGCAGTACAGTTTTATGGTGCACACTCAGGCTGGCTGTAAAAAGAGATGTTACAGATGAAGTAAAAAAAGATTCATTCAAAATAATATTGATCAAATTGCAAGATCAGTGAACAGTGAAACAAGTACATTTTCCTGTAGGTCTTTGTCACTGATTGACTGTAGAGCCAT
This sequence comes from Eulacestoma nigropectus, assembly GCA_013397775.1. Classification (NCBI taxonomy): domain Eukaryota; kingdom Metazoa; phylum Chordata; class Aves; order Passeriformes; genus Eulacestoma; species Eulacestoma nigropectus. The sequence goes on along the minus strand of VZTE01005381.1, from coordinate 4,514,041 downwards.
TAGTGTGAATGTGCTTTCCTAATGGGTGAGCAGAACTGACTTCTGAATGACAATGTTTTTCCTCCAGGCTTATGCAGCCCCAAAAGTGCAAGCTTTGCTGGACTTTGTAAAGAACAAAGTTTCTCACTGCCCCAGAGAGAATTCAGTTTCTATTTGCAAAGAAATATATTTGACAGTAACTTATATTTTAATTGTGACAGTTAAGTAGAAGGGAACTATAAATCTCTAACAAAAAGCAAACGAACATCCATTCCCAAGTGGGCTTCTGCACTTTGCTTATGTTTTCTTATGAGCATCTCACTTTGTGTCTTATCAACAGTAGCTCAGGAGCATCCAAAGGACCTTTAAATGTGGAGAAGCAGGTTCCAAGTTCAGTAAACAATGAGAGAACTGACAAGGACTCAAAATGCTTCAGCCCAATGACAACGGTGCAACACTGACACGGCTTAAAGGGACTTCTCAAATGTGCACACACACCACCAGCCTGCAAAACCTTCACCTCTAGACCCACACACGACATGGGAGCAGGAGTGAGACAGGGGCTGTACCTGGGACCAGAGGAATCTGTGAATGCTCAGGGGAATCTCCCCGGTGGGAACCACATCAGTCCAGCAGCAGGAGCCACTCGTTGCTCTCGGGGGCAGCCAGGTGGGCATGGCTTTCTTCACATGGGCAATCCAGCACATGGAATTGTTCAGCCCCTTCCCCACAATCACACAGAGCTCAGCTATTGATGGGGAATAAAAAAAACCTCAACTTTATGTCTGACCGGCACAGCTGCCAGAGGTCCCACAGAATATTTAACAATTAGTTTTTAGAGAGCATTGTAGGCAGAAACCTTGAAGCCTGATGAGGTTTAACGCCAGTATTTCACTGTCAGAGACAAGAAACTGCTCTGGTTATTGCTCATAGTGACTTCATGTCCAGTTAACGACCATACCAAATAAATTATCTGTCACTTCTAATATTCTTGTCATTTGCAGAGATACTGCAAATTTTCACGCATTTATATAGTGGGTAATTTATCAGATATGCTTATAAGAACTCCGACAACCTAGAGAGCACTAAATCCTCAGTCACTGCTGAGATGCTCTACAGAAAACCTGAAAGACTGGAGAGGAACTCTATTGCCCAGCTGGTTTCCATTCTGCAGCTGTGCCCTGCTGTACAGTGCTGCACTCACATGAAGCTTCTGGCATATCACAGATTATTCTTTAGGACTTCATCTAGAAAGTGCAGTTCAATTTAAATAAACTGATAAATATTCCTGAAAAAACATAACACATTGTTACAATACCTAGAACTAAAATTTAAAAGCAGATAGCTGCAAAGAAAATAAAAGGTGTTTTTCTCGACTAATCAGGAGGCAAAAGACCGAAAGTCCCTTTGGCTTCTATCAGAATTTCCTCACTTACTGCCTCAGCCAATGAAACATGATGGACTGGCAGTGGCATTTCTTTTACCTACAAACCTCATCAGGAAGAAGATGCATTTTGAGATTAATTTAGCAGTTACCACAGAATCTTATCCTTATTTGCCTCCTAAGCTTGTTTATTTTTAATACAGCATACTTCATAGATTACACACAATTAATACATAAAACAGATATAAAAATCACTGTTCTATTTTCAGTCAGAGACTACTAAAAGCCATAAATACATAATTTTTAAAAATCAACCTAAATAGATTGATTTCATGAGGAAATAAATTATTCAACAGTGATAGTGATCAAGGGGGACCCAACACTAACAGGAAATATTTAAATATAGATTGCGAATATATGTGTATTTAGTTAAAAAATTAAAGAGGCAAGTGTGTGTTTTGTCTGTCATGTCAAAATACTTATTTCATGGTGAGAACAGATATGTGATATATGTATATAAATACATTCACACAGACACATCTGCTTCCAGGAGTGTTCCTTAATTGCCAAGCTGAACAGCAAAAGTAAAGTGACACTAACTCTGAGTATGAATATTTGGAAAAAAGCCTGTTATGCAGGAAATTGGGGTGATGACACCTGGAGGTGAGCAATTAATAACAATGTAACACCAAGGAGTACAGTCTTAAGAAGCCCTATAACCAGAAAGTTATTTTTGGACTGATAGACACAGATTTTACCAGATCCCTGGTCCCAGACCAGCTCCAGCAGGAGCAGGCTTGGCTTAACTTGCTCCTGTCTGTGCGTGGCAGAGGGGCAGCCAGGCCTTGCAGCTACAGCCCAAAGCCAAGGCACAGAGTGGAGCCTCCTTTTTCCCAATTGCATATCAGAAATAAATTGTCTTCCTTAGTTACTTGTCTTCCTAACGACCTTCTCTGACTTTTCTAGACTTGTCTATCACAATAGATTCTTCTATTTTAAAAAAAAAATCACAAGCAGCAAGTCAATCTTGTTTTCACTGGCAGATGTTTGTCCTTTGTTTGAAGGCTAAATTCTCAGGTGTCTACAAGAAGGACAATTTTGTTTTTCCAGTCCTAAATCAAGGAGCCTTTCCTTTTCTGTTCAGTCCCCTTCCAACTCCCTGTTCTGACTGCTTGCCTCTCACTGAGTTAAAGGGAGTAAACAGGTTAGATGCCTTACAACACCTTCGCTCCTCCAGAAATGTTCCCAACAGACTTTGCATAATTTGGCTTCAAAGTCCTGAGTGGTCCCAACTGCTGATAAAATTAATGGGAAGTGAGTGCACTGCAACTTGCAGAATTAGGTCCACTCGGTAACACTCAGGCAACCTCAAATCACTTTCTCAGTGCAGAAATGAAACCACCTCCAAGATGAAATATGGAGGAACTACAGCATCTTTCCCCCTATTCTTCAAATGCAGCAGCACATCCCAAGGGGAAGGGGAAAACATTCACCAGGTTTGAACATCTGCCTCTGAAATGGTTTCCTGCTTCCAAACCCCAACAAGTGTGACACGAAAGAGAAAAAAAAGCAAAAAATAAACCCCCCAAAAAGCATCTGAGTTCAAAAATTAAGCTTCATTAGAGTTTGAAATAGCAGATACACTGCATAGAGGACATTCTCTCCAAAGGCAAAATTCATCCCTGCACAAATAATGAAATGCAATCTTAGAATCACAAAAATCAAAGTAGGTGCAGCTGGTTCTTTTCATACATTTTGAAAGCATAAGAAAATGAGATCAAATACATTAAGAAACAGATGTTCTATATGAAATAGATGTTCTGCTAATTTAAGAGGAAATTCAAAGCAGATATTAAAGGGCTATATGATGTAGAAAATTCTAGGAGACTCCTACTGGTAATTGCTAATTACAAAGCATTCCTAATGCTTTGTCATGCAGGAGTTATAGATCAGTCCCTAATTCTAGACATTATTCCATGTTCTTCCTATATATAATAGTGACACATTTGTACCACTGCAGGAAAGGTTTTGTCAGTCCTTCCACTATAAACCTCTTACTGGGACTTGAAACATTGTCATAAAAATGTACTTCAGGATGCAAACTGGCATGGAAAGTCCCAGTCTATCAAAATCACAGTAAGCATGTTGAAAATATAAAATCAAGGAAAGGCTGAGGTTGCACAGGACCTGTGGAGTTCTTCTAGTCCAGCTATGGCAGCTTGCTCAGAGCTGTGTCCAACTGAGACCTGATTTACTCTCTGCATGGAGAATCCAAAAGCTTTCCAGGGAACCTGTTCTAATGTTTGATTATCCTTACAGTAAAAAAACCCCTTATTTTATGTAGGTTGTATTTTATTACAATATCCATCATATATTGTATGCCATATTTAAGCAAATAGATGTTGAGGTGGCAAGAATTAATGCTATTGCTAACTGACCATGATCTGATTATCTGGAAAGGATGCAACCATAATTCATCACTGAGGTGCTTCTATGCTTGAGACAGGCTCCATGAGTTACTCTCATATACTAGACACCTGCCATTCTCAGTGTTAAATTTGATATGGCCTGAAATTCAATTAATTTGAATTTTCAAGCCAAAAGACATGACCCTGGTGTTTGAGAAAGCACTGCGAAAACTTTTTGCCCAAAGGTGATGACTTCTCTCAATAATCCAGCTGTAAGGGAAAAAATGAGCAATGGAATATGATTTTCTTTAATCCTCTTGACATAAACAATGGAATCATTTTACTGAAATTAAAAACTAAGAAATATGGCCAGGCATTTACTGTAAGAGATTTCAAGCAAGTTAGCAAAAGGGTAAAATTACAATAAATAAACCAAGGAATGTAGAAATGAATCTTAGCATTTGAAGAACCTGTACTGGAAGGGAAAATACATCTATTTATATACAATACCATAATATCACCTAGTAACATGCACTGTTACTAGGATTACTCATAAAATCTGGGTTTTTTATAGAGTTTGGTTTAAGTACACTATCTGAAAATGTGCAAAAGATAGTTAACTCATTAATCTAAACTCCATGTTGTTATAACAGTGTTTTACAATGTTTCGATCACTTTCTCAAATTATATCAGTAAATTCTCAACTTGCTTTTTGTTAGTCCATTATGGAAAAGTTATTATAGTGATAAACTTTTAAATCTTACAGGCAATTTTAGGATCATCCATGCATTACTTTTCACCTGTTTGTTCTATCACTTCAATCTCCTTTCTAGGTCTCCCATTATCTTGAGCAGATGCTTACAAATCTTTTCTATAGTTTTGCTTCTATATGTGGAAAGATAAACTTCTTTTTGTCCCTCTAGTTTGATCACCACTGGGTTTTTTTGAGATTTTTAATGATAGGGATGTTCACATTTCCTCTTTTATTCCCTTTTTTCGGTAACATCTGCACATAATCTCTTTAACTGTGATAATCATTGTCTGCTTAAAAGACAGATAATGTTGATTCTGACAGTGGAGTCATATGCTCCTGGATATGTATTTGAACTAAAGATTTACTCGGGACCCATTTGAGAATGGGGTTATTTATGGCATTCCTCAATTCTCTTATTACTCATACATTTCTCGGAGGCCACAAAGACAATACAGAAGCTTACACATAACATGTTTAATCATACTGATATCCTGGGCTGATATAACCCCTGAAATCCATTCTCTCAATATGTAGCTTGAAAAACAATACCAGGTTTCTCAACTTCATACAGGACTTAGAACACTGGCAAATCAGAAGTGAAGCTGCTCTTTCTTCTCCTAGTCAACTCTGATCCACTGAAGAGACAGAGCCTTCCTCCCCAATGCAAAAAGCAACAGGTTTGCCTCTGTGTCTGCAAATCCGGTGCTGCCACAGAGCACTTAACACAAACTTACTTGGTTGCTTTGTTAAAACACTGATTCCACTCACATACACAGAAAAAGAAAGAAAATCCATGTTGAGGGAAGGCTGTAATTAACAGATCTCTCTTCAGCACAGATGAGTGCCCAGAGATGAAAAGGCTTAGATTACCTACTTCACTCTGATAAAGTGCAAAATAAAACCCTGATCGGCTTTGGAAAGGCATCCCATTGCATTTAGGCAAGCCATTAACAATTGTACAAATAAAATTTGGCTGAAGTTACTTAACAAGAAGTGCAACAAGGAGGTGGGGAGTATTTGGTGAAGTCTTTTTGTTTATGTTTTTGGAGCTTTTTTAGTTTTGGTTTCATTTTTGTTTCCTTTTGGTTTGCTTTGTTTGGCTTTTTAAAATAAACTACTCAGGCAAGATGCAAAGTTTATTTTCAAACTTCTTACAGCTCTGAGTTTTTCTTACTGGTGTGCTCATCTATCCACAGTTCTGGGCTTCAGTGAGAGCTCTGTGTGCCTCCAGGTTACCTCTGTAAATCTTCAAGGTGTACGTGGCTGGTTTCCCTCAGCTTTGAATTCCAGCTGTCTACAGAAGAATGCATCTCTCTGCCCAGCCCTGGGTTGTTCACTGTCTCCCATCCACACGAGACTGAGTAACAACACACAGGGTGTGCAAAGGGATCCCTCAGCTACAGAGCTGAGCCGTGCAAACAGTCTGGAGACCTACAGGTCACTCTCCAAAGAATTCCCACCTCCAGCAGAACAAAACCCCTACACTTCTGTATCTCTTTGGGTGCTTTGGGCTTCCCTGTGCTCATGCCTGTTCCAGCACTCCCTTCAAATTCCTTCCAAACCACAAGTGTAGAGATAGCAAAGCCTGCACCCGACTCCCCCACATCCTAATGGTCCTTTCAGCCCGGGAGTCTGACATTTGACAGAAATATTAAATCGTACCAGCTAACAGCTCAGTGAGAGGAAGCCCAAGTAGGGCAAATGCAGCACTCTCAGGCCTCACAGTGACTCTCTGAACCGTGTGACAACCAATGCTAATGCTTAACAAATGTCTTCCAAACACTGAGGAAAGAGTATGCTTTCATTGATATGCTGCTCTGATGGATTTATGGAATGAAAGGCTCTGCATAGCTGCATTTCTGAGACAAGTTTTATACGTCATTAATGCAGTACATAAGCTGTACAATTATACATCCATATGTCACTGCCAAATTTATACACTTTTACATACTGTTAGATTAAGATGGTCTCATTTCATTGCTCTGCAAATGGACTTTTGAAAGGATATTTCACTCAATTTTTTGTGCAGTACTGACAGGCAACGCACATGAAAGACATGGAGTTCCTTGTGTAAATGCAGCACATGCCCTGAAATAAAAAATATGACACCAACAAACAATTTTTACGCTCTTCCAATACAGCGACCATTTTAGAGTGTAGGCTGCAGCCCAGCGTCCCCTTCCCCTGCCAAGAACCACCATTTCAGAACCAATTCCACTGGATTAGGCTATAATGCACTGTGATGTCTCTTGATCTGACCCAGTTCTTCAAGTCTGATGGGTTTTTGTTTACACTAGGAGACATCTGATCCAAAGCAGCAGGAGGATTACAGCACTAATTAGAATAACTTTTCAATTTATAGTGAATAATGAATGCACACTATTGGACACTGCTGTCTAGTGGATGGGGCAAAGAACCAGCAGAGCTGAGCTCTGCCCCTTTCAGCAAAAAATGACAAAGAATGAAAAAGAAAAAAAACCCAGATTTTAGCTGATACTCTGTATCTAGCTCTCTGTCGTGCAGCCTGCTTTTACATCTTTGGTTTTCATTTCTTTTTCTCCCAAAAGAGACTGCTTTGCTGAGCACACTCTTATAGCAAGAGACTGGACTATCAGGTGCAGCAAGGCAAGATTCACTTCATGTTTGAGGCACAGCTGGTGAAAGACCACCACAGCCATAATGCAGGGCCGTGGTGCTACAAGCAAGGAAATTAAAATTACTCTCTCCACTTGGTTACTGGTGTGCTGCGTGAACTTGAACACAGCAGGTCACATCTTGTGTTTGAGTGTTAGAGTGTGCTGAGGTGATCCCTGAGAAGTCTGAGGTACTTGTAGGGTCCATCTTCCCAACAGTGGCCAAGGAACAAGTTGCTGGTGCTCCTGCTGCTCCTACTGCCCTTAGTTCCATGCTAACTCACTACCATCCAGGCAAATCCAGAGGCACAGTTCTTTATCATTACCAGGGCAAGAGACAGAGCTAGAAATTCCAAAGGCATCATTGCCTTCCCCTTGTCCCTTTTCCCCAGCAAGGCAATCATGGGAGCAACTTAAGTGGGCCCCTAAGCACATTGCAAAATTTGTACAGTTCTGGCAAAACCAAACCCATAGGTTTTAGTGTAGAACAGTTTCAGGAAACCATGCAGGATCATACAATCCTGTAACAATAAATATAGCTACACAGAGCATGCAAGGAAAAAGAGTCAGGGATAGGAAACACATTGGATAATTAAAGGAGAGAGGGTAGCAAGTAGTAGTCATGAAACCTGGAAGAAATTATGAATACCCTGGACAGATTTTTTTCCAATAGGTGGCTACAGAATGTCTCTGCAACTGCTCTCCCTTGTTTTCAGAACAGAGATGCATTGACTGCATGTAGCTTGTTCTTATGGCAAAGCCAGATGGAAAGTATGTGGGGCTGCTACTCAACACAACTGCTTCCAGGAAGCTGCATTATAGGAGAAAAGCTGTGTGAAAAGGATCAAAATGATGAAATGCATCTGGCTTAGCACACAGCAGTAAACATTGGCAAATATATTATGGTGGTTCAATTACAGATAGGATACTAGAGCCTATTCAAGACTTAATATTTAATTATCTTTAGACTACATCAGTTGTTAAGCTGTCAGCAGCATCTGTAGAGGGTACATAGGTGGACATCTGCCACTGACTAAGAATGCCATACACCAGCAGAGCTGTTTGCCACAAATATACAGAAAGACATTCAGGAGCTCACATTACAACCACATCTAGCAAATAAGACACATTTACAGCAGGGATACCAGCTTGGATCACACTGTGGCTGGTAAGAGGCAGAAGGACAAACTGCTCTGACTGGGGGCTCACTGGAGGGAGCAGTGAATTCCGATGTAGGGGAGATGAAAGAGCACTGTTTAAATAAATCATCTGCACTGAACCACCCAGAAATCCAGCTGAAACTAGGCTTACATATCTCTCTTGCATGCAAAACAGTGCTGTAAAAGATTACACAGTTTGCAAAGTCGAGTCCAGTTAAGCTTAATTCGGCTTCTTCAAGCAGACATCACATCACTGTGCATGCATAATTCTATGAATGCATCCTTTTTTGCTACCCTGGCAATATCACGGGTTGAAAAATTCTCAGAGACAGGAGTCCTAAGTACTCTGATCCCAGAGTTGCTGCTACCTCGCGCACCCACCACCCACACGAGTGCTTATGGACCTTGCTTGATTAAACTCACAGGCACTCCCTTGCCTACAGTCTTCCTCCAGCCACTCTAAATCACTCCTCACCTCAGAACCCCTTATTTCAGCTTCCAGCATCCTCTACCCAGCCAAAGTGCCTGTCCTGAGCTCCAGATCTTGCTGCATATTTAGTCTTTGGGAGTTACCCTACCTCAGTGCCCCTGTGCAGCATTGCCCATTTTAAGTCAGGATGCCTTACCAGGACCACAGAGCAGCTGTTGCTCTGGATGTATCCCTGAGACTGGCCAGGTGATGTCTTCTCACTTAAAAGCCTGTTCAGCCTCTAATGAAGCACGTGCAATTAAAATCGAACTCAGCACATGACTAGATTTAGCTGGATTCTCAAGAGAATAAAAAGACTCATCCCCATCGGCAGAACAAGCCTGTAGACAAAATGTCTGGTCTGAAACACAGAAGTGTGAGGGCTTTCCAGCCAACAATTAAGAATGCAATCTCCTTGAGAAAAGAAGCTAAATTATTTCTGCTGACAAAGTCTCAAACTTATCCTATAGCAGCAGCCAAGCCTACTTCAGTTTGACAAAGCTCAGCTCAGCAAAAACAAACCTTAACTTAAGGAAGCACAACCAGCTATGCCTACATCACATCTTACAGGCTTGCACTTCCTCTGCTCTGCACAGTGACAGCAAAGCACAGCACAGTCAAGTGCATCACTTTTTAATGAACTTTGAGGAGTTAAAGGGGTTGATAAGTTCCTTCCTATCTAAGCCATATGTCTAAAATGTTGAGGAATGTGAACATCTGCAGTGGATGGAAAACACCTTCTTGCACTCCAAGCAATGCTGCCCCATTAATGTTCATTTGTGAGACTGATCAATTATCAGCAATCCCAAAAGCAGAGACGTGATTTTTCCAGCAGAGTACCTCATGATCCTAGAAAATGGAACATGCAGGGTTGTGCTTGCATGTTGTTCACAGTTTGAGTATGGAATTGTCCAAATATGCTGTGGCCAGTGACCCTTTACCATCACAAGTCAGTGTATTTTAACCATCTTTCAGGTCACTCAGTGTGCTGGGGAGACTTCTAGCAATTGATAATGGAAAAGGTGACTTTGCAATTTTGCGGAAACTTTTTCTTCCTTCTTCTCAAGTCTCTAGGGCCATTAGGATTTTGTACTGTAAATGAACCTTAAAGATTTGTTTAAACAACAACTGGATTTGCCTAAGCAAATTTCTTCTTCTTAATACAAACCGTTGCTTTGTATTTTTCTTCTGCAAGGTCATACAGCAGGGATTTAGGGTTGGGGTTTTTTTCTCTTTGTTTATGTTTTGTATTTCTTTTTAACATAATTTCTTTTTTCATTTTTTTTTTTTGGCTCTAACCTTCCAGTGTTGGTTAAAGATGCAAATACTAAAATGCAAAGTCAAATACAAGTTATTTTCACAAGCAGTAATGTAAAAAAATGTCTATTTTCCCATTTTCTAGACTAATATTTACCATCTTTGACAGCCTTATTGCTGAGCAGATTGCTGCATATTTCAGCATTATCTTTTAACAACTTGACAGATCCACCTATTTTCCTGTGATTATTTTATCCCAAGTTGGAAGGCTAATAGTTGCTTTTTGACACACTGAATCACAGGTTTTTCAGCACAGCATACAGACTTGTGATTTGTGGTTAGTATTTTGACGATGCCTTGTAGAGCATATTGGGATTTCCAGCAGTGTTGCTTTGTTTGGCCTGATCTGGTCAGAAATCCAGGCAGCAGCCCCAGTAACCTCAGGAGGATCTGGGAATTGAGGATCAGGTCACTTGGGAACCACTGACCGCTGCAACAGCTGGGAGTTCATGCTTTCTTAGTACAGAAGGAGATGCTGTACAACTTAATTCTAGATATTAAGTAAATGCCAGCAGTTTCTAGTGCCAATTATTTAAATATACAGCACAGAAGCATGGGATGGATAGCTAAAAATGCACAGAGATACAGCACAATAGAAGAGGGAACACATGGTTCCAGATGAGATGAGCTGTTGTAAATGTAAGCAAAGGACATAAAGCAAATTGCTTTAATAGCAACTGTCCTTTCAAGGAAGTGCATCATAGACAATTTAGCCACTCAAATCCAGAGAGCAAAAGATTCTGCACATTGCTCCTTCAGTCACTTCAGCTTTATGCATCTTCAGATTATAACTGGCAATTCTACTAATTATTTCCACCTAGGTTCCTAGGGTTATTACAGAAAGGATTTTGCACCCAGTGAAGCACACAAGAAGCTTTATTTATTTTCACTGCATATGCAGAGGAAGTAAGACTGGAGGGGACCTCCTGGGTCATCAAACACAATTCCCTGCTATCACAGGCAACCACGTAGTACAAACACTTCATAAATGAACAAGTTCCATCTTACAAGTAATTTGGTTTCCCCACTACTTTAAATGGAAAGTTGCTCCAGAACCTCCCCACTCTAGTGTTTAGCAACCTTATCATTACCAAATTAAATTAATTTGTAAAAAGTTTATTTCAGTGCTGGTGCCAGTGCAGCCCCTTAACTCAAACATTTCTACCTTCCATTTGGTCCATTTATAGAGAGCAACCACAACCACTCCCCAGAACCCTTCTTTAAGCCCTGGGTGACATTAGAGCACCCAACTTGAGGCTCTTTTAGGGTAAGACACCCTGATTTATTGGTGTTTTTTCAGCCATATCAGTTTACATCAATTGAGAGGGCGTGAAAAGAAACACAAATTACCACATCTAATGGATGTTTCATGGCATGCAAGTGAGCTCTGTGGAGTCAACCGAAGCCTGCAGATGCCTAAAATAGTGAATGGAAACTGTTTATCACTACGAGATGTTAAGCAGAAGGCACATTTCTCCAGATCCCTCATCATGCCAGCGACTTTACAACACAGCACCAGCGTTACACTGACATCAGACTCTTAAGTTTCTTGTTGAAACTCTAATTAGGGTAACAACAAGGACATCATGTTTTGTGATTTGAGGACACCAGGGCATAATTCACATAAAAAAAAAAAATCAAAATCTTTCCAGAAACACCATTTGGTATCGGTTATTTAACCATCCTTTCCTGTATTGTAGCACACGTGACTTGTACCTATCTGTATAAACACATGTACACAAATTAACACTTTGTGCCAGGTTTAAAAATACATGCGTACATAAATATATAGATAAGTACCATAAGCAAAAGCAGGCTCCACTGGGAATGAGGAACAAAAATGCATGGTTCACTATGGCTGCAGAAGAGTTGCTACTTACCTCTAGCTTTGCCCAGGTGAGATCCATTTCTGGCTTTGTTTATCAGCATATCTGCACAAAAGACAGATGTTGCAGATGACGTAGATATTTCAGATATTGTACAGCAGTTGCCTCTCAAAATACTTGATGGGGATTGGGAAGTCACAGGTCTAAAATGTGTGTCTTAAAAGGTGTAGATGTTTTCTTGATACTTAAAAGCAAGTAGAAAATTTCATAGCAAAGTCCTGCAAACCTTCAGGAAAGGGAAAATTCATTTACAACAACACTGACAGACCTATTTATTACTCAGAAAATACTGATTGGTTTAGAAGGGAATTTTGGGGTATTCCCTATAACTAAATCAGAACATAAGAGATTCGGGTTACAAATACTGTAATGTAAAATGAACTGTTAAATCATTTGAGCAACAAGGTCTGAAAACTAGAAGAAAAAGATGAGTGATTCAAAAGGAATTTTTGGTCAATAAAATAGAAGTAAAACACATTACTAATTATGAGTTCTGTCAGACAGAGAGAATAAGAAACTTTAATAAACCTGTTTGTGTCAACTGAAAACCAGCTAGATTTGAATCAAGATTATGGTAATTCAAAAAGCAGACAGTTGGAAAAGGAAAGTAAGTTCGAATTACCAGAAGATAAACATGCACAGAGTGAGTTTTATGGAGAAGATTAGGAATTTGTTGTGAAATAGCACATTGTGAGCTCTATAGATCACTTAATAGAAGTGCATTAACAAGAATACCAGAAATGAAAGAAAAGCACCCATAAAAACCTGGTAGGTTTGAACTGGGCATAGGCACTGTGGTAAGATGAGGAGTTCTCTTAATATAAAGATAAGACAATGCTATCAGAAAATGGATTCAAATAACAAAATTAAAGAAAGAGAAAAAAGAATCGCTGATGGAGAGGTTACCTCTGACTTTGGCAGGTAGGGTTGGTTTTTTTTTTTTTCATATAAATAAATACTTCTCCATATGCATAAAAGGATATGGAGAATCAAGAAGAGGAAAGAATTTCTCCCCAGTTCCTCTCCTCAGTCCATAAGACCTCGGAGCTGGAGAGGTAAATGCCTGGCAGTGCTTGGCAGCGGGGCTGGAAGTGGCACAGCTGCAGCTCTCACGCTGCTCCTCTGCTCAACAGCTCAGCTGCAAATTGCCTGGTAAGAGGCACCACGCTGGAAGCTGTCACACTCAAAACAGCCCCTGGGGAGGTCAGGCAGAGTTAAAGCACCAACCTATTGCCTCAGACAGCTCCTAATCAGTGCTTCGACAGGGAATGGGGAAGTATTAACTTTGGAGATATCAATTTAAATTATTTGCTCCACAATAGAATTGTCAGGTAACGTCAGGCAAATCACTGAAGTTCAGGCTTTACAGCTTGGGTAACCAGGCACAGGAGCCCAAATCAGGTAAATCTTCATACAGGCATGCCCACAGCAGAGCCCCACACATACTGCTTCATCTGCTAGGGTGTTTCAGTCTCAGTGTTACTGAATTCAATTTGAATGGCTTCAAAGTGACAGAGAGTAGGTTTAGATTAGGAGTTAGGAAGAAATTCTTCCCTGGCAGGGTGATGAGGCCCTGGCACAGGGTGCCCAGAGAAGCTGTGGCTGCCCCATCCCTGGCAGTGTCCAAGGCCAGGTTGGATGGGGCTTGGAGCAGCCTGGGACAGTGGAAGGTGTCCCTGCCCATGGCAGGGAGGATGGAAGGAGATGACCTTTAAGGTCCCCTCCAACCAAAACTATTCTGTGATTCTATGATTCCCTTAGGCTGAAATTATGGAAATTATCTGGGAGACCTTGTAACACACTTGTTCTACCTTTCCTCTAGGTGTGATCCAAAACAAAGGTATTCTGTGCAGAAGTTCAAACCTGTGACAATGTGGTCCTATGAGACATGTGAACTTTAAAAATAAAGTACCTCTAAAGTTTCCTAAGAAGTTTATGTGCATGGGTGGAGAGAGATGGGAGGTTAAGCCTCCATTAATAGCAGATGGTAAGAGCTCTCTTGCTCTCTCTCAATCTCCATTGACAAAAATGGATATTAATATTGCCTAATTCACAGAGAAGAGTGAAGTGATCCAGGATTATTACAGCTATGAGCTGCTATATAAGCATAACAAATGGCTATATATTCCCACTAATTCATCATCACATACTCACAGCTGGATAAAATATTTTTTGTTACATACTTTTAGATAAATTAGTGCTAACTACAGCTTTCAGGCAAAGTCACAAGTACTTTGGTTGGGTTCCTTCAAAAAAATCGTCACAGAGGAAAAAATATGTTCTTATTCGTGCAAATCAATGGTATGTTGCTTTAGTTGAAATTGTACCTCTTCAACAAAAAGAATGTTAATATTTCCAGATTTTTTGAGGTTTATTCATATAGATACTTAGGTATTTGTGAGGAACAAATCTCATTCTTGGGTTCAAATGTTTGTAGTGTATCCTAAATGTTCTAAATAAAAATCAGCTGTGCTTGAGAATAGCTTGCATATGTAAGGAACAGTGTTCTATAGGTTGAATACCTACAGATAATAATTGAAAGCTTGTCTTTTTCTGGAACTGTAGTTGTCATCAGCAGACATCTCCAGCACTTAAAAAGATCACCCAGTTTTTCCTGAGGCATCTTCAGGAGCACAAAGGGATGATATTGCCTCTGAAATCTGTACATCAGTGTTTCTGCCATTCTTCTGTCTGTCTTGTGTGTACCTGTACTACACACCCAGCCAGGGCTGCTGGATTGCTGTTCATCCTTTTACACTGCTGGGAGAACGATACTCTGGGGAATGATACCTGTGAGTTACTGCCCAACTCGAAGTTGCAATCTCAGTAACACATTCTTCTATAATTATGTTTAGACTGGTGTATTAAAACTATTCATTTCATTAATTCTCTCTTTGGAGCCTGAAGCAAGGAGTTAAACATCTTACTACACACAGAATGCCTGAGACAACAGATTAGAAGGCCCCAAATGGATTTCTTCAAATAACAAAAAAGAGCAAAACCACCACCAACAGGAAACTCTTTAGAAGGCACTTTTCCCAAACATAAGATGTCAGCCCCTAAGGATAAAGGTGCAATTCATTTTTAAGGACTCCTCATTACACATAAATGTCCTAAACCTTTAAGTGTTCAGTCCATTCTCTCCTTAAAGGCCTCTGAAGGGAGAGAGGGACAACATTTATTAACTTCATAATGTGAAGTTAATAAATCTAGATTCCAGAAAGAAAGATTTGATGCTTCACAAAAGATGTCCTTTTCACTCTTGATGAGATCCATTTATCTAGAATAGACAAAGTAATTTAGAGGGCACAGAAAGGAAAAGTTATAACATAAAGTTATTAAGGAAAACTTAAATCAGAGCTTTGATTGTAAGTCTAGTCCACAGCAGCAAGTGCAGTTTTTAGAAACTTTACAACAAGTGCCATTTAGGCCTATCATTCTTACTGCTGAAATACTCCTTTGAAAGAACCTCCCTTTAATCCATGTTAATCCATAAATTGCTTTCATGACCACCACTTACCTAAAATGTGACCAGAATTCTTGGGACTATGGAGATATGTATAAAGCAATAAACCCATCAATTACACATGCTTTGAAGTTGCAAAGTTCAGTCTCACTCGGAACAGTTTAATTAAAAGCAATGACTTCATATTATATCCTCTGCACCAGAAGAGCTTGTTTTTCATTGCATGGATTACTCTTACCCTGGGAAGTTTCTCACTGATTGAGGCAGTGTGTGTTCTGAGTCAGTCCTCTTGCAAGATTTGGAAAGTGGGCTGCCAAAACATTGGTGTGTGCTGCTGTGTAGCCCCATTCATCATTGTACAGGTAATTTCAACAGTTCTGAACTTGCAAAGTCAAGTCTCAGAACCTTAACCTTGATATAATTTCTTTGCAGAGATGTCTTAGACTAAAAGGAATGGAGGAAAACAATAAATTAATCTGAATCTGTTCTTTCAGTTCCCTCTAACATTTGTTAATTCACCCTTACATTAATGCTTGTCTCAAAGTTTATTAAGCAGAATTGACTACACAGATTGTGTAAAGCAAGCAAAGGGATATAAACTTCGAAAATCCCTGTAAACTTCCTGGGAAGCCATTAACACTGACAGCAGAGAAATCTGTGGTTTTGCCCCAGTTCTGGTGGGGCAGACATCACTGACACAAGCTCTTGTTCACAGCCCTCCTCCATTCCACTTGTCCTCCACAGGGTCTTACAACATTGCCTTCACTTCTACTCTGTCACAGCTGTCAACTCAAGTCCACTCCAGCCTCACCAGACTGCAATTCTCACATCACCTTCATTCTTCTCTCCTCTGTCTCCTGTCTTCCTCGATTTTCCCTAGTCTTATGTCAGCAAGGACAGGAATAACATCTCTGGTTTTACTTTAAGGTCCAGTCTAATCCCACCCCTAGTCCCAGGGCAGATGTGCTGGGGGAGCTCAGCTCATTCCCTGCAGCCCCAGGGCAGAGCTCGCCAGGCAGCCGCAGACTCCTCAGAACATTTGTCAGCCAAGTCCAATAAGCCTCGTGCATCCTGTAGTTCTGCCAAAGCTGGGAAAACTTTCATGCAAATAGCAGCAAGAACATTTCCTGCATTCCCATCAAATTTAATCTCTTCTCATAGGAGGACACTACAGTTTATTAATGAAACATCTGCAAGTATTTTTAACCAAGACAAAAATGAGTGCCATTCATTCTTTGGAACAGCTGAATCTCTCTCATTGAAAACTTAACATACTCTTCTTTTTTGGTTGTCAAACACACAGGAAAGAAGCACAGTTGGAGTGAAGTTAATTCCTTTAAAAGCTCAGTTAATTTTTTTATACAAAGTCCAGAAGAAGTATTGGCCAAGATCTATTGGAACTGTGTTATTAAACAGTTCAGACACCATTTGTCCCAAAAGTTAAAAAAAAAAAGGGGGGGGGG
>VZTE01005381.1:4392856-4497107 GCA_013397775.1 Eulacestoma nigropectus | reverse complement strand
TTGCGGTGGGGGGGGGGGGAGCGGAAGTTTTTGCCTAATAGAAAAAGAAGAAACATTCTATGGCAAATGAGGACTATGTACTAGAGCAGGGCTTTATCACTACAGTAATGAGTAAAGAAAATGATATATACTTAACTCCACTATCATTAAAGATTTAGGATTATTGCAATAATTTTCTGCTTCTCTTTTGCTTTATTGAGCTTAGTCAAACTGATATATTGCTGTGTACTTCATTCATTCCTCTTGATGGATGATTTGAAGTACGTAGACAATGCTGATGTCCAGCTAAAAAGAGGAATTACTGAAAAGAGAAGATAAGCAGTTGTAGATGATGAAGTGCTGATTAATAGATTACCCCCATCCCCATCAAGTCCAAACCCATATTTTAAACTGCCAACAGCATTGCAACTGAATGAACAAGTACTTCTGGAATCCAGAAAATGTTGAGGAACTGACCTTTCTCAAAATTAATCCTTAACAGCTTCTTCCAAGATTTATTTCTTTCTCTTAGCTTCGGACAAAATCAGTAACGGTGTGACCTGAGCTTTATGATTTCTAGCTGTGAATGCATAAAGTGCTTTCTGGCCTAGAGGTTTGATGCTCTTGCCTTAGTTTTCACATAAGCTCTTCAGGCAATACTGCTGACTTTGGTAACATTCATTAGGAGTGGGGTCAGAAAGGAGGTGACACCGCAGGGCAAAGCCTTAGAATCAACGCTGGTTTGTATCAGCAGTGACAGCAGACCCTGAGTGCAGGGGAGATCACGCAGTTCTCTGCAGCCCAGATCTAGGGCATCCCAAAGGGGGTCTCTCTGACCCATGGGGACTCTGAAAAACCAGACGTGTGACCAGGAGGGACCCAGAGCCACCTCCTGCAAGCCAAAGTTGCATCTTCTCCAGCCCAGTTTCAATTACCCACAGGGGGTCTGACTGGGGACACTCTCACTCATAATTATGATGAGGCCAAGCAGGACTGGCATTTTAATCACAAGGGAGCTTAAACACTCACAAGTGCTAAACACCTGAGAATAAAAAGCCTGTGAGCATGAGCAGGGATAAATTAATATTCCCAATTTGCTAGCTCCAACACTTTCAAGTGAAAACTAATTTTCCCCATAGACAATAAACCACAAGAACATTTATTTGTGCTAATTTACCAGACATTTATTTTGGCACCGTTAAAGCCACAATGTCAAGTTTCCACTCTAAGCTATATGCAAAGAGATTTTGTCATAAAAACAATGTGCTATTTAATCAACACACATACACAAAAGCTGCTAAGTGTAACAAATCCTAATTTGTCCTGAAAAATGTGTGACTTTTACAGGTCCCCACAGTCTCACTCAAGAACAACAGGTTGTTTTTGAGAACAAGGATGACACAGTGATGATCAGAGGGTGCACAAGCCCAGCTACACAAACAGGCACACACTCCTTAGCAAGAGGAGCTGGTGCTCTCTGCTGCTGGAAGTGTCCTCACTAGAGCAGTGCACTAAGGAAGAATCACCTGCTCCCCGTTCCACGTAAAGATTTCTGGTGTTAAATACCACCTTTAGAATTCCAGCACTGGAAACAGAACCTCAAGAATTAAGGAAGGTCTTAATTTTATCAAATACCTTGAAAAGACAACTTCATTTCAAAGAGACAAAATTCCCTCCCTAAGCTCAGACTCCATGCTCAAACACTAAGAGTCCAGGGAATTTCAGCTGAATTCCGTTTTGAGTAGGCAAATTAAATCCATCAGGAAAATACTTCACTCAAATCGTACTCTCACGTACAAAATACGTTACAACTATGTCCCAAAGCATCTGAAAATACCTTACATTCAAGCTAATGGAATTAGTTGAGGCCCTGGGTAGAGCATAAATTGCACTAATGTAAAACCCCACGTGCCAGAGTCTGCTGGTCAGTGCCTGTGTGTTACATGAGGCATTTGGGGCAGACTGACAGAGTGACCAGACTGATTCATTAATTAATGCTATTGAGGGATGGTTTCTACCCTCTTTGCATTTTAAACTGGACTTGAAGCCAGCTAAATACTCTAACCAAGTAATGCACAGAGCTATGGACAGCTCATCTAGAGGCTGCTCCCAGCACACCACAGTCCTTTCTCAGACACAAGCATACTGCATGATCAATCACAAATGATGACATTGTGCTTCCCAGTATGGAAATCCCCATCTGTACCCCTGTAGGACTCCTCTCCTCTTGCAGAAGTCCACAAAGCATCCCAAAAGCAATTCAGGAGGCAAATGGGATGCACTTCCACACAGCATGAATAGTCAAACATGTAACAGGCCAATGCACAATCCTGTAGCTTTTTGTAGGCAGTCATATAATCATAGAATAGCTTTGACTGGAAGGGACCTTAAAGATCATTTATTTCCAATCCCTCTCTCATGGGCAGGGACACCTTCCATTAGAGCAGGTTGTTCATCTCTCCAGCCTGGCCTTGAGCACTTCCACGGATGGGGCAGCCACAGCTTCTGTGGGCAACCTGTGCCAGGGCCTTCCCACCCTCAGAGTCAAGAGTTTCTTCCTTACCTCTAACCTAAACCTACTCTCTTTCAGTTTGAAGCCATTCTCCCGCCTTGTCCTATCACTAAATGCTCTTGTAACTACTCTCTCAGTAAAGAGTCTCACAGGTATTGTGTTATACTGCCACTAAAGGAACTATCCCTTGAACATGAAAATATTTACCCACACCTTTACCTAAACCATTCCCTCTCTACCCAGCCTGTTCTCATACTGCTGGCAAGGCACAGCCTGCAGCTCATGAGTCCACAGAAGAGGGATCTATTTGTAGGAGGTGGTGGTGGTACCTCAAACAATACATATTTTGGTTTGACCCTCTCAGAAAATTTAATGAAGTCAATTATCTGATTTCCCAAGTGCCCAGCCTTTAGCTGGCAAACTTTTACATTGGTAAGCCTTTCATAACAGACATAAGTCTTCGTTAGACTCAGAGTACTCCAGAGTAATTTTTGAATGCTTTACATGTAAGGAAATTCTGTTGTAAGATGATAAACTGTAGTTATACCACAGCATTCCTCAAGAAAGTGGAGCTGTTTTAACACAGTCCGAAGCCAGAAATTTAAAAAATTGTTTCACTTAAAGGAATTAGTAATAGAATTATGTATTTCCTCAGGCATACAGAAACAGTATTCCTTGAACATTGTTGGGGGTCAAAGAATAAGAGGCTGAGTCTTAATTCTCACCAGTGGACCCTTCTTCCTTCCATGTTTCAATATTCTGAAGTCGCCAGACTCACATTAACGTCAGCTGTCAGGGGACAGCTTTGTCTCCTTTTTTGCTTCATTTATTGTCAAATCAGGATTATTTTCCTTTTTCATTCTAGTATGTGGTATTGCCTGATAAAAGAGATTAACACAAAGTCGAATATATTCTTCATTCGTAGGAATACGATTGATAATTAGCAAAGCTAAGATTAACTTTAATGTCATTTTAGTAGCTCCTGGAGTATTTTAGCACTTTAATCATGGTGATGATATTGAAAATAGTTTACTGAGAATTTTGAGATAGTAGAGAAGTGATTAAACAGATGCCCGTGATATTAAAATTGACTCTCTCTCTACAAGGAAATGTTCAGATCCAACGCTGTGGATTCACTTGGGCAAGTTCAGTGAGAACCCTCCTGTAGAGTCAGAGGCATCTTTCCCCCTTGCTATCACTGACTGCAGTGAATCTTAGATAAGCAAGGGACCATCAGCTCTTCCCATGGAAGCCCAGCAGGTATCACCACAATGCATCTCACAGATTGTGTTTTACCAGGAGGCAAACGAGTGCCCGCAGCTGCTCCTTTGCTTTGCACATTGAGCAATCTCCAAAGGGCAGGAGCTGAGCTTTCTCCTCTGCCCCCAGCCTCTGAACAGAAAAGGAGGCGAGTCAGGCTTTGCATTGGCATCTGATCGTCTCCTACACGAGGCTTGAGAGGATTGGCAGTCACAGCACAGAAACAGCAGAAAATCTGCAGGAGCCTTCTGTCCTTACTGCTTTGGTTTTCCTCACTCCTTTATTTTACAAAGCAGCCTGAAGTTGGTACCTGCAAATCAGCTGCCCGAGTCCCCTTCAAGTGGTTCTGAAATGGGGTCTATCAATCTTTTCATAAGCATTTCTCACAATAAATCTTTCAGCAGGGAAAGTAAAATAAATGGTATCTATGACAGCAAACATTCACAGAGGTCTGAAGCAACCCCACAACATTCATTTCGGGAGATGCACTTTAAATGTACGGAACAAATGAAAAACTTTTGCCTGACATTAATTGCCATTTTATGTTAATAAAAGTTTTCAGAGTACATTTCTCTAGAAAAGCAGTAAATATTGTTGAAAATTGCTGGAATTACACAAAGTTTACCATTTTATCTGCTCTCCCAAGAGAGGCTGGGACAGAATAACGACCTGAAAACAAACTTTAGTCTGTGCCTGTAGTAACATTGCTGCCTGCAGAGCACCGGCTCCTGCCCCACCACTTCAGGGATGAGGATGGAGGTGAGGGCAGGGATGTACTGACAGCATGGCACAGGATTATTTGTCTACAGTTGAAAAGCAGGGCTGTTCTAGGCATGGAAACAGAGGTTCTCTCTGCTGTGCTATTATATTAACCTGGTCCACTGCTGTACTCCAACTCAGAAAGCAATCTTACTGTGCAGTCCTGATTCTGACCTGTAGATTAACCAAAAATGTATGGGATGGCAGGAAAATTGGCCACATGTCCACAAATCTTATTTCTACCTCCTAAAGCAAGGATTTATACTGTATTCTCACTTCCTTTACATCTACCATCAACGTTCCCCTTTAACAGTCAATGCTGTTCTTGTCTCTCACATCTGTACAGATTATCTCAGTAACAGATATCACTGAGCAGGAAAGGTACAGAAGGACATGGAGAAAGACATTAATTAGTGGAATTTCTCAGGTTGGAAAAGACTGAGGAAAAGACACAAATATCGTGGAGAAGGGGGCCATCAAAATAAGGGGATGGGTTTAAATATATATGCATACACAAATAATGAAAAGATATGCATCCACATTGTAGGACTTACTACTACAATAAAGAGAATTGCTAAGGATTATTCTTGCCTTTTTACATTGTTTTGTTTTAAATTGGAAAACAATGAACAAAGTTTTGTAAAAATAAGTACAGCCCTGCAAAGCAATTTTATAGATACACTACAGTTTCATTAGATTGCAATAGTTAAAGTTTCTAAATGAAAAAAAAAGGAATAATTATTTATTTCATAGTAACCATATACTGCTGAAACTTTGAAGGCATTCTTTATGAAGAATCAAATCAGGTAGATTTGAACAAATAATTTGCATGCTACTAAATATATTTACAAAAATTAAAAATTGACTGCTCTAAATTTTTGCTTTAATGAACAAGCATTTTCAAAACAGATCTAAGTTTGTAATCAGCTTTAGAAAAAACTTATGTAACTAGTGGCTAACAATCTAGGGGAGAACACTACAACTGAGCTTCTCATCTCCTGGGGGAATTGCATGCTGGTCCCACCCTCAGCAAATCAAGGTCCCAGAATGACTGTCTTGCTTGGCAGCTGAAAACAAACTGCTACTGGAAAAGAGCAGTAATAATACAATAGTGACTCTTTTGTTCAGAAATCCCAATAACCAGAAAAACTCTCTGAAATGATCAATTCCATTAAAAGCTTTAATGAGATTACCAAATTTAATTACTCTTCTGTGCTGCATTAATTTATAAAGGGTGGGTCCTCGATCTGAACATTTAATAGTTTCCAGAAATAGCAAATCCCATTTGAAAAGAAGCAGAATGATTTCTCTTTTTTTTTTTAAATTGAAATAATCTAGCGCCACTATAAGGGCTTTGGGCAAGATTTCTAGGAGTACTCTAGTGTCTAGGAGGTTGGTATTTCTTAGGTGTCTATTTTAACTGTCATATGCTCAAAGGCCTTTTAAATGCTCACCCTCTGTATGTTAACACATAAAAAGATTGAACAAGGTTACATTTATGCTGTTTCAGTTTTTTAAATGTGATTTTACAAATTATACCACTAGAAAAGATAAGTGGAAGTAATTTTTAATACACAGCAAGATGCATTTCTAACTAGATTAAGCAGCTGTTAACATTATTTTTCTGTGCAGCAAGAGCAAATGTCTACAATAACTAGACCTTAAAGGAAGAGGCAATCCCATTTTGTGCACATTGTATACATTTGATTTTATTCCTCAACAGCATTCAGAAGGAAATAAAAAAGAATTAGATACGGAAATTAATTTGCAGCAGTACTTCAGACAAGCACATTTGCAAAAGCATAAGACTGTTACAGAACCTTAGGAAGGAGTCTTTGAGAAGCAAGAACAAAGGATTACACTCAACCCCAACATTCCACTCCAGTGCCAACTTCTTCCCACATAAAAGTGTTGAGTTGGTAGTCAAAAAAATAAACTTCAACAACCCCCCCAGATATATGGGATGGGGAATAGGAAGGTAGGCATTTGCACAAGCTGGAACTCTGCCGCTGAAACAGCGAACTATGTATTGCTTGGGATTTTTCCCACACTCTCTGTGCTTATTTTCCAGCAAAAGCATCATTTTGCTGAAATGCTGAGCGTTAAAGCAAAAGGCAGCTGTTCCAGGAGATGCACAACAACAGCAATGAAACAATTGCCAAAGTAAGGCTGAGAAATAAGAACAAAAAGTGTGAATGAAACACTGAGGAAGCTGCTAAAGAACAGCTACATCCTGTAGGGCTCAATCCAAACTAGGATGATTCTATCAAGTTAAAAGCAACAAAAACCCCATAATATAAAAATCCAGACAACAAGATTTGATGGTAGTGAAATACATTCTATTAGCCAACATGTGAAACCCCCAAAAGAATAAGCCTGTTTCTATAAAGTTTTTGAATATTTGCTCTCTGTAACACTAAAAGGTTTATAATTCTCTATGTGGCTAAACTAATTTATAGACAGGCATTCTACAAAGTATGATCACCACTCTTTACCAGACTTTATTGACTGCCACGTCCTGCAGGACAGGGCAGGGACGTGGGCATCCCCCAGGCCTGCCCTGAGGGGCACACGAAGCCTTCCAGGCAGAGTTCCTCCACTACAGAATCTTGGGCAACTGAAACTGCCTTAACACCTTCCAAAAACCCCCTCTAGCCAACAGATGGCTTGTTCATAATACTGTGTATGGAAATCATGGACTGGAGCTTTCACCTTGCCAAAACAATTTTTCTCCACAATACGTACTGGAAGGCCACTTGCACAGTGGTAATTTCAGAAACTTAAATATAAACAACTACGAAGAGTTTCAAATACAACACCTAATTAGAGCAATATCAAAGATATGCTCCTTCACAACAGGCTTCAGCCAGTCTGCTGGAAATTTGTTATTTCTGAAGTACACCATAGGCTAGCTTGAGTATAACAGTTTGTTATAGAGTAGAACGGAATTAAATTATTTTGTTTGTAGGACAAGGATCTCTGCGTTCGTATAGGTCCAGGCTTCCTTGCCACAAGCACTGCTCCTTTAACCTGAGCATTTGTCACATTCCAACCATGAACACAATAATCCAGAATCAGTCTTATAAAACAGTAAATCCTGCTGCAAGACATTAAGGTACATCTGTCCAGCTGAAATCCTCTTACAGCAAGACACTCATTATTGCAAGGAGACAGTGCTTAGCAGAAACAAGATCAAGGCCTGGTGACCTTACAAAAGTACAAATGCACAGATGAAACTTGTAGCGAGAAGGTAATGTATACTATGTTCTCTGACTTACAGCTTTAAAAATGGTTTCTATATGGTAGTTAGAAGAAACGATTCTTTTAAAACCGGACAAGGAAAAGTCTGCTCAAACCAGAAAATTCTTAAGCATCCCCAAAAATCCCTGAGTAGATGATTACTTTAATTAGTTTTAAAAAAGAATTATTACAAACAGAAATGTAGTAAACTTTCTGCAACCAAGATCTGCCTAAAGTTATTTTAGTTTTAGCAACAAAACCAATTTCTTAAAGAAACCCCCATATAGTTTGTTGCCATCCACACCGTGCAGTCTGCCTACAGACCAAGGCCACCCTCCCCTCCCCAGCCCTCACCATGGTGTGAGCAGCCAAATTCTCAGGTCCCATTATTTTGAAGTCTTCTTTACTTTTAAAACCTATGCCATCAAAGCCAGGCTACAAAATACTACAAAACATACATAATCAAAGCTAAATGTCAGCTGTCAACATTAGAACCATGGCATGAGGCTCCTGTAAGGGTGAATAGAAAAGCTGAGTCATAAGCCACCTTTGCACCTCCATGACCACAAACCAGCACACTGCAATGAGGACCATGCTGGACCTTGGCGTGAGAGGGAGAGCAAGAAACAAGGGCAGCAGTGGACTGCTTCTGCCAGTCTGGCAGTCCCTCTCCCCAGCAGCATTACTGGAGCCAGAGCCTGGCAGAATTTCCAACAAAATCTGTCAGGACCTGTGTTTTCCCCCAAGTCTTCCCCCACTTTTGGGCTCAGAGCAGCCCTCCCAGCTGCTGGCATGAAGCAGCAGTACTTCTGCATGTCACTTCACAGTTTGGCACAAACTGAAAGATAATACAGTTTACAAGAAGCTTTGTATTCTCTTTTTCAAGACAAGATGAAAACAAACAAGACAAATGAAAACAAAAGGGTAGGAAACTCCCCAAAATAATGAAGAAATCTGTGTTTCTTTCCTTATCTCAGTATCACACTCCCACCCAAAATCAGAAGTGGTTTCCTTTGCTCACAAAAACATTTGTAGATTTACTTTCACTCCACAGCCCTCTACTCCATCTGGCAACTGCCTGGGTCAGTGTATGGAAATGATATCCTCTGTGCTGCTAAATATTCCTGCCTACAGAGCTCCCACTGGAGAGCTGCCAGCATGCTTAATTGCAAATGGAGAGAGCGTTGGCCAAATGATTCCTTTATTTCCAAAAGCACAGATGAGGGTCAGCTTAGGAAATTTCTTTGGGTTGTAAGAGATTAACCCTCAGCACGATTTGGAGTATCTCCTCTTTCAGCTGACTGTCCATATTCATCTCAAGTGAAACAGAGGCAATGGAAAACCAACAGTGCTTAAGTTCAGGTGGGTGAAATCAGCAACCACAGATTGGACACATTTATTTCCTTTAAATTTTCGATTAATCTATGCCTGTAACAATGATTTGAGTAAAACAATTCTCTACAGAGAAATTATGGGAAGCAGCACCAGGAATATTGCTGTCCTGACCCGATTCCTTCCAGGCTCTCAGGCAGGTGGCCTGGCTGCCCTGGCAAAGGGCTGCCTCCCCAGCAGAGTTGCTCATGAGCCAGGGGGTGAGGCAGCAGCCCTCTCTTTCCATCCTTTGACACGGAATTAGAGAATTTACTTTTTCCACTGTAGATTTTTTTAATCCCCATTTAGATATTCTGCCTTTCTCCCCAGCCCAGATATGAAAAATCTGAAGATCATGAGTGTGCTTGCTTTTGGCTTCCTAGCAATAACACCTTGGCAGATTTAAAAAAATAAAAATAATTTATAATAAATGACACCACCACCAAATCTTGCCTGGGTAGGAGTGCTGGAGCCCTCACACACAACCCTGCAAATCAAGTCCAAATTTTGACCCACTGCTGCAAGAAAGAAGGTTGGAGATGTACCTTCCAAAACGATCCTGATGACCAGGGCAGCACCAATGACAAATGAAACAATGTTGCTCAACACAAATATAGCAAACAATATTTCTGGCATCCCAATAATTTTTGCTATAGAGGAAACAGTGCAAACATTAAGGGAAATGTGTATTTCATTAATTATTCAGAACCGACACTCATCAGCAATTTTATCTTTGAACAGGATACATAAAGTGATAATAAAAAAAGGCTCTCATTTCTTCACTCCTTCCAGCAGCCCAAGGTAAGAGTATTTTATTGTCTAGGATAAGAGAGATTTGAGGAGGTCTGTTTTTCTGTATATATATGCTCTTTTGTTTTCCTAATCTTTATTTTCACGTTATTTTAAAACTAAAAGTATGCATTCATATTTATATGCATGAAAGATCATAGACAAATTTGATGAGAATTTTTGACCAGAATCCACAGAGAATAAAGGCCTCAAATTACACAGGTAACATAGGACAGAAAGCCATCTTTCAAAATACTTGAAAGCCTCACACAACAACTTCTCTGAAAGCTGAGACTCATTCAGATCTCCAGTTTCCTACTTGGATTAATTGCTGAAAGACTTTTGATTAATTGTAGGGTTTTTTTCCTAAAAGATTTCCCTGCGTTCACATCAGAGCTGATGCAATTAAATACTTTTTCCTCAATTACAAAATGCTATTAGCAAAACCAGAACTTTATTACAGCAACTTCACATCCTCAGGAAGAAGCTGTTTTCAGAAATCAATTGCAAGCCCAGGAAGGGAACTGCTAGTCAAGAAATATGAACTGAGGATAGCAGTTCAGATGTTCCAGATCCTGGATAAGTGTCCAGCCACTAAATCCATGTCATCCCATCAGTCTCTGGTCCCACAGTATGTAAATCACCCAACATTCATTATCTCTACCTCACAGTTACTAACTCTTTTGCAATATTCCTCACTTTTCATGAAATATTTTCAAATGCCCTACTCATTGCAGTTCAAAGACCCCAAATCTTATTACTTTTACAAACCTTGTTACTTGACAGAATTCTTACTTTTTGGATAACCACAATTCAATTACTCGCCACAGGAGAATTTTCACATAGAAATTCACTTCCTGACCATCACACAAAATATTTCTGAACCCAGCTGAGTTATAAGAGACACACAGAAAGCCTGTTAAGTTATAAACGTCAGGTATCAAATAAGGAATAAAATGCAAGCTTTTAAAACCAAGCTGGGTGTGTGCAAAGGGCAGAAATCTGGGCTGCACGTAGAGCCCACCACAGAGCCGGGGCTGTGCCCAGCCTGCAGCAGGAATGCTGCTTCTGGCAGCAGCAGTGGGGATTTCTGCCTCTGGGTGTGTTGGGAATATCCAGCATACTCTGTGCTGTGCCATGTGCACATCTCTCATGAAAATTTCCAACAGCTCAAGGACCACATATGAATGTTGTTTCAGAAAAATGACTGGAAGACAGTGCTGGATTTGTTTCCATAAAAACTATTCATAACAATTGCACCTTGCTAATCTATTTTCTTCTGAAATCTAAGATCTTTAGGGATTTGAAGCTCTCTCAATAGCCCAAAGAAAGTCAGAGATTCAGAGACTGAAACGATTTGCATGTTTGTTTACTCATAATATTTTTACTCATATTTCATTTCTACTTATTTCCTGCAACTTCAGCTGAGTAAATGTATCAGAACTCAGCCCTCTCAGGAATTTCTGTTCCTCTGTTTCACCATCACTAAATAAATTTTATTGTTTGCTGTTATTAAACATCCAGAACTGAACTGTGGAGCCACAGATACTCCTCCAAGGTATTCTGTGCCATAAAAAGATATACAGTGCACAGAAAATCCTTCAAGTTTAAAAAGCAGACTATAAATTAAGACTTTCATGTGTCCCACCATCAGATGCAGAGCATCACCAAGCTGGCCAGTCCCCTCTGAGACACACAGAGCGCACAGTAATTTTATACAGAATGAATATTTTCCAAAGATTTAGCTTCTAGCATATCAAGCAGTCATTTTTGTCTCAGGAAGAAAAAGAGCATTAAAATACCTCCAAGGCTGCACAATAATAATAAAGAAATATATCACCTTAATTTTTCTATAGATTTTCCTTTATAATTATACTGCGACATCCGTATGTTTGCACTATATCTGTACTATTTTGTCAATTTTTATATCTTTAGATATTGTCTTATCTGTGTAAATAAACCAACTTTTAAATTAATTTTATAAAAACCTATTCTGCAGTGTATTAATGAAACAATTTATATAAAGAATAAAATTCACCTTATGCAGAAAAAATTCCACCTTGCAAAATTTACTTTTGAATCACTTCCCCTTCACTTGATCACAGATAAGTGAATTGTAGCAGAGTTTTAACAGTCTCTTGACGTCACCAAATACAGAGAAATTCAATGGAGGAAGTAGCACTTCAACTATAAACCAGCAGGCATATGGCAAGTGAACCTAGTTTGAAGGAATAAGTGTATATTTACGAATCATGTGCATTCTGTGCAATTAACTTTAAAACATTTTTAATCACAGCCATCTTTAGGGTAATCTAAAATAAGAATGGAAAAAAATAGAGTTCAGAGGGAGTCAGCAAGTAAGAAACTTCAAGTTTACTTTATCAGCATGATTTCTTTTTCACACAATTAGTTAACATCACAGTAGTTTTGTCCCTCTCTGAAGCCATTATGTTGACCATTTTTTTCTTTTATTCGATGACTTGTCCAACTACAAAAGCAACAAGAAGAGAGGAAAAAAAAAATCAAGCCTGAATTACACTAGAGATAAACATTAAAACATTTTTCAGTGCACAAGATAGGAGCAGCAATTTTGCTTAGACGTACTGCACCATGGGTCTAGCAGACATTATAATTTCTTAATGGACCGTGTTTGTTGTATTTAACTCATGTGAATTCTTTTATGGCTACCAATAAAGTTACACACTGTATTAATTTTCATGGAGTCAAAATGAGACATAATATATATCAGAAAGCACCAGAAAGAAAAGTTTTCAACTCTTTTTACCAATCTTACTTCTATTTGAAGTTCCTAAGGTAGGAGCTTAGGAAAAATGAGGAAGATGGCATAGAAGGGTGTCATTTCTGAAATTATTTTAGAGCCAACTCAAAAGGAAGAGAGAATTCGACACCTGCAGAGATGGAGGCACTGGTATATCTTGAACATAAGCACATGAAAGGTGCACACAGGTCTCAAAAATTTCACATTCTTCATCTTTTATAAAGGAGAAAGAAATGGAATTGTGTCCTATTTTAGTCCCTTTCTCTGAAATGCCAGTGGCCTTAAAATGGCCTTCATCTTGCTGTATGTAAGATTTTTGCCCAGAAATGGAAGAGAGATAATCATTGAGAAATTAACTCCCTATTGAATGGTCAATGACATCCACAGTGCTGATTAAGGACTGCTGGCAAACATTAGGCATTTTTGGCTCGTTACTAGGCATCCTTTCATCTGTGTGTGTTGGAAATACTATCTACACTTGCACTGTTCCCTGTGCCTGGAGCATGGATAATGGATCCTGTTTTACTGCTGTCATCTGTGTGGTTCATTAGGAGGTGTTTATGCAGCGCGTGGATTCTTTCTTTTCCTTACATCAAACCTGATCTTACATCTCCCCCTCACGCAAGGGATCCTCACTAGTATGGGGAATGCAGGCTACTAAATCATACTTTCCTTTTCAGGGGATCAAACATGGTTCATCTTGGTTACACCTGATGAAAATTCTAATTTTCTTCTGTGAACTGAACCATTTTTCAGGGTTACATAAGAAGCATTTGATATTTATTAACAAAGACGTGACATTTATTGCACTGGTGGACTCTGGCCCTGGAAAAATCTCAGCCCCAATAGCCATCTTAACTGATTTGCAGCCATTGGCCTTTCCATGATGGCTGGAATAAAAATGGAAGTGTGGTCCTTGTGCCACTGTCATTTTCATTGGGAAGCCCATTATCCCTCAATAACCGAGTTTGACAGCACTCTGGATGAACACCTGTATTCTATTTAGAAGAGTCTACTTCATTTTCACAACACATTAGCAGAGTCATGGACCTCTGAGCACTCTGTTGGAGGTCCTTATTGATGCAGATTTGTTTATTAAAAGGAAAAAACTGGACTCTTGGAAGCTGGGTCCCCTAAGTCTTGAAACCTGTAGCAAAGCTCAGGCTCCATGATTTGGAAGGAAGCCTTACTGGAGCAGGTTCTGCTGTTTGAACACATCAAAAGAACCATTTTCTTCATCTATTTTTATCTACAACCAGGATTCACTGGCTGTGCCATTTTACTTCCATAATTATGCATTGTTAATGGAATTAAAAGGGCTCTGTACACTAAAAGGAATATTCAACAGCTAATTCTCTTATTTTTTGAGCAACTGGAAAAGATATGGGCTTTCATGTAGCCCCTCAGTTACTTCACTGTATGAAAATTAAATAGAATAAATGCAAAAAATCAATGCAAAAAAGGTGATACAGTATTTGGATCTGAGAGTATTGTAATGAATGCAGAAAAACCAGTACATTCCGCATTTTTGAAGATTACAGCCTTTGAACACACAGATTCACCAACAGAAGAAGCCTGCTCTGAGAGTACATGGACTACTGTATTTGTTCACCCTACAGGAAACCACCACTAAACATCTCTGGGATACATTTACTCACTGGGGAAAACTGAAAAACAGAAAATAATTTTTCATCAAATTTCAGTGCAAACATGGACCTTGTTTTCCCTTACACACAAACTCCTTTCTGAATCCAATTCCATGTCCTGCTTTTAGTGTATTTTGCCTGCTTCTCCTTAACTCCACACACCTGAGCTGCTAAACTGCTCATCACTCCTCCTCCTCTCTCTGTGAGACTGACTCCAGCCCAGCAGTGACAGCACAGCCCGGCAGTGACAGCTCATCACTCCACCCTGTACAACTCCCAGGGTACAGCACAGACTGCAGGTGAGAGGGGCTCAGGGGCAGAACGAGACCAGGAGCCCAAGTGCAAGCAGCAGGGTATTGCTGAAGCATCCCTGTAAGTAATTCTTTAGGTTACAGAAACAGTTCATAACATTACCCAGCACATATTACAGTGAACATTAAAAATTAATATCAATAATAAATTGACTAAGAATGTTTTCCTAATACAGAGCAGAAAAAGGAATTGCCAGATGCAGATAAAACTGAGATAGGTTTAATAACATCATTAAAATAAGCTATACAGTGCCAAACTCCTAAAGCACAGATAATCCTTTGTGACAAAAAGGAATTACTGATAATGAGTAACAAACTAAATGCAAAGGCTGACACTAGACCCTGTGTGACTGCAAAATGTAAAGCACAGCCTCCTTGTAGCTAAACGGCATCAGCAGGGTCAGTTACCTGACCTGTTCTGGTTAATCACATTTCCTTGGGCAGGAATAAGTTCTAAAGAGAATATGATGAGCACAATTTACTACTGGGATCATGGTTTATATGCAAGTACCAAAAGAAGCTCAACAGTGATTCAGAGAATCTCAAGGAACACACAGAATTTTGAAAAGGAGACTGGTTGAAACTTGTCGGATCCCCAAAGGATATCATTATAGAATATACATTTAAATCATGAACTAATGAGTAACCACACACCCGCTATATGCTTCTTTTGTATGCAACGTTAAGATGAAATAAAACTATTGTTGCAAAGACAACTTCTCCCACATTACAAAGATGCTCACGTAGACCATTAGTTTGTTGAAGCAGTAAAACAAAAGGTTTTGCTCTTTCTTCTTGTACTTATTGGACTTAGAGGCACAAGAGAGGTTAAGTACATGGCTTATGTAAGAACAGACCTTCTTCAAAAAGCCCCAGTATGACCATATGACCCGTTTCACTTTTTTTTTAAACAGTTTTCATTTCAATGAATATGCAAATAGGTGTACAAATGCTGAAGAGGAAAGCAATCCTGTATTTGTATATGAAATACTTTTCCTGACATATACAGTTTTTTTCTGGACTGCCTAAACAATGGCTAATCCTGTCTCAAATACAAAAGGAAAAAGATTGTGTTAATGAACTTTTTAAAGTAATAAGCAGAAAAAAAGGGGGGGGGAAAGAACATAGTACTAGTACTATTAAACACTGCTAGTATTAAAGATCTTGCAAATCTCACACAAGAGTAGGGTCATTAGGAAACATTAATCATTTGCTATGACACAATTCTTGAAACACATCACTATTCCCTGGAACGACCACCTCTGCTGAGGCTGCGGCTCACATGGTTAAGCAGTTCATTACATGCTGCTAAAACACTGCCCAGCCTCCATCAGCTGAATGGCAGCTTCCCCGTGCCTGATGCACAGAGGTCCCCACTCACTTTGCACTGAAGTTATGTGCCACCAGACAGACGAGACGGGCAGAACATTTAAACTCTGCATTTTGTTTTCCCACAGGATATTTAAGACAACTTTGTGCAGCAAACCCCAGCATTCAGTCACTTCTGGAAGCAAGCTACAGCTGCCTCAATGTTTGGGTCAGCAGAACAGAGGGCCCTTGAGGCCTCCCGAAAGTTGTCTCTGCAGGGGCAGAAAGCAAAAGGCTGAGAACACTTCCCTGCACCCCCGGACCCTGCAGGTTTTTGCTGCAATATGGCACAATGTATCCCAGCTGTTTATTCTCGGTGTTTTATTTCAGTTTCCAGTTTTGACAAGCTGTTGGCTCACTGAAGAGCAAAGTCCTGTGCTGCAGCTCAGTGAACGTCCCCATTAGTCTGCCTGCAGTTATCTTTGGGCATCCCAGCCTTTTCCTCTGAGGAGAGCTGTGACTGCCAGCCAGGACACTCATCCATCTCTGCCTGCCCTGCCAGGTACAGTTTAGTGGCATTAAAGCTGACAGCCCGACACGCTGCCACGTTCCTGCTGCACAGCTCAGCAGTGCCGCTGCAGTTTAGGGGCTGTCAGTATTTCTATTAGAACCACGCTTTCCGAGAAGGTGATAACTTTGCTATTTGAAATTGCACAAGGCTAAAGCTGAAAAATATAAATTGTCATTCCTCCAGTCTTTTAAACAAAGCAAGCTCCCGACCAAAATGACAGATTCTGTTCCAGTTTGACAATACATCTGTGTCTTAAATGTTTTCTAGGTACTTTCAGGCCCTGTTTTGCCCTCTGAAAAGCAGGCAAAAATTTCCCTGTAGATGCCACATCTGCCTCTCTGACCTACACCACTCAGAACATTTGAAGGCAGTTCAAAGATTACTTCTGCAATTTACAAGCCTAAACGAATGCTGCAACTTGTGTTTCAGATCAAATATACTTGAAAGTCTATTTTTATGCAGCTTGACAACGTATAGAAGAACTGACTTCTCTTACATTCCCCCAAAAAAGAAAAAAAACCCCAAACAGTGAGTTCTGCATTATGGTATCTTTTTGAAGCATTTCTTCTCCATATCTTTAGAGAACCTTTTGGATACTTTCTCCACTCCCTTTTTCAGCCATATTTCTATACAGTGTTCTGGGCAGATGTTGAACAAATAAGTAGGAGCTAGGAGGCCTTAACTGAGTTCCTCTAACTGCTAAAAGGGCCACAGGCCCTTGTGCAGCTCCTCAAAGTAATCTCAGGTGTGCACAGGGGGATGCACACACCAGGGGAGTGCAGAGAATGCATCCAACCTGCTGCAGGTATGGTTTTCCTGGGGAATAAATAAATATTTTAAAAAACAGAATTATCAGAACATGTCTGAAAAATGAAAGTTACAGAGGTTACTGTACTCATCATTTTAAATTTTGCAAGAAGTCTCTGACAAGTCTCTCCTCTAACAGTAACCCAACACAAGAAATACTGATAAGTTATTGAACCTTGGATTTTTTTATTTCTTTATGAAGTTCAACATCTGTTTTCAATGTGAATCTGAACAAGATAAAATCAGGTCGGTATTAAACACCATGAGTGTTTAATATAAGATGGCCCACTTTTTTGTGTATAGTGAAATTATTATAATTTCAAAATAATATTTAAAAATGCAATATTAAGCAAATAATTAAAAATAATATATTTTTTCTATTATAAATGCCAAATTCAAAGATCTTTGTAGAAAGCTGATTTAGCAAAAAAGTCATTTCCTTTCAAAATTAATTGCTTTTTGTTTTCTTTTTAAAATTTTAAAATTTTTTTTAAAATTTTTCCTATATAAGTGTTACTGACCTCAAAACTACCAACACAGTTGAGAGTTCACAAGGGTAACCCATGCTTGGAAGGATTTGCCTTTCTTAGGGATTTGATATTTTTATTGAGTGGCTTTTGCATAAAGTTTGGAGAAAAAATTGCATGGAGACTGGTATTTTATTATAACTGCTGTATAATTAGATCTCTATAGTTATATTTGCAAAATGTCATGCAGAAAGAAAAGGAAGGGCACTGAACAAAGTTACCAGTCATTCAAAAAATTATTTAATATCAAAACATCAGTGACTTAATTCAATTTGAAGCATTATTACTTGACTCTGTTTGATACACTCCAGTATGTAATACTACTCCCAATTTTGTACATTTTATCTATAAAGAGTGCTCTGGGACTGAAGTCAAGATGCTTACACAGTGCCTATTGCAGGCTAAATGCTTTTCCCATTCCTATTTGCATAACAAGAGAAAAGAAGAAAATTTGATTTAAGCAGGTAGAAAGCAACCCAAAACTTCTGTCTGTGCATATAATGAGGATACAGGTTATATTCATTCCTCTTCACAGCTTAGAGAACAATCAAAAAACCCAATAGAAACACCTTCATTGCAGGAAAAGGAAAAAAAAAAATGAAGTCCTCATTCTCCCTATTCCTTTCTTCTATTTTGATTAATACAAACATTTACATAAAAATTAGGATCCTGTTTAGATTTTTTGAGCCCCTATAAGTTCCAACCTTATACAATATGCTAATTGACACAGCAACCAACAACCACTTAACGAACACAAATGGCATAAATGTTAGGCTGAGGATTAACTGAACAAGAAAGAAACAAAAGATCCCACTTTTGTGCAAATTTGAGTAGTATTAAAACAAACCAAAAAAGTCAGAGGATAAAGAGTTTATATTGTTACACACTGAACTATACTGGATTTTCCTAAATGTTTTTGCTTTAGAAAATGCTGACTTGTCAGACCTATGAGTGCATTGATCTTCCAAATCTAGGAAAAAACTTCAGAAGTCAGATGACTTCTTCTTCCCCTCAATATCCTCCCCCTTCCTGATCCTGTTTATCTTCACCCCTTTCCCAAATGCAGCAGTCAAAACTGAACCATCCATGGCGCTACCAGAAATCCTTCACCTTCTATACCAACAATAAGTTTACAGCCTCTTTGCTTCAAATCAGGGGAAGTCTTCCACTAACTTAGTTCTGGAAACTCTCAATCTGGTTTTCACAAAATATAAACTGGAAAAAGATGATACTTACTACAAAAAAATTGCTAATGGCAAGTTTCAAGGATCCTAGTAACTGATAAACAGAACAAGATTTCGTGGCACTCCTTGGAAGAGGGAAAACAGCTGTAACAGCTTTGGTTCTGAGCCCAGATTCAGGATGCAATTGGAAATAAATACCACTTTAGGCTCTGGTTTATGTTTCTTTTGGTTTCAGTGACTGGAACTTAAACATGACAGATTCTGATTCCTCAAGTAATTAATTCTAATCAGCCACCCGCCTCCTCTGTCTGTTGACAGCCCATATACTGAAGTGGTTATTGAAACAGTCACTCAAGGAAACAGAGTTATCCTCAGACTGTATCCAGCCACCTACCTGGGTCACACAGAGCTCTCAAGACTGAAACTGAGAGAGAAGAAAAAAAAATTAATTTCTGTATTAGTGTTACGGGAGTGCCATGCCTATAACTTGTCAGTGCACTGTTTAAAATCAAAAGTCTGGCATACTGATGAGGTTTTCCTATGGTTTTGTTACTTGAGATAGAATGAATTTTATTATGGCTAAGAAACAGGCTTCGTCCAGGGAGATGGCATCTGCTGCACAACACTGCTCTTCAAAAACCCTGGGCCACTCCCATGGGAGAGGGGATTTTCCAGAATGTACAAACAGAAGCCTGCCACTCAATGTTCCCTGCAGCAGACACTGCCAGTTTCTTTACTGACTCTCCAGTGCTGAGCTCTCATTGCAATCCCCCCCAGCAGGGACAGCACCCAGGCAATAACGTGAGGGGAGCTGGAAGACCAAAACTGGCCCTGCTGTGATGTTAGTTGGTAAAGAGGAGCTTTCCCTAGGAGGCAGTTTGCTTTAGCTCAATGACCTACATTTAAAAAAAAGACAGAACTGAATTGATAAATCAACCCCAGGTCTGCCTTTTTCTCTTTTCTGAAAATGAAAAGAAATGCCAGGATAGGTAACTTCAAATGAAAAGGAAGGCAGACTGCAAAACATAAACTCACCCTAAACATTTTCCTGCTGCTACTTCTCCTCTGTCATAAATATTCAATTCAATCAACATTATACTTCTCGCATAAACGTAAATCAATGCTAAGACATTTTGGCATTGTTATCAGACATGCTAATCTAATAAGAAATACATAAATACAATTAATTTCAGGATTCCACTTTTTTCAGGTTATCTGTTGCCATTTCTAGCCCTTCATAAGCCATTTTGCTGCAGTTTATGGAGGATGGGGAGTCTAGGCATCTCATGGGCTAACATAAGACATTGAAAGACAGGGAAAAGAAAACCTAAAGTGATATGCACACAGGCAGAATTAGCTTCCTCCTCTTGCAGAAAGCAGAAAGGATAAAGAGGTAACACGTAAGAAAACCTCTATGAAAAGTAGTTTGGCACTTTGCTCCTGTCTACAAGCTAGATTGGCAATAAGTCACTTATGTTTTAACACCAGGCAGCAGCAGCTTGAGTCTGGACACACAGTTTTTAGAATCCACTCCAGCTGCTGACAACTCAGGCAGTGAAATCGGATTACTTCCAGTCATGGAGACACCCCTGCTGCTGCACACACACACACCTGGCCCCAGTTCTGGGGACAGGAGCTGCTGCCTGTACACGGCACCATTTGTGTGAGAACATCCCTGAGGGACTTGCCAGAATGGAGTGAAGTGTGGGGAGTGACACAAACAGCTTCAGTTTTCTCTAAGAGAGAAACATTCAAATACTGTCATATGGGAAATCAATAAAGAAACAAACAAAACAACATCAGAAAGCCAAAAAAAATCAGCAAAGGCAGAGCAGGTCTGTCAGTCCACTGGTCGCTGCTGTGCCATGGTTATCAACTCTGGAATGACACTTGAGGGTTGGTAACAGTTCTGCAGTTAATGAAAGAGAATGGGGATAAAGGAGTTGAAGTCTTCATTTAGATTTTAAGCACTTTTTGACTTCACCTCCAATTCCTTCATAAAGGAACTCTGGAGAACAGGCTTCTACTTCTATACCTGTTCCTACAGTCCCTCCCAATCTCACACCCTCCTCATCCCAAATTTAACTAGCACATTTTCCTCTTCATTCAGTATAGGCTGTTGCTGAGCCCAAACACATTTACTGGTCTCTACTATCTTACTTATACTCCCCAAATTCTTGGGCTCCCAAGATCATCACCTGCCTGACATTGCAGCCTCTGACACAAGCAATTTTCCAGACCCCTCACATCTCCACTATGTCCAACTTCAATAACACCACCTCCGAGAGAGTCTTTTTTTATTAGCAAAATGTTTATGATACTCTCATTACATATCTCAACTATTGCAGCAACCTCTTAGGTGGGAAACACAACCTGACATATTTGTTAATGTGGGATTTGAAAAAAAAGAACCCCTTAGAACATTTTCTCTGTCGCTGACTTGTTATCATTAACATCCTTGCCCTGTTCTTCCCCACAACTCTTTTATTCTCCTGTCTTCCCCTGAAACACAACCCTGCACCACCTCAGGCTCTGAGGCTGACCCTGTAACTGTCTGTAATGTCCCACAGAATGGCCTTAAGTGCTCTTCTGGGGCCAGTCACTGCCTCTGCAACATGGGAGGCTCAGAGGCTGCATCATCCTTGCAGAGCTGCAACTCTGTCCTGTGGAGGCAACTTGAAAGGCACAAAGAGCAATTAAGAGAGGAAGATGTGAAGGAAAAAAATCCAAAAGGCTGCAGACTCATGGCATTTGGTTTGGATCTTAAAATTAGCAAGTACCTCTGGAAGCTTTGGGCAAATGGCTTTTTCCAGGTATTACAAATGATGGATAATGTTATGCTGTGTTTACATTTGGTTTAGTGGATAATTTGACAAGCTTATTGCTTTTGTGGTTTAAGAGACCAAAATATTATGGAACTTCACATACAAGATATTTCATCATAAACCAAAGCAACTAAAACTGCAAAGCAAGGGAAGACAACACAGCTGATGCTAGGCTTCAAGATAAAAGATGAAAACTGTTATAGTTACCAATTAACATTTAGATTGCCTGTACAAAGGGATGCCATATATTCCCATGCCTCAGGTACAATAATTCCTTTTAATATCTCATTGTATCACTGCCAAAAGAGTGTCTCTCTGCTGTGTACCATTTCAAGGAACAATTGTGCACTTTTTGGTTTCCAAGAAGTATTGGTGCATGTAAATGACGTCAGTCAACATGTTTCCTTGTAATCCAATTAACCCACAGGTAGCTTCTTCCCACAGAACCTCTCCAAGAAGCAGCAGAGGCAGCTAAAATTCTACTGAGCATTACTCCAAATGAAAGGCACCACTTTAATGACACTGAGCAAATTCAATGTTGTTAATTGATTGTTGAAATAGATAATTTCCCACAGTTCTATCCTAAGTTCAGCATAATGCATCCATAAATTTAAGCTGCAGCCTGCAACGGAGGCAGAATAGGGCTTTGCCTAGACACTGCATTCTGAGCTCACTAGACCTGTGAGTGAATATCTGAAAAGCCTTTCCACTGGTTTTTTTGTGTCTCTATCAGGTATTTGGCATTGTTAAAAAGTGCTACTCTGAGCAATTTTTAGTTACAACACAAAATAATTGAACCTTCATGTCATGCAGTTTCTTGTTGGAAGCTTTATCATAAAATCCTGTGGTGTGGTTTGAAAGATAACTAATTTGAAAAGAGGGTTATCTTGTTAACCAAAACGCT
Source organism: Eulacestoma nigropectus (assembly GCA_013397775.1). NCBI lineage: Eukaryota > Metazoa > Chordata > Aves > Passeriformes > Eulacestoma > Eulacestoma nigropectus. Next base: position 4,474,335 of record VZTE01005381.1, on the reverse strand, counting down.
CCATATTTTACCTCTTGGTTTTGCATAATTTTGTGTTTGACACAAATACAGACAATTTTATTAATAAATAAAAAACAAAACAAAAATTAACAAAAAACTCCAAACAAACAAAAATCCAACCAAACAAAAACAACACCACAAACACAAAATTAACTAATTTCATAATGGTAATCAATTAATCCCTTTGCACTCACTGTCAGAATTTTCACAACACAAATAGCTCAAGGGGTCAGAAACATCCATCTCACTGTTTTCAACTACCTGTACATGTGATCCTCAACAAAAAAAAGGAGCCAGACAGTTCAGTTTCTGGAAGAAGAATAAAAAGATGAGACCCAACCAGAAAAAAAAATCCAGAAGAGACCGATAAGATGAGCAGGCTGAAAACATTAGTCACAAGGAAAAAGCATAAGAGCTGAACATAGAAAGGAGCAGAGGAGATGAGTATTATGCCTCAAATACATAAAGGATTGCTGCAGAAAAGAAGGGAAGATGACTGTTTTCTAAGACCACTTCTGTGAGGAGCAAATGAATCCAGTTCTGCATAAGGGAGCTGCAGGGACAGTGGAGCAGTGAAGAGACGGGCTGGGGGCTTTCAGAGTTAGGGGGTTTTAGGAGGACATTAGGTAAGCACCTGTTAAAGATGACACCAGGTTATTGCTGCTGACTTCAGGCAAAAAAAGGACTTTAGGCCTCTTCCAGCCTTGTATTACACGATTTCTGGGAAATTATCTCAGGAAACAATTCATCCCTCAGCTGAAACCAGGCTTGTTGGTGCAATTTGCCCCAGATTTCTGTCTTAAGCTGCATTTCTCTGTTCATTTGCCTGTTGCCAGAGAAGCTTAGATGAGCCTACTCAGACCTGACAAAGCAGACATCTGATGCAGAAAGCTCTGATATCAAATATGATGAGAGTTTAATCAGGAAGTCTGCCTAAGATTCCACAGCAATTAAATCCTATATGAAATCATCCTCAATGAAATAACCCAATTGCTCATAGAAACTTCAGTAGGTTTTTTAAGGATGCCTGTCAGGCATCAAAAGAGAAAAAGCTAAAATACTTTAAGTATCAATCCTACACATTTCATTTTGGAATGGGTCTCTGATACTGAAGAGCCCACAAGAATAAAACAAATAAGAACCTAACCATGTATCTGTACTAGCAACTCAAAGAGATCAAGTCTCGGAGATTTCTGTGGTCTTTGGAACATGTCAGGTACTTTGCACCTAAATTTCTATGTTTGTATGCATCCAAATTGACAAAATATAATCAAGGAACCAAATCCAAAACAAGAAAATTTTGACTTTCTCCCAGATAACTGTATCTTGGTAAGATAGGAATCTAGAAAAATCATGTTACTTGTAAGTAGCTGAAAGAGTCTGTGATATTCTTGCAGATTAAGTTTTCCAGAGCTGTAAGCTAACGTTGATGCAAACAGAATTTAATAGACACCCTCAGCAAGAGAAGTTCACCGGCACAGGGTACAACTGAGCGTTTGTTGGTTTCTTGTTTGTTCCTTTGTTCTGCTTGGGTTTTTCATTAAAACATTCACAGATAAGGAGGTTGATTTGCTTGTGGTCTCCTCATTTTTCTGTGAAAGAGCTGCTAAGGACATGCTGACATCTGCCCCTCAACAAGAACCATGTGTCAACCAGTGTTGAAGGCTCTGTGAAGAGGAGACCCACACAATGCAACAAAAAGCAGAGTTCAGACGACTCAGAAATGAAAACTAATACTGGCAGTTGCCAATAGCCACAGAAATAGTGACAGTAGTTGCCAATAGGTAAGGGGAACATTCAATTATAGTTTCTAAGATCTTCGGGAAGTTGAGCACTTCCTTGGAGAGTTCTTTGAATGTTCAAGTTTTTTGCTTCAGAACCATTTGCCTAAATGAGAAGCAAAACTCAATTGTTTCCATATTCATGACTGGCTTAAAATCAAGAATAAAATAATTTATCAGCTACGTGTGCATAACTAATTCCTGATATTAGTAAAAAATTACTGACTTTATCAACTTTGCTGGCCTTTCTCTTGCTGATGTAAGCAAAATCACAATCTGACACGAGATATTTGGGCTAGCTTTGGTTCCCATTCAGAGCTTTGTTTTCTGAAACATGTTCCATTTTTGGCAACAATTTTAGTAGGTTTTACAGCAGATAGTTATTGTAACTAATTTGTACTTTCATGACTAATTATGAATGAGAAGAATGCTGCTTACAGTACTCTCTCACATCTGGAGAAGACCAGAAGCACAACAGCAGCTGTCTGGATGCTGCCATGGTTTTAGTGCTATTTATTCACTGAATGCCGATTTTTTTCCTCTCCTGATAAAAGATTCCTCCTCCTAATGCAGCCTCATACACCTCCCATCACCCTGCATCAGTGGTGTGGTGAATTACTGAACAGGCAAATCACATTCACTTGACAAAGATAGCAAACAAAATAATTACTGAATACATTTGAATATCTTCATACTAATCATACTCACAAACTGCCTACCTATTACAGAAACCTTGCTTTTGTTTTTTTTTCCATTCCTCCATAAGTTCACACGGAATCAATTGTCTCATCTCACCTGCCTGAAAGAACTTTGTGGCAAAATTGTTGGGACAAAACAATTGTTTTAGTTGTCCCAAACAATAAAACCCAACAAAAAACCCCCAGCACATTGGCACTGCTAAGGGAATGTTTGATAGTCCCAACTCAAAAATCAAAGATGTTTGGGCTGCAATATCTCCAGTGTTTTTTTTCTCTTGGACATTTTAATTTAGTTTCTCTTGGTAGAAGGATGGGAAGAATTGGGTAAATACTTTCTCAAATCATTGATTTATAATAAACATAAATTAAAAATGTACTATCCAAAGTGTTTTACCACATGCACAACTACACTTAAAAAGGAATATGTTAGCACTGGGTTTGTTTCCATGTTCAAAGGTAATCAACACCACCCCCACAAACCCCACACCACATTTTGAACCTTCGTCAGAGAAAACAAAAAATAGCTTTGAACTACACAGGTTTACAACAATTAAGTTGTATGAACAATATGGAATGTTTTTCTAAAGCACTTCAGAAAATGACTGTTATTGAACCTGCAGTCTTTGAGGCTGTAATTCAAGTACTACAATCCCAGCCACACAGCTCAGGTCAAAAAGAAACAAGTCAAGCTGACAGAAAGCAAGTCGATGAATTCTTACAAGATTTTTCAACACAGACACGATGGACAAGAATAGAAGCCACTTTACAATATAATACTCCTGTGCTACTGTTTCTAATGCAAACATCAACTTTTCTTGCTGTTACTGTCTTTCACAGGTTACAGTATTTTCACATATTTTAATTTATCAGGTTTTCTAATGCCCAATCTCTTTCCTGCATCCAGTATTTTGGACAATAGCATCAATTTACTGCCTGTGGGAAGTGTGCAAGAAAAAAACCCAAAATATCCATTAAAAAACATCCCTAAATTACCCTATAGAGTGAATTGCATGGTGCAAAATCAGAAAGAGCAGGCTGAGGCTTTAAAAGTTGACTCCAGTGAAAGGCGCATTGGAAAAACTTTCACTCTGTACCAACACAGCAAATTTTTTACTTAGATTTTAGAGTTCCACATTGCAGGGAACTTTAAAAGAAACAAGATTACCTAACCAAACAAAAGATTGGGTTGAAAACTGAGTAATTGTTGTATTTTTAGAGGTTTTTTTTTAATTGTACTATGACTGCAGTATTATCTAAAGACTGAGGCCAAGTAATGACCTTCAGCTGAAATCTCAGATATCAATCATTAAAAGCTTTGCAACTTTTTCTTATTTCCACAGGAACTAAAAGCTCCAGTCAGTTGAACAAGGGCTCTCTGGTGATTTTTCCCAGCTGTACCTTCTTTCCCATGGAATACCCAGGCAGAAGGACAACAGTGGCCCCTGCTGTGGTACCCACGCTGCCATCACCAGCTCTGCACTCTCCACTTTCCATGCCCATCGCCCCTGGCAGCCCTTTCCCAGCCCCTCACAGTTTTCACCCATCTGTTTGGAATGTGGATGCCCAGAAGGCAGAGACCAGGTCTGCTGCACCCCTGACACAACCTTCCAGACAGGCCATGGCCCCACTCTATCTTAAGTAATATTTCCCAGCACAACAAAGTTAAGCCAACATTATGCCCCATTGTTGGATTACACTATGTGGTGACAGAGAGATAAGCCCGGAAGGCCGGAGAGAGAGCCTCTTTCCTGGGCGCGGAGGTGACCCTGGGACTGTATCCAGGTCACCGGGGATGGGCGGAGAGAGGTTTGTGGCTTGTGGACAAAGCTGGACCTGTGAGAAGTGAAGATTGTAGTTTGTGACCTTACAGGGTATTGTTTACCTGTTATCATAATAGGCAATGTCTGTGCACTGCTCCAGGTGATAGGGAGACACTGTGGTGAACATCTTTCCTGTTTACATGATGTTATATCCTGTTCCGTGGGGGTATGTAGGGAATTGGTACTGCACAATAAAGGGGATTTTGTCTTTGACTTTGCACCTGAAGGAGGGCAGAGTTCGCCCATGCATGATTACTGCACCCCATGTCTGAAGAAGGGGGACAGAATCCCTTCTCTGGGAAATCTCAAAGGGCAAACTGAGGGGACACAACAGTGACTGTCAATGTTTCTTTGTCAATTATTTTTCCAGACTTGTGGTAATTTTTGTGGCTGTTCCGTGAATTCTGTCCATTTGGACTTCAGATTGCTTGTGCTGTCACATCATGCTTGCTCAGAGTCTCCAAACAGCACACTTTGCATCATCATTTTTCCACTAGTTTCTATTATTCCAGCATTTCAATTTCCTCCTAATTCATGGCATGCAAATGAGACCTCAAATTTCTCAAGAAACAAACTGAACAAACACAGACTTAGCACTAAGAGAGACAAGTATTCAGACCTTTTTTATCTTTTTCAGCCTGAGATGAACTGTCAGGCAACCAGAATTTCTTGTGTGATATAAAGAAACCACAGGGGAAACTGAAGCACTAACATACAAAAACCACAGGGTTTCTCAGCTCCAGCTTGTATGAAACAGCATCACATTCTGGGCCCAGAAACATTATATATCCCCAGCACACATTAAAGAAGTCAACAAAACTAAAGCCTTGTAAAACTAGAATGAATAGACACTTAACCTTGTAATTTCCTCTACATTTAAGTATTTGCAAAAATTACTTCACCCTAACACAGGATTAAGGCTTAGTATTCATTGAGCACAATAGAAAATGTTTTTACCTCTGTTTTACAGTCACAGTCCAGGCAGCCAGGTAGTGCTGTAAAACAGTTTCTCTGGAATGTCTGAGGCTAATAGGATGGCACTGCTCCTTTCTGTTTTTAGAGAAACATTAGAAAAATAGTATGTACTGATTACTTAAAAACAGCTCCAACCTGTATCATCTTTTCTGCATGATGGAATCCTTCAGAAATGAGTCTTTCTGTGCAGAAACTCTAGAATGACACTGAACCCACTTTCTCTCCTCCGCATTAAGGCATTATGGGTATTCCAGTCCTCTAGAATTGTCCTCTGCTCATCAGCATGTCACAGCAACTTCAGAAGCAAAATTCTTGTCCCAGTGTGCAAAGGCAGAAGAATCTGTGTAAGATTATCTTGAGTTACAACAACCCAAGTAAAGCAAACCGAGCCCCTAGAACAGAGCAGTCTTCAGTGCTCCTATGGCCAGATCCCGGAGAGCCACTGCACAGAGCAGCGTCTTCCACCCCAGCCAGCCACAGCACAGAGCTGATCAATCACAGCTTTTAATCCCATTACTGCCCCAGGGCTTTCTTTTCCCTGAAACAAGTTTTCCTGCTCTTTGGTAGCTTAGGAAACCACAAAAGAGACTAGCATTAAATGACATCATTTGTCTGCTCTATATTCATTTACAGACAAACTTTGAGGTAGTTCCAATTAAAGATGATGCTTAATCTGTCGTGGAGTTTCACACATCTCTGCTGCTAGCTCTCATCAAACCCCAAGTGAGTCCACATCCACTGCATTCCATTAAAGAATGGATACAACAGAAAATATTCAGTTTTTAAAGCTGCATTTGCAAAGGAAGTAAGTGCAGTGTGGTGTCTAAGTTTAGGCTAATGGTGCTGTTAGAGTGAATATATAGAGCACACATCCAGTCACTGCAAATAAAGTATGCCAGCACATTGCTTTGGAAATAAGTCTCAGGATAATACAACAGTCTGACAGATGAACATTTTAAAAGATTCAAATCTCAGGGCCCCAAATCAGTTCAGCTATTTTAAATCATTGTTGTAAATACTGACTATTAAATGAATAAAACTAATTTGACAACAAAAACGTTACTTATTTCCTTAGAGCTGTTTTATATTTAATTCTTCCCAATAAAATATCTTTTGTGAGGTCTATGACAGCTCTCTGAAAAGATCTTAAATTTTACAGCAAGTAGTAAGGTAACCCATCACATCTTCCCACACACAATCTCTTTCAAAAGCAGAGAACAGGCACAGAAATTAAGGTGTCAACTCTTTGCACAGCCAGCTGGAATTGCTGCTGAATTTCAACCTACAAGAAGGGTACCTGCACCAGTTTCCACACCTCTCTTGGTCCAGATGCCTATTTGATACTTTTAAAAGGTTTGAACTGTTTTGTCATTCCAGAAAAAACACATCTACAGGAGAAAGAAACCCAGTCTCTGGGGAGAAAACAAGAGCTTTTGGATTTTCGCTATTTTTAAAACAAAGTTAGTGCATTAGAATAAATATCTATCATTCAGAGATCTTGCTATAAACAAAAGCACCCCAAATGAAGGGGAGAACTGTTGTGAACTATTATATGGATGGCAAAAATAACATCTTCAGCTATAATTTTTAAAGAACTTTTTGTTGTATGTTATGACAACTCTCTACAGATGATATTTAAAATTTGAATCCAAGTTGCCACATTTAATTACTAAATAAATCTTGGACTAAATCTTCTGAGCCAATTTTAATAATTGAAGAATTTCCTCCTACAAATCCTTCCAAAAGAGAAAACTCATATCGTTTAATAAAACTGCATGGCTTTCTGAGCCCAATAACAGGGTAATACAAACTATAACTTAAAACATTACTGTAACTCTGGAACATCTTAGGTTTATTTAGTATTCAAATTCTTTTGTTGCCTGTCTTGCTGCACAGTTGTCTCACTGTGGTCACACACCTCTGAAGAGACCCAAGAGTTTTCAGCTGGGTTAGGCTTGAATAAATCCTCAGATTTTACCGCTTCCATCTTTAAAGAGCAATGTTAGACTTCCAATACAGAGCTGAACTTGGCTTTCAGCCTCATTAAACAGCATCTGGGACTTTGAAGAAGCTGAAATTCTAAACAAGGGAATGATTTTGTAGGTAAAGATGCAGCCTAGCTTTTCAGCACAGACAAGCCAAGACTAACTTATCAGAGAGTATTTTTCTACAACATGACCAAAATATTGTTGAAGGTTGGTCAAATCCTTTGTAAGTAAATCTAAATTTTGGATTAGATTATGAGCATAAAATACCTAGGTATGCTAACATCTCAACTATGCTAAGGCAAGACAACAGCTTCCATTTTCTGAAAAATGGATTTCCCTAGAAAATGCTTACACACACAGCCAGGCTGCTGCTACTGTCACCTCTCTGCCACTTGTTAGATAAAAATATATCCTGCTTTACTTCAAATCTGTTAAAGTCAGTGAATTATAGTTAATTGCTCAGTCTTGTAGTGCATACAGCTGCAGACCAAATAATGTCTGTTCCTTTCCCAAGCTTATTTTAAGTGTGTTCTCATGGGTCCCTCTATAACTCCCTCCCCTCCATCCCTTAGCCAGACATACATCTCTCCCCATTCCCTGAACAAATTTGTTCTATTTTTGTTACCGCTTTAGATTTAAGGTAATGATGAGCCTTTTGTCCTTGGTCTCCAGACAGCTGAAAATCTGGGTCTGGATTCTTTCATCTGTTTCATGCACAAAAATGTGCCTGCACTGATCCCCACAGCTCACTCAGAGGGGCCTAATAAGAGCAGGTTTCTATATGTATATGTCCAATAGCAAAAATCTGCATTATGTTTCCAGCATAGAAGTATTTCCAATATTTATGATGCACAAGTGTCTCTTTCAACATCAAGATGATCAAGAACTCATCATTTTAACAGGAACATTCACAGGCATATGTTAAATACTTCATAGCGCTTATAGATTTCTGGGTACAGCATATTTTCATTCATTTATGTTTGCTAAGTCTCAAGACTATTTTTGCATTAGAAGATCACCAAAAAAAGCACATGCTTGCTGGGAATTTAATGCAGATGCATACAGGCTATTTTTAGTGTGCTTTTAAGGGGGGTATTCCAGAAATCTAAAAGGCTAATAGTCCAAAATTTTTCTTCAGGTACTTTTGAAAAATCCCACTATTCAAAATTATTCCTCACTATGTAAATACCTCTATTAGGAATAAGACTTGAGAATTCATATGCTTCAGGCTCTCTGACAACAAAATTTCCATTTCAATTAAAAAAACCAACCAAATGAACCACAAAGCCAGCTAAGAGAAAAAAAAAATCTACATTTTCTTCCATTGCATGTCAAAGCAGATCTCTAGATAGGACATCAGTGCTTCCAGCTGCAAATCTTATGTTGTCTTTGCAAAGACTGAAGTGAGCAACTACAGTCAGATGTCTGCAGGGTGGTACAATACAGGTTAATCGTGAGATGTTTTATTTGTATCTCACAATTGTGTTCTAGATTATTTTACTGAATCAAAGATCAGCTGGAAGGTCTGTTAATAGTTCTGAGGCATCAGTCCAAAATGAGAGAGGAGACTGCTCAGGTCTGGACATTACGATTATGCAGGGCTGAGAGGAGACATAACAGGTGTTTCAAAATAAACCAGAATTATCCAGCCCTCTCCCCTGAGGTCTCCCACAGCGGCTCTAAGGCAGGAGGGAACACTGGACCCAGCACAGATGGGGCTGGTCCCAGCTCCTCCTTACACAGAGGTGATCTCTGTGCAGGATTTATTTGTCCCGTTACATGACAGAGGGGAGTCTGCCTCTTCTGACTTAGCTAGGAATCTCAAATTCAGCACAAAGGGAACACAAGAGGTCCCTTTTAGGAAGGCTAAATTTGACCTCAGGAACAGATAAGGGCCTTGCCCAGTCCCCCAGGATTGCAGGAAGCTGCACATCCTCCGAGGCCACTGACTGTGTTTAACCACGCTCAATGTGAAGAACTTTTTACTGACATCTCCTTGAAATTGCCCTCGCTGAAACTTGTGTCTTTTGTCTTTTGTCCTTTTACTGCACATCTCTGAGAGGAGTCTGGCTCTACTTTCTCTCTAGCTCCTCATTCCCCGTTCTGTGAAAGGCAGAACTGCTTCCCTTGTAATGATACTTCCATATTTGTCTTTTACAGATAACGGGTTAAAAGCTTTATCAAGGAAATCCTTGACAGACTGCAACAGTTACTTGGGTCAATGATACACATGCATCTCCCCCAAATTAAATCAATCAATCAGTTTCCTAGAGCAAGGCAAAATAGATTCAAAGACATTGGGAACTGGCTGCTGTAGTAAGAAATTAGTCTACACTTGTAGAAGACAGTCCTAAAACCTACCAAAGCTAACAAAGGCCACAGAGCAACAAAGGGGTCCAAAGGGAAAATACAGAGTTATTTAATGCACCAAGCTGTTCACCAAACTATTACATCATTAAATGGGAAAACTGCAATAGAGCAAAAAAGTTGTTTGTGAGAGCTCATGTCTCACTGCTGCCTTACAACTGGTAACAATATTGGTGCTCTCTGAAAAGATAATTATGACTCCAGAAATATTCCAAACACATTGCAAACATATACAACAGCAGTCATAACTTCACTACTATTTATTACAAAGCAAAACCTTTTAAGAATACAAATAGCCAAAGAATAAAACCAAAATAACACAGTGCAGAATTTCTTCACGGTTATTTTTTTCATAGCATTTATTTGTACTTAAAATTACTCAGAGAAAAGGAACTCACCCCTCTCTTTCCAATGGGAAACTTGTCAGCCAGCAAACTCACAGCTGAAGATCTTTATCTCAAAAAGGTTAAAAGACTAAATTATTTACAGTTTAACTATAACCTAATTCCAAAGGAATTGTGCTCATGCAGCGTTTTCTAACAGTTTATGCAAGCACAGGCCAGCTGAGAACAAACAAGGCATTAGCTGCATACGATTCCAGATTCCTAATTACCCATCCATACTACAACAAGCAGCATCACTGCACTGAACAAGTTAACATGCAAATTATTCTTCTATCAAGCCAATGCTACAGAAACGACAGAATCTGGAAGCATAGCAGAAGAATCAAGGCTCTGGTTTTAACCTCCCTTCATGATTAGGTAATCCAATTTGCTTTCCTACACATTTGTGTAATAACAGCACATAAATGCTCAAACTAGTCTACTGTGTTGCTTTTGATATTGCAAAAATAAAAGGATTAGTGGCAAAGGTTTTGTGCTTATGAAGAAGTAACCATCTATTTGCACGATCTTTCATATGCTTTATAGACATATCCAGACACCAGATGTACTTTTCATCCAAATTCCTTCGCATGCTCACATAAGAAGACCTGCCTCTGAACTGAACATAGAATCCAACTAATTTTTTTTCCAGCTGTACAAGTTTATACTCTACAGTTCAATACAAATAATTTTAAAAGTCACCAACAGCATCTTTCTAGAAGAAATGGAACAATCAGGAATTGCTATACTCAGTGAAGTACATAATAATTTAAAATAGCACATTAAAAACATTGTGTGTACAAACTGCTCTGCATCCAGAAAAACAGAATACCATAGCACATGTTAAAAATGGATCCTAAACCACACTCCTACCTCGATGGCAGGGCTTTAGGCTATATCTGGATTAACAGGAAAAACTGAGTAGGATTTAATTATTCCCTTTGCTGGGATAACAAGAGTGGCTTCAGGGCGCGAGGGCAGGGAAGCAGGCAGCAGCGCTCAGCAATCACTGGCTCTTCTGCATCCTGCAGTGCTGTGTGGACCTTATAACCTTCAGTTTAAGCCATTCCCTCGTGATCAGAACTGTCATGCTTCCTGGTGCTGAATTACTTTGTCACTGGTAATGCTGCAGGATGGGTCATATCCATCAAACCAAGTAAAACCCTGCACAGAAAGATTTATATGCTGCTTTGCAGTACAACTGCTCACAACAGGGAGGAAGCAGCCAAGACCTGACACCCTGAGCAACAGCAGATGGGTCCTGGAGAAAAGGAGGGCAACCAGAAAGCATCTTAACTTCTTTAATATTCTTCAAAGGGGAAAAAAAACCTGCAAAAAAAAAAAAGGACATGCAACTACACTGCAATATTCAGTGTTTTACGGCTGGAAAAAAAAAGAACAAACAAAGCAATCCAGTAGGCAGGGACAGGACCACAACACAAATATCTCAAACTAATCTGCATCAGAGAAACTAAATACTTGCTGTCCACACACGCCTGCTTCTGCTGATCCTTTCCTCCTGGAGCACAGGAACTCCTCACAAGGTGGCATCAGCACTGAGCAGGTGTGGCTGGGTACAGAAGACCCACAAGCCTCATTTCATTTCACTGCAGTCCAGAACAGAAGAATGACAGAAGAGGATTGCACTGGGGCCAGTTCTGCCCCTTTTAAAATTTCCAGTAGTGAAAAGCAGACAAATGGAGGAATTATCTGGATAGGTGAGTGGAAATACTGTACGAGCTCTCACACAAATACTGGCGACAGACACAGGCCCTTTCTATAATGCTAACTATAAACTGATCTGAAATACTGCAGAGGAGAACTTAGCCTTTTACAGGGGTACAAAACTAGAAGATCTGTAAATCAGGGACAGGAAAAGCATCAATGAAAATCAATGACTACCTACCCTAATCACATCTGCTTTGAACCCTTCAGGAGCAAGTTCCTTCCCCTCAAGGAACATATTTTGTAAGAGCTATTAACTATTAGCAATCCAGAAGCCTTGGGCAGACAAATAAACTAATCAATAACTGATGCCCCTCCATCAGCTGCACAGTGCAGATCACTCATCAAGAGAGACCTGGTTCCACATTGAAAGAACTAGAAAGTGATGTATAAGGGCATAGTCTAACTCTTACTGCCACTCTAGGAGACCTCAAGGACTCTAATCCTCACATATGGGGTTGCAGCAGGTGCCCAGCAGAAGCCTGGGGAAGCAAATGCAAACTTCTACCAGCTGGCAGCAACTCAACACATCATGACCCGTACTTTATAAGTTATTGCTGAAGAGCCCCCAGATGAGCTACATTAATAAAGCCGTAGCCTAATTAAACCACATCCTTCACATCTCATGCTCCCATGTGTCTGGGAAGATCAATGCAAACCGAGGCAACCCAAGTGGGAATCATTAAATGCATCTGTGAGCCACGCCAGATCAACAATTAGACACACAATGTACCAATCAGGACAACAAACCAGCCTTATGGTTATGATCCCATCAGCTTAGCTTTCCTCAAGTGTATTTCCAATTAATTATAAACCATTTATACACAAACAGTGGCATCTCTAAATGTCTACTTTAAACACCATTAACACTGTCAATAGTCTAATTTCTATATGTAAACAACACAGCCTTGCTCTTGACAGGAATGTCTTACCCCACTGAAACTTTCTGTGCTTTTCTGCGAGAACATAATTATACTGATACAGCTGTAACCCCTGAAGGAAGCGAATGGGAAATATGTGTAAACATACTAACCAGGAGATAGGGTTCCCCGAAAAACAGTGATTAATGCATTTCAATGGATATCAAAAAGAGGGAATACCTCAATAATTTTCAGGAACCCACTCGACAATCTATTTAAAGTTTTTAGAAGACAAAATAAAAAACACATGTGCTACAGCTCTGCATGGAGCTCACAACTTCTTGAAAAGATCAGTGCTGCCACTTTCTGGATGAGTGCATTTACCCATTTCCCAGCTGGGTAAAAAGGCTGTGGCGTGCTACATTTGCTGGGCTGGAAACTGGACCAAGCAGGCAGAGCTTGGCTGGGAGAGCAGAGGGCTCCACGCAGCAACACTGATGCATTTATCGAGTAAGAAAAAGGTTTCTCACAAAAAAAAAAAAAAAAAAATAAACAAATAAACATGATTAATATATGGAAAAGAAGAGCCTTTAGGAGCTACAGAAGCATTAATAGAATGAAACTATCAACTGTACAGCCTGCACACCTCTTTGCATACCCAAAACAATGGGAAAGGACTTGTCAAAGAAAGCCTTCCCATCACTGTACTGTGTTACTCTGGGACCAAACGGCTGATCCCAGAGCAACAATATCCTGATAAAGGCTCTGCTCTTGTCATGTAGACATGAGCCTTTTGCTACAGCCCCCAAACAGTCAACACAGAGAATGCATCTGTCCCATTTTATGAAAGCCCTAACACATTCAGAAAACAAACAAAATAACAAAAAAAGAATCTCCAAACCCTCCCAAAACTGCATAGTCTAAATTATTACCAGTTACAGACCAGGTGGACTTCTTAGTCTGCAGTACCAAAGGAGAGACATTCATTTCTACTTGCATATTTTTATTGTGTTTATTTGCTTTTTGTTTTTCACAGTGCCTTAAAGTGTCTCCTTTGCTGGTATTTATCAACAAATATTTGAAGACTAGAAGAGTAATAGTCAGGTATGATTCAATCCAAGCAGTTTCTGTAGCTGGACGTGGTTATTTGGTTTGCAATACTAAAAATAAAACACTAAAGCAAACAAACCCCCCACAGCTGGATACATTAGTACTGCCAAAAAACTCAAATAATCCAGATCAATTTAAGTGGCTTGGGATCATATGCTAACTCAGTGGGTCTTAACTCCTAAAATGAAATTGAGTTTTCTGTATAATCAGAAAAGCAGTTAATTCAATGCAGATACTACAGGATGATATAATAATTCTAGTATCAAATATTTACTTCAATCAATATCGATTACTGATTATTGTAATAATAACAGTGTATTGTACATTATGGGGCTACCAATCTGAAGTTACTCTTTGGTGAACTAGGACAGAAATGTGGTGAACAGGAAGGAATGAGGTGTACTCTGACCAGAACAGTTAGCTGCGTCATCTCTATCAGTGACCCCTGATTTGGTGTAAGGATTTAAAATTGTATTTTTCACTTCCATCTGACTGCCCTCAACCATCAGTCCACACTTGGTCTGGCAGAACAACTTTTCCACAAAACCTCCCCTCACACGGATATCTTTAAAGCAGCAGCATTAGTGCTATTGACATCACAAGATTTCCAATTCTCACATTACCACAGGATGAAGAAATCTGTCCAAGCAGACATTTCAATGAAGTAGCATCTAATTATTTCCTCTCCTAGTGAATCTTTCTTAGAGCAGAGCCTAAAAGGAACTTAAACTTAAAACAAATCCTACCCATTTTAAAACTATGGCAGGGTTATGACTTTGCATCTCACTTGCTTTCGGTTCCTTTTTTGAGCCTTACTAAATTTCATTTGATACCAGCTGTCTTCCCATCTTTATATTTTAGGAATCTCACACATGTTAGAACTATACAAATGGAGCTCTTGTCCATACTAGAAAACTCTAGCAATTTGCTTATCTTCCTACAAACAAAAGAGTGTAAAAGATGCTCTAGCAAAATAAGAATAACCATGCTGATAAAAGTCACTTATACACTGAGATAACTCCTCCATTAGTCTTTTCCTGAAGCTATCATTATAACTGTACTTCAGGAAAAACAAATCAAATCTAAACCAGGTAGAACAGCCAAGCTGATGCACAATGCATTTAGTATTACTGTTTACTTTAGCAGGCAGAAGATGGAAAAAAAAATAAATTTGACATATTGTTGTACCAACAATGAACATAAAAAGAACAAATAATAAAATAATATACCGGATAACACAGCTACATTTACGGCATTGTTTAATTTGTTACCATCAGAACAATACAGTGGATACTAATGATAATCACTACATGAGTGCTTGCTTCTTCTCTTCATATTTCCTACCTTATTCTTCCCTTCTCTCACAAAACATCAAGAGTTATCAGTATGAACAAGATAAGTCTAAATAAAGGGTTAGAACAGAGAAAGAATCCAGAGGTATCTTCCTCACAAGTAGTACAAAGAGGTGTGAGAAGAGTCAGCTCCAAATACTGCATCACTGCCCAGGGCTATGCTAGAACATATCTGGGGAAGCCAAGATATAAACAACACGTTTTTGGAGTAAAAGCAACATTTAAATAGGTGTGCTCTGAAGGAAGAGAAACAGCAGGCTGGAAATGAAGACTGACCAAAAATTAATGGAAAACTTGCCCAAGACTGGCATATCAGGATAACTGTTCAAGAAGATTTCGCACACAGGGAAACACAGCCTCAAAGCTGCTCCAAGGGCAGCAGGGTTTGGGCTGAACACTTTAGGAAAGGCAGCCTCTGAAGCTCATTGCAGTTACATGTTCTCAGCTCCTAATCCAGAAGGAAGCTCCTTTTAACCTTGGTATTGCAAATGATGGGAGCCTGCATTTTTTTATCGTTATTTTTTTTCCTCCTCTGGCAGACTGGGAATTGCTATTCAGTAGTTTTAGGCATTAAGTAATTTTGAGGTGCACAGGACATTTTACTTAGGCTGACACTGTTTTATACATTATATTGATTTTGCCCTTTTTTGGCTATTAATTGATTTATTTTTTCCAGTTGAGGCTATGAACTTACCATTGATTTCTACTAAGTCAAACAGCTGAAGGATGATACACCTACTGCAACTTGATGTTCTCCCATAAAATGCCACCAGGGAAGAAAGTTTCCATTTTACCTGTTTTCCAAGTGAAATGGCTCCACAACTGCAGCCTCAGCTCTGCATGGAATGACAGCCCTGGATTATTGCCACTGAGGAATGTGATCACTGCCAGCCAAGGAAGGTGCTTATGCACATCAGTAGAATGGTAGCTTGTAAACACAATTCATCACCAGTGGCAGTTACTCGGTATGTTAGAACGCTCACTTTTTTTTTATTCCAAACCATTATGCATAAGACAGTGTGAATAAAGATCTTTTGAATCAGATCTTTCACATCAGATCCTCTTCTTCAGCATTTAGTAGATCCAGCAGAGATGCCAGACAAGGTTTCCATTAATTCTTTTAGAATAGGATTTTCTCTCCATCAAAGAACATTGCATGAGGGTTTATATGCTCTGACCAAGGTTTTCCATGTTGACACAATTAGATGAAAGGTTCCAGTGCCTGCTTCTCCTCACTGTATCTCACCCAAATTTATCGCTGCTAGATCTTTGTGGAAATTAACAAATAGTTGCCAGAGATGCCTTTATTTTTTTTTTCCCAAAGGACAGGATATTTTGGAGGAAAAAAGTGCCAAATCTCATTATTACACAACAGTCACATGCTGCATGCTTGTTACCATAGTTATAAAACCTACTAAAATTAGCAGGTTAGTCTACCAGTGCTTCTCAGAGGGTATAATGTTATTTCAACTACTGGATGAGATTTCAGCAATATCTTTTAATTAGTGTTTGGAAATTTCAACCACCCAATACTGGGCATGTCAGTTCTAGGAGGGAGATATCGATCTGCTCAGCTGATCATTGTAAGGATGCTGTAGCTCCAAGAAGGGCAATTAGATGTTTGTATCAAGTCTTGCAAGTCTTCCATGAAAAGCCAGAGAACTGGCTGGGATCCTCTGGAAATCTGCCCTTGGAGCACTAAGCACAAGAGAAGCCTCACACAGACAGAGCAGGGGGATGTTCTGTTGCATTAACTGCACTTGACAGTAGGAGGGCCTGGGACTGAATTTTTCTGGCAAAAGGAAAGCTCCAATTTCCAAGTGAGCCTGGTGCAGTTCATTTAGTCTTGGGAGAACCTCCAAACTTGGACTGAGTAATTCTTAGTACCAACCTTGCCAATTCCCTTTACAAAAACGGAAGATGGTGGAAGTTTGCACATGAAGGATTGTTAAGAGGAGTAATCCTCAGCTAATAATGGCCATTCTTTCAATACTTTATTTTCACTGATGCACTGGGCAGAGCTATTATTGAACCCAGGGTCACAGAATGAACTGCTAATATGCTGCTAAAGGCTGCAGCTGTTACGCACTTTATGAGTCATGAAAGTAGCACCATTGAGTGGCACTTCAGGAACTTGGAAGAGAGATGGGAGTCAAAGCTTCTGGGTGTAACAAAAGCAGAAAGACCTGCAAGATCCTTAGTTTTGCCAATCTGCAACATTCTCTCAGCCTGTTACAGCACAGGTGGAATGCAAGTTAATATTACATTTAATTAAGTAGTTAATAAATGGGTTAATTTGCAAGGAGTGTTTCATTAAGTCTACCTGCACTGAGGCAGACAAATGTGCTACGTGACACGTAGTGAGAAAAAACTAATTTTATATTTCCAGCAATAGGACAGATCCTGAGTTGCAAAATAACTTTAACCCTAACAGAGACCATCTAAGTGAGGAATTGCCATGTTGATACTACACTGCATTTTTAATCTATACTTCAATCAGGAAGTCTAAAGAACTGTAAATATTTGCTCTTGTAACAGGTAACATGCTCTATTTGTATATCAGACTCAGAAGCAAAGTTGATTTAACAGGAGTTTCACCTGCTAACAGTTCCCTATTGCATTCCTACTCTAAAAACCCTCATTTTCTCAAATACATTCATTTATTTTGCAGCTTAAGGTTTCCAGCTCTTCTGCGTGTTTCTGTTACAACCCAACCGCACAATACCCTGCCTCAACCCGTGAGTCTGACTGTTCTGACCTCCAACAGCCTGAGGAAAGAACACAAAAGGCAGCACCAACACAGTTCTCCCCCTGTTCTGAGTCTTAACCTGAGATCCCATTTTGAGGCTCCATCCATCACAGACTTAGAGTTTCCATCCACTGATGCAGCTAAAAGAAGTAGCAGGGGAGCGAGGATGAAAAGAAAGGGTTCCTCAGCAATGCTACTCAACTCAGAGCAGTAAAAGAAAATAAACAGCCAAACCACTTGCAATAGCAACAGTGTACCCAGGCAGAGAGTGAACCACTAACAATTTCTTGGAGCTTTATCAAGAGCGAGCCCATTTTGTAGATTAATGTAAAATGAGAATGGAAATAATGCTTACAATTTCAATAAGCCTTTTAATTTATTGCTTTGAATCTAATACATTTAATAGAAAGTAGTTGTCTTCGAGGCAAGGTCTTTGGTATTTGCATTTAGGACATTGTCCTCTTCCCTTTTCATACACAGATAAATAATAAGACTAAAGTGTAATGTTCCATTATCCATTTTTCACTAGGAAGAATTCAGCTAAATATAGCAGCATTGACAAACCAACTAAGCTTAGTAAATGAAAGCTCTCCTATATCACAGTGTCTAAGGCTAATAAGTAAATAAACATATACATTTTTAACAAGATGTTTTCCTTGCTTACTACACATAGTTTTGAGAAATTTCTTTTGAGTCTCATTTTTGGTGGCTATGCATCAGGTTTGGATGAAGATGTTTTAATGCATTTGTGAATAATTAGCAGGGAAGTGTCGATAACAAGGACAAAAGGGAGAGGAAGAAAATCTGTCTCTAAGAAGCATCCTCAATATTCTACTTATATTCCAAAAATAGTTGGGTATGAAAGTCACAAATGTACAGCAAACACCAGGATCACCAACATGCTGAGGGAATGCTTGGGCCAGTCTGCCCAGCAGGGTCCTTTACAACCTGAGGGGCTGAAAATGCTGGAATCAGCCTGATCAGTGACTGTCCTAACCTTGGTGCTGAAGCGAAGACTTCTCGCTCACACCAAATACAGACTTTTAAAATGGCCTTTGACAATGCACAACTCCACCAACACGAATTTCTGCCCCACACTGAAGCACTGAGCTGTGCAGCTGAGCTGCCTGTACTCTTCTGAGTCACTCCTGTCACGTATTCAATCAGTGGTTAATACAGGCCCAAATATAAGTCAGAAAAGAAAGGAAAAGGAATCTATGAAAGTAAGTATGCAGTCTCAATATGAATAAAGAAGCAGTATTTTACAGAATATCAGTGGAAGAAATCCATAAAATTGCAGGACATCAGAGATCAAAAACCACTGTCATGAAACTAGAAAGATACAGAACTCAATTTGGAAAAATATAACATTGGCAACCTCGGGGGCAGGAGAGAGAACTGAGCTGTTAATGTTTAAAACTCAGCATATTAAATGACTATGAGACAGAAGTTTAACCGGAGTGTTCAGCAAACAGGGACAATGCAAATTAGTATTGCTGTTTCAAATACTAATGTTGCTCCATGTAACAAAACATTACCAGTTCTAAAGCTTTGTTCCAACATTTTATTACTTTTAAGCAGAGAGACAAATAAAAATAGAACAAGAACTCCTGAGCCCATAAAAACCCCAGCTAATTAAATGCAGAACTAGAAGTATAGAGATACCCACAGTCTACTGATGGACAAGCATAGCTTTAGGCCTGAATTCTAAGTCCCAAATCCTCTTAGGTAAATTCCTCTACAAGCTAGGGAGCTCTGTGACATAATGCAAACACCAAATCCAGAGTTCTGATAAAATGCCACATAAAAGTTAAGACTGGTTTCTGACGTGTATCAAGATATGTATTTCAGTTTTAAAACACAGCTTAGCCTAATTTTTCTCCCATCATCTCATTTTCTCCCCCTGTGACACACCACTATTTTCAGAAGAGTTTGCTCATTTACATGAGCACATACACAGCACATTTAGTATATTTTCTTCAATCTGTTCCCTGGGAATGCAAGTCAAAATCTGGGAATTTGAGACATGCTTTTAGGGCATTGCTCTACTGACTGACCATTGAGGTATCCTGTCAGAATTCTGAAAAGTGACACTTTGTCCCCTTCGAAGTTTGCAAACATTATTCAAAGTCAAAAGGGCACTAAGGGAGGGGGAAAGAGGATCTGAACTCCAGAAAACAGAGAAATGAGACCCTGCTTAAGGGAGGAAGCATTTGCTAAGTTAATATGGTGGGCTCTTAAGGAACAAGGAGGATTCTTGGAGATTGCTTTGGAGAAAGTTCTAATCTCTCTATTGCCTGTTCTATGCTTAAGGGACTGTTTGCTTGAAATGTCTGTTTCATCATCTACTCCCAGTGATACTTTTCTTTCTATTTAAAATAAAAGTGTGCTAAAATGTTCAAATTAAAATGAGGAAGTCCACATAAGCATGGCAAACACACATTTTTCCTGTGAAAAGGTGATGTGTGATTTTCCCTGTGAAAGGAATGGAGAATGCCAAGACAGGGGATCTCTTACAAGGCCACCGGAGGTGCTCTAGAATCCATTGGGAACTCCACATCCTTTGTGACTCCAGCAAAAGCAGCCAGCAAACAGACAGGCACATTATCACTTCTATTTACCCATCCCTGCATTTTACAGAGAAGCAAGTGACCTTCTCTTGTCCCAAAGGCTTTATCAACTCTGAAAAATAGTTCAGTTAAAAAACAGGGAAGCTGTTTAGGAGGTGATGATTTATTGGTCCAATCTTCTGAAATATATAATTTTTTTTTTTCCCCTGCTGATGCAACCAACAGTCAAAACCAAAACTTTGTGTTTTACAGTCTCTTCCAGTTTCCTTCTTTAGAGTTCATAATTGAATCTGGTGTCTATATAACAAATATAAGAAAGTATAAAATTCTCCTCCCACAGGCAAATCCAACAGGCATTCACCTCCACAGTTTGGAAATAAATTTCCAACATGCATTAGTGTGAGCTCTTACACTGAGAACCTGAAAAATGTATTTTGCAGTGTTTTCACCTTTTTGTTCAGAAAACACATACTGTCTGCTCAGGAGATTGTCCACAGCTCTCTGGCACCTAGCCGAGGTGTTCTTTAGAAGGGCAGGCAGTTATCAACAATCAGAGGAGCGGTCCAGTCCTGCTAAGGATATTTGTTACAAATTAGAACACCGTGAATTCCGACTTTTTCTACTTTTATACAGTGTAACATCATTTGCTACTTATAATTTATGCCGAAAGTATAACCAGAGCTAACTCAAGACTGGAAATGCAGTAAGTGCTGAAACATCTCAAATGCAATTGTATACTGCTGTGTGAATTTTGTGGTTACAAACAGAAATTATCTATAGCTAAAAAGGCAAAAAAAGTTTTAGTCATGGAAATATAGACCTGTACTATTGTGTACACTCCCATCACCACTGACAGAGGATCACTACAGGAAACTTCTAGACCTGTGGGATAACCAAGAGCCTATAGAGGATCAGATGAAAAGCAAAATTAATGCTTCAATCACTCATCCAAGGGCCAAAAAAATCTAAGTACATACACTTGACCTTTGCTGCAAAGAGAGCATAGAGGCTTTCAAGTCTCTTCCAGAACCATGTCTGCTCAAAGATCTGCCACGAGGTATAGATTCTTTCCCTTATTAACACCGTGCTGGCTACATCTTCCCTGTAAATTCAATAAGATGTCACAGGTAAAAACCACTGCTGAGGGCAACAAGGCTTAAGCACTGTTTCTCAGGCACTGTTTAATAAGAAAACAAACATTAAGAAAAAACAAACAACATAATGATTAATTATTATTTTCAAACCTGGAAGGCTGGGTTTGGGTTTTTTTCAAATTGCCTTAAAATACAATAGCTCATCCTAGAACACAGCAATCCTGGTATCAGTGGTAGGCAGTGTCATATTTACCAGAAAGTACAGAGAGTTCAGAGATGCTGAAAAAGTCCCAGACAATAATAACCCCAGGCAGATTTCTTGCACTTCACCATTTGTGAAGTTGGGACCAAATATCTTCCTGTAATTTACACAGCCGAATATTCACCTACTGAATCAAACAACCCCCCCTCCAAAGCTCATTACTTTCTTCAACTAAACTTTAGTGATCTTTTGAGCTCCCCATGGTTCCACCTTCTGTGAAGCCCAGGCAGTAACAAACACGGAGCTCTGTCTCACCCTGCAGAAGGCACAGAACTGCTTCCAGCAGCACTGGCTGTTATCCCTTCCTGTTCTCTGCACCGGAGAGGAAAATAACAACCCAAAGTTTCAGCCTCTCAGGTAACACAGAGTATACTGACACTTAACCTATCCTGGGATGTTTTTTACTATCCTAAAAGAAATGAACTTAGGGGAACCAGCATCTACCCCACAGCAGATGGGAAAGGCTGGGTACTCTGTCCCTGTATCATGATGTTTTGTGGTATAAAATATGAATGTTCAATGGACAGAACAATTCATGCTGAAACATGCACAGTAACAAGCCAAGGGGGAAGGAACAGTTAAGTTTTTTTCTGCTAAGATTAAAGCAGGCTAATACAGATGTCATCACCTGGTCTGACAAAGACATTCATATCTCCAAAGAACTGAAACACCACAGTATAATTAAGATGAAGCACCAGGTTACCTCCTAGGTAAGAAGTAAAAGAGAAAAAAAAAAAAGGGAAAAAAGTTTTGGGGGGAAGCTGGTGCATTCCACCAGAAAAAGACCCCTCTGTAACAGATGCAGACAATAAAATCGATTCTGCAACAACTATTACTTAGTAATTGTCTTACCTTTCCTTGCACATAATGGATTGCCTTCAGTAGTAGTTATTTGTTATCCTGAGATGCTTTTTTTGCCACATCAACTGTGAGACAGCTAATTATTTTACCTACTTTTCATCTATCTTTCCAGCCTCTCACTTCAGCTGCTGTTTTGTTATCAAGTTTTATTATGAATCTTGCCATAATTGGGACTTTCAACCAAGCTCTAACAATGAAATAGTGGCATAACATTCCCAACTTTCATTTAAAATCACCACCTTGTTGCCTGCAAAGACTGAAATGTGTTAACCAAATGAATTCAATAGCTTCAAAGAACAAAAAAGTATTACTGCACCTTCACTGGATTTCTAAGCTCATGACCTGAGACTAATGGAAAATAATTATATCAATTCACTGAGTACTGAATATATATATACATGTATGAAATAATACCAAATGCTGAAAAATACTGAAAGTACAGAAAGTACTTTTTTTTTAGTCCCCTGTGAAGTTAACCGCTTCATTTCACAGATATTGCTTCTCACGTGGAACTAAGAGCCCTGCAGCACAGGAATGCAGCACAGACCCTTTCCATTTGCACAGCACGTCATCACCACAGCCCAGCGCTGATCCCAGCAGCAGCTGATCCTCTGAGCAGAGCACTGTTTTCAGGGGCATCGGTGAGCCTGTGCTGCAAAGGAAGCCAATTCCATAAGGAATGGTCAGAGGTGAGAGCAGATGGGCTGGGAGGTCAGCTGGCTGACTCTAAGTGCCTTCTAATTCCCTGTCACCTGGTCCAGCTCCCGTGGCCCTCACACCAGCATTCCCATCACCAGGACAGGGGCTTTGCCAGCAGAACCAGGTAGAGCATCACCAAAGCACTGTCCTTTTCCTCATCCAGAACCAGCTCTGATTCCTGCACTCTCTGCTCTCCATGACCACTAAGAGACGTTCTAGAGCAGCTTCTCAGGGGATTAGAAACCCTCCTGTAGCACAGCACTCAGTAAAACAGAACCCAGGGCTGGCCTGCTGGTTCTACTCTTATGTAAGTGTACAGTGCTACTGCTAACAATAAATCACTGTGCACAAGGGGAGAGGCCAGAGTACAAACATTTGAAGCACGAGGTCTGCTGTAAGCCCCAGTTCTAGCACAATCTAATCTCACGATCAGAGAATTGGCTCACTTTACAGCAAATTTTAAGGTTTTTTAGGTTTAATTAGAACACCGTCTGCCTGAAGTTTTTCTGATGACTAAAAGAGCCTAGAAGCAGGTTGAAACATATGGCACTACAGCAGTGCTAGAATAATAAAGCAGGCAGACTTCCACAGAAGTCTGTGGAATAATTTACATCATCGTTTTGCTACTAGAACATTTAAAGAATGATTATCCTTTATGAAATCCGTGGAGCTTCTGTAAAAGGAGCAGCATCAAGACCCCAACCTGGCAGCTGCCTGTACTGTAAAATTACTCAGGAGGATCTCTATAAAGAGCAGCCTGGAAGCAAACGAGCAGCAGTAATATTAAAATATCTCCCCCCTGAAAAAAAAAAAAAAAAAAAAAAAAAAAAAAAAAAAAAAAAAAAAAAAAAAAAAAAAAAATGTAGCTGGACTGTTCAGGTAGGAAGCACCATTATTAAATACAGATCCTAAATAAAAATTGAACACGTTACTTCCATATGTACATACAATGAGTGGACAAAGAAGCCAATTATTCATCAAGATAAGTGTTTTTTAGATCTATGACAAGGAATTTATAAGCATGAAGGAAAATGTAGTTTGCCAACTGATTAGGTCAAATGACAATATTTACAGAATTTTACAAACAGGAGACTATATAATATTAAAACATTAATGCACACATGTTCTTAATATATGCAGCCAGTACCTTGGCAATAATTTAGTGATACAAGATTTCTGTATCCCATGAATTGCTGTGTAATGTTCTACATGAAAGAATAACATGTCTAATTTTACTCTGAATACAAATGATTTGTCAAGCAGAAACGTTCATTAGATTTAACCATTACTAAAAAACAGGGTAATAAATCATGATTTTGCATCAAATGAAGAAGCAGCACCTTTCCTAGCTTGATTGTTCAGTCATAAACATGATAAATGGACATTCTGGGACAGGTGAATTTTAACAAGCATTCAATACCCTTAGATTAATTAGATTTTTGTTTTCTAGTTTTTGTTCTCTCTTCCTCTATGAATGAGAGACTGGAGTTGAAAGCAACATTGAATAAACAAGTGTTCATTGTTGCATTAAAAAGCTGTTTGCTGTCACAAGGAGTCCTTCAGTAGTTTCTCTTGTTCTGATCATTCCACCCTTCCACACAGGAGAAGGGAACGTGCGGAGAGAAACCTGCATTTCATCTTAGCATTTCAACCATAAGTAACAAAATGTCATCCTGAAACATACATATGGATGTTTTCCCTCTGAAAAAACTAAATTCTGGCACACTCTGGACATAGAGGCAAATAAACATTCTTTTGCCCGTTCAATACTGTAGAGTCTCCTGGTACTTGCTGCATCATTGAATCTTTGTGGGATGGGACAGAACAGGAAGAGTAGGCAAAAGAAAGCTATGGGTGAAATATCTTAATATTAAGCCCGATTTCTTACAGCGATAGGACATACAGGAGAGCAGCTCAGTAAATCCACAACCAGTCAGTGAGTGAGCAAGTCCATCCTTGCATATTTGGCTATCCAGAGCATTTTCCAGGAGCTGAGGACTGGAAGTCAGCAGGTGTGACTACAAGTATGATGACATCAAAGCCTGAAGAAACTAGGCTTGGGCATTCAATTTAAATGTGATAATAAGTAACCACTCTTATCTCCCAAATGAGGTGCTCACAAGAGGGCACTGGGAAGGAATAAAAGCAAAACCAAAACAAACAAAAAAAGCCCCACTGAGCGATCTTTAAAAAGTTACATCTGCCCAGCCTGGATAAAATGTGGAAGGGGCCCAGCATTGATATGGGAATTGAATTATTTGTTTAGTTTGAGCTTTCCTGAGGAAAATGGAATCTAACACTTCTATCTACCAAACGATCTGTCAGGGCAGGACGAGCTGAGTCAAACTGCTGCCTCTGCTGACAAAATGTTCTGTGGATTGGTAGCAAGGAAGAAAAAACTGAAATCATGCCAACAAATGTTCTGATTTGAAATCGCCAGTCACAGGAAAGACTATCTCGGAATACTAATCATCCAGGAGAAGAGCAGAGATTGTCCTATTCCATACTACAGTGTATGTTCAGCGCTATATCCTGAACAAATGTGAACAGAGCTAATTTAGGACTATGCCAAAGGAGCAGACAGCAAAATCCCTCAGGCACTATTGAAGATTAACATGGTCAGCAGAGTCAGAAAATGTCCTGAACAGAAATGAAAAGGAAGAGAAGGAGAAACAGATAAGTTATTAAGGAATGCTGATGAGGAACGTGTTGTCCTGACCATAAGGAAAAACCCTGCTAAGCTTCATTTGTAATGAGAATGTGTTTAATCACTTATACAGGTAAATAATCACCAGCTATTCCAGAACATTGGCTAGAGACAAACATGCTGGAAGCAGGCCAGATGCTGAAGTTCCTGGAAAGCACTGCATAGCCTTTATTGCACACACAATATAAATATTAAATGAAGAAAGAAGAGAGCAGGTCAGACACCATTTGCAGAGTTCACTTTTGAAACTAATTTCACACATGGATTTTAAGGGTTTAACAAAAAATGCCTAAATTCAATGTGAATTCAAAAACAATTAATATGCACGGTGTACATACAAAAAGGCTGATTGCTGTAGGAAATTCACCTTAAAACCCGGGCTCTGGGGAACTCCATGATCTAAAATCACACTGCTGTAGTACTTGGATTTTCCCTTTTTCCACATACTCTACATGATCCGTACTGGATACCTAAAAATCCAGAATACCAACCCTAACAAAGAAGAACAGTCCTTGATTGCAGGATCTTAACTTCTTTCTTACAAACAAAGGTCAAGGAAATAAAGAATTTAAAGAGTAAATCCCTACTAAATCTGCCATCCTCCCAAACTTGTGGTTTTTTTTCAATTATACGGATTTTATGATATTCTGCTATTTATCATATTATTATTAACAAGACTCAGAAATGCTATTTTCAGGATTTCATAATTTCTTAAACTGTTCTGTATTCAACTTTTATACAACATACTGATTTTTTAAGCTTTGGAATCCCAGAAAACTTGAATAAAGCAATACTTCTGCCACTCCAACTAACATCTCAGACCTCCAAGTAATACATTTTATGTCATTCAAGAAAAAAACCCATCCACCAGATATGACATTCCTGATGCTAATGTTAAACAAGATAAAATGCTGTAACTTGACAAAGACAAATGAAAACCAAAGCATCCCCTCCAAGGCAGCAAAAGAAAAGGCAAAAGTCTCCTGCAATTGACCTTAACGAAGTTACACTGCTGGTGTATTAAACCAGACAAATCTATCTGAATAGAGTTTCATGGTTCAGAGTTACATGTGCAAAAGTCATGAAAATAAGAGTTATTCCCACAATTGTTTAACATGGTTCAGTGGCTTCCTCACACTGAGGGCATCTTTTTCCTCTCCTTCAGCCAGTGCTGTATCAGCTGTACCCACACGTGTGTGAGCTATGATAAGCAATTATGTAGACTTTACAGTGAAAACTATTAAATGAGAATTGTGACTGCAGTTCAGCAAAGTAATATTGCTTTGCTAATTAACAGTACAAAAGGCTTAGAGATTTCTTCTGAAAAGTATGCTGAGAAATTAGGCACATGCTGTTGTCATTGTACTATTTAACACTGCTCTTGGTCTTAACCAAGGACATGTAAGTTTATTTTATCTATGTTAATTACTATAAAGCTAAAAAATCAACCTGAGACCCTGCAGTTATGCAAGATAGTCTATATTATAAATAGGACACTTATGCCAGCCTACATATTTTATGGCCCTTTTCTAACCCCAATTATCTATAACATACTAGTTTGAGAAAATATCAGGATGAAGGGCATTGCATTGTTGCTTAATGACCAGAAATTACGGGAAATTTCCTTAATTATGAAATTTCAGGATACACATTTACTACAGAGTTCTCCTATATAATAAGGGCTAGAGCTTTTCTCCTCCAATTCCCTTCCATCCACAAATTGAACCATTCCAGCCAAACTTAATGACTCTTCAAACCCTAACAGCAGCTTGACTTGGACTTTCACTAAAACTACGGGATATTTACAGGCCAACATGTTGAGTGAAGAGCACCAAGAAAAAACATTTCTACCCTAATATCTCCCAAACATCCTCTTAATTTTTCACCGACGTATTTTACACACACACTGACACAGGCTTAAAAGAATATGAGTGACAAAAACCTACAGCTTCCAACATCCCAAAACTAAACCAAGCTTTTGAGACACCTCAATACAATAAGGCAGCAGTAAAACATAAAGAATCTCATGCATTTGTCAGTTAACATAGCATTAAAGTTGTATGTTTATTCATACACGGGAACTGTAGGGATGGGAAAGGCCATTTGCAAATCTCAATTAGGCCAATGTGAACCTGACAGCAAAGATATTTGTGATTTACACCAATGCAAGTGCTATCAATAAGTGATAAAATATTTATTATTGGGATGTTCAGATAATTCCCCAAATACCAACTAATAAAAATATATCTATTCATGAGGCTTCCATTAGTAGTGTTTCACTGTACTTTATATGTATTAAATTAAAAGTCTCTTATTCAAACCTTTCCTGAGAAAATGCTTTCTTTCCCTCCATCACAAGAAGTAACAGATGAAAAAAACCTGCAAGAGCCAAAGTTTCCAGAGCCCAAGTCTGCAAGTACAAAAACTAACTAACCAACCAACCAACCAACCAAGACAAAGCAAAAAATCCACCTCACCATTCTTGTATTTTCTCTACAGCTTCTCTTGTACACTAAATTTAGAGTGTTTATAAACTAGAAACCAAATAAACACCCCAAACCCAGTATGTTCATTTCAAAGATCTATATTCAAGTGTCTTGTTTCACACCACCATCAGAGCTGGCAGCATTTCGAGTACTTCATGCTCAGGTTTGCCTTGGTGTCCCATCCCTCCGGACACAGGAACACACATCCCACCCCGGGAGCCCTCAGCTTCTTTGGGAATTCAGTGACATGTGGATATGTCTTTAGAATCCCAAGTCTGTCGACTACAAGCCAGAAAATTGATTGCTTTGATCACGAAAGGTGCATTTGCATGAATGAATTTTTGATTGCAGCAAAAACTGGTAAGTCAGGATCCACGAAGCAGAGCAAAGAAATGGATTGAACCACAGCTTCAATTAATGGTTTCAGTTCCCAGCGGCAAATCAATGTCCATCAACTCTGACTTTCTTGTCAAATACAGGCAGGCAACACCATCTATAGCACCTAAATTACAGATTTTGTAAAATCTGGGAAGCAAGACATGACAGGAAGATCTGATTTTACCTCAGGACAATTTATAAATTATAGTCTGCTCTTCTGCTCCATCTTGAAAGACTTTGGCTAGAAGGGTAGAATAATTCAGTATTGCTGAATGCAGAAATAACCTCTGGGTAATTATTTTCTTAAATCATGTTTATGAGCTCCAAAAAAAAGACACCAGCTTCTGCTTTGATTTGGACAAACGTCTACTGAACAATTTCAGTCCAGTAAAATTAGGATACATACAGCCTAAAAAAAAGGTTTGAATGAAAGAACCCAAGAGCTGCAAAGAGCACTGCCTGCAGAACCTGCAGTGATGGTCAGTTGTTTTAAAGAGCTTCTAAAGTAAAAAGCAACAGAGAACAAGAGGAAATAAGGCACAAACTCACACATCACATTTTATTTCCACATTAAGAACAGAAGAGCAGTGATATAGAAAAGGCCAGAGGAAGCTTCAGGGAAAAATATTAAGTAGTAGATGTGGTGTCATATAATGTAATTGAGCAACTTGTTCCTTAGTAATAGCAGTTGGAGTGAGTCACCTTACTACAGCCTTTTCTGCATAACAACTCATTTGTGTACTGTAACAAAATGGCCCAGGAACCAGGAAATTATGGAAGATTTCCTTTTGGCAGCTGTTTAAGTTAACTGTAAAAACATCCAAAGACCTCACATAAATTTTGTGGAAAGAGTAATGGAGCTCAGCACTGAAGACCAGGCAGTGGATATCCTGAAGGGCACGTACCAGAACTCTGGAGCTTCCCAGACGGGGGAATGTGCAATTTCCAGTGGTGCAGCTCTCAGTCTAAGCGTGCTTCCAACATACTTGAAAAAATTTATCATCACGCCAACATGAGAGAAAAGCACCTCAGCTTTCTCACAGGTGCATTTAACACAAGCATCGCCTCACTGGATGATGCAAGTGGCCACTGCAACTTTCTCAAAGAAAAAACTAACACACAGTGGGTGTGGTGTTTCCTTTTAACTACAACAGAAACAGGACATGGAACTGCTTTACTAGTCAGGATAAGGTAGAAAATGAAGAACTATGGGAACAAGGTCGTGTTTTAAATTATTTCTTTAACCAAGCAATGCACAATTCCTACTAGGTTGCAACACACATTAAAAGCATTCTCCATCCAAATAAAATCAGAAGTAACACTACTCAGAAAGAACTTCTAAGCTAAATCTGCAAAGAAAGACGGGAGGAAATACCTGGCCCCCTCTGGTGCTAGGTGACAGAGCAACAAAATTGGATTTGGTTTGAAAAAGACTAACTCAAATCCATGAACTTGAGTTTCAAAGAGTTCCTATCTACAGTGTCTAAATTGTGAGTTTACAGTGATTAACTTGCAGCACTAGTTCTGCAACAGTGAAAACAAAAGTGCAGTGACTATAAAGGATTTTTTGTTTAGTTCTGCTAGAAAACTTCTAGCCCTGATGGTAAAGCCATTTTTATCCCATTTTCATAAGTGAAGTGTCAGCAAAGTTGTTCTGGTAGAAAAATACACCATTTTTGCAACATCAGTACATTTCTAATTGGATGAATTAAGTCCCTACTGAACTTAATGGGATACTTGCCTAAACTTTCGTGTCCTGGTGGTCAAATTTGTCTTTTCTCAGGAATATATTTTTTTCTATTCTCTCCTGCTTAGCACCAGTTTTGCTCTTCCATCTTACCAGTTCAACCTTTAAAATCTCTCAGATCCTTTACACAATCAACCTTTTTTCCTACTTTCATAATGACAAAAGAGATGTACCTTAGGCAGACACCACTCCAAGCTGAGATTTTAGAGAATTATTTTGGAGAAATATGGGCTGGCAACACCAATCAAATCTAAAACTGATATTTACTTCTGCAGCCTTTTGCAATGAAGACATTGTGAGTCCATAAGATCATGGGGAATCCTGCCTACCTGGACCTTGGCTCAGATACAAGGCTTGGAGAAGTATGTGGGCATTGCACCTGGCAAACAGTATCAGAATCCAAGTCCACTAAAATAAAGCACACAATGTTTTTATGATGTGCTTTTCCATTTTTTTGTTTTGTTGTTGTTTTTTGGTTTTTTTCTTGTTTTTTTTTTTTTAATTTTTATTTCCAATGGCTCATACACAGCAAGAGTGATGCATTGCTGATCCAACAAAACACTGCTTCCTGAATTAGAGTTCTTTTCATTGCTCTGTGACTCCACTAGACTTGACCTAAAGTATTCATGTCACAGTATGTTTTATCCCAAAAGTGCAAAAAAGAGGAACAAACCATAGTCTTTTGGGGGTTTTTTGTTTGACTGAAAGTAAATAAAATAATCTTATTCCAACAGACTGCAAAGATCATCTACTCTACAGCGGCAGACGAGCACACAGTCTGCACAGAGCCCTGTCGGGTGGGTTTGCTGGTCTTTGTGAAATCCATGTTTCTTGAGTAACTTGCTTTGGTAGCTGATCAAGGGTGTCACACACAACAAACAGCAACTACCCAAGTGCCTAACTGGTGTTTTTGCAGAATGTTTGCTGCTACTTAAACCTGCTCCCTCTCTTCTGTTCTAGCCCATTACTGTCTATTGTGCCTGCACTGTGTACTGCAAATAATTTCATTTTACTAATTCCTCTCGGATATGCCCTGGGCTATTGTCATACTGTGCACTCACGTTTCTTCTGGGCTGTACTAATTCTGGTTTTTGATAATACAGTGAGGCCCATAATTCACTGCTCAGGTGGATTTCACTGCTCTCTCCCTTTCGAATCAAACTCCCATCTCGCAGCACATCATTTCAAGCCTCTTTAACAGCTCCCCACTCCAAACACTCCAATCTTGACTGCAAAGACATAATACAATTCTGAAAAAAATCCTATTTGTGCTAACAAGGCTCACAGGGTACAGGCAGAATTTCTACAATTCATGGGTGATCTCATTTGGCTGCTCTGTGATAATCAACCACTTTTTAGTTGTTGGAAACAACAAACTCCCAAAGAGTTGAAAAAAGGCTGATAACAAGGAGCCACTTTGGTACATAACAGCGTCACTATTCAGGCCCTGAGTCTGCAAACTTGACATGACTCCTGCAAAGACCTCAGGACGGGAACATTTGTTAAGTGTTCTTTGAGAGTGCTTGTGAAATAAATAAGGAATTAGTAGTGGAATTGTCTTTTGATCTACGCATATTGAACAAATAAAAAACATTGAAATATTTGTCTCCATTCTTTGGTGCTTAAATTTGGTTTATAATGTATTTAAGATTTAAGCACCTGCTTAAGTATCCTGCTAAGTCAGAATTCTAAGGAATTTTTATTTGTATTAGAAATCACCCATTACTCTGAGGCAGGGCACATGGTGTTATACAACTGCAGAACAAGAAGGTGTTGTTTCTTGTGCAATAAGACAAAAAACAACTGATTAAAAAAAATATGAAGACCAAGAAAATAAGACAAAATTTCATAATTATTGTATCCTATTAAAGTCTCCTAAACAAAAGATTAAATTGTCCATTTGTAGTTTTTTATGAGCTTTCCTAGTACATAGCCATCAGTAGTGACTGTTCCAATAACTTGTTTCTCAGTCTCTGTAGCAAGCATTTTCTAATTTATGAGAAATATATTACCATCAGGATGAAAGCTGTCATTTATCTACAGGTGAAACATTTTAAGCATGAACTGCTCACAAGAGTTACATGTTCACAGAACTTAAATGATGTGGAAATGCACTTTAAGGAAAACCTAAATCAAGGCTTTAAAAAAATTATTTATTCCATCAAATAAAACGGCAAGAAGACCTGTATTAAAACAATTGTTGAACTGTTACATTTGCAAACTTGATCACATATTTCTTAACACAATATGAAAGGTTTGCTTCCCAGCAACCTGCACTCCTGTAAATACTCAGAAATGTGCTCAGAAAGCAAGAGAATTGTACAAATGGAATAAAGTTGTTAATGACAGAGAAGAACCAATATCTCACTGATGCAAATAAGTGCCTCAATAAGAATGTGTGCATATACACAGGAGCACACACACAACAGCCTCAGGTGAGATGTGAAGATGTGCTGGTTCTTGAATACAAATATGTTTCTGTGTCATCATCAGAAACCAGTTTGGCACCAGTATCGATACTGTCAATAAATTAAAGCAAGTCAAGGCCAGATGAGATAACCTAACAAGTCCCTTTTGACCTTAACAAAAAGTTAAAAATGTATTTGAGTGTCAGCTTTTTGTATTTAAAACTGAACTGAGGGTTGTTTTGCTGCTTGTTTTGTCTCCTCTGCCTCTCTCCCTTTCTGGAGTAGACAGAACAAGCGGAAATGGCAAAAGTACTTTTACACTGTTATAGAAAGAAATATATTCAGGCTGGACTTCTAAGAAAAAAAAAGCAGTAGCCTGACGAACCAGCAAGTGTGGAAAATGCCACTTTAGGAGAACTCCCAAACTCATAATTCCATTATTACAAGACACAATAGCCCCTGTTCTAAGATGTACAACACCTGCTCCATGGCACATAAAATGAATTTCCTGCAATATCCACCACATTTCTCATTGTGAGATCTTATTACAGCTCATATAAGAGTTCTGTTGAACTATTTCAATTTTGTATTACAGCAATCAAAATACAGTAAAAATGAGAGGCTACAGTCTATGGCAGGAACATACAAATAGTCTGACAAAAATCTCCATAAATCACCTGCTTCATCTCCTGTGCTATTGAAAATCAAGAATACCCAAGACAACCCCTGACAGATGTTTTCTTAACACTTCCTTAAGAAAAATTCTCTAAGGACGCCCTACCACACACCCAGGTGCCTGTTTCTACAGCTCCACTCTTTTTACAGTAGAAAAGTTTGAGGTTTTTAAATACCTGCATTGTATCTTCTTTCCTATAATTAAAGCTGATTACTTCTTGTTCTAGCCTCAGAGAATACAGAAACAAAAAAATCACAGTCTTCTTTGTAACATCTTTTACAGACTTGATATTTGTTACTGTGGTTTTCTTCAGCCTTTTTTTCCTAGAGCAAAATAATCTAATTTCCTCAACCTTCCCTCAGAGGTTAAATCTGCTGAACTTCTCATTTCTACTTTTTTCCTTCCGTATTTCTCTCATTTTTGTATGTCTGTCTTAAAGTGTGAAACTCAGGATTGCATCCATGTCCTAGCTAAAGGCTCAAAAATCCCAACAAAAACAAAGCAATGTTTCTCCCTCATGTTAGATGGAGAATTCCAGTTAAGACATCCCAAACTGAAATTAGCTCCTTTTTTTCCCCTTGCTGTTAACAGCACTGCATTTTGTCCACATATTCCACATACCCAGTTTACAATATGCTACAACCACCAGATCTGGTATTGCTGACCAGCTGTCAGGCCAAATATTCTCTGTTATCTGTGGGTTTCCTTTGTTGCACTTGCCTGTCTGATGCTTGAGTCCAGTTCTCTGCTTTAAGATCATGTTGAGCTCAAAGTATAAACAAAATTACTGATGACAGAAGACAATTTAATAGGTTTTGTGGTTTCTTCTGGGGAAGGTGATCCAAAAAAATATTAGCAGAGACAACAGCATTTGAAAGTGCTTAGGAAAAAACAAATGGCTGATCAGGGCGGAAAAGACACACAGGGAAACTGCATCAACAAGTCTCTCAGTGGAACACAGGTTAAGATGCAGAAGATATTAAACAAGCTTCTATTTGGTGCAGGATCAGAGCAGAATAAGGAAAAAACCTCAGGGAGCCTCCCAGCCTGCTGAACAGTGGGGACAAAGTGTGGATCTCAACAAAAGGGGCAGGCACGACACTGATGAGGAAATGGCAGATCTGAACAAAGAGAAGCCCTTCTAAGCACATGATATGAAATGAGATTGTTGTCTGCAAAAAGCTGGTCACTGGATACACAGGTAAAGAAAAAAGGGATCAAAGGTGAAGGAGTCACAGAAACTGAGCTAACACAGAGACTGCTCAAGAATGCATCCCAGCTGAGCAGAGGGTGCATGTGCTGCCCCTCACTCAGCAGGGAGGGCACTGAGCACAGGGATGAGCAGCTCCCCCAGACTGTGGGGGACACAGACTCTGGCCAGTCAGGGATATGGCAATTACAAGTCAAATCCATCCCCGCTTGCTTTTTGCCTTCTTCCGTGTGCTTACAGCAAGACTGACATTGTAAAAGGCACCTGCACTTAGGTAAATAACTCTGGTACTGGAAAAAGTAGGAACCTCCATCTTATTATCTGAGAATCCTTCCAAAGATGACAAACACATGCTTTTGACCTGTAAGGTTTGCTGAGAGACACTTTGCAGAACGCCAGTTCTCCATAAACAGGCTTTTCATTGCAGCTATACTGCAGGACAACTGGAGAAGGGAATATGGAAACAACCAGGAGCTCAAGGGCATTGCAACTGTTATGTAAAAGAAAAACTGTAAATAGATTTCCTTGCTGCAGCACACTTTTAGAGGCAGAGATGTGTACTGAGGTAGAAAACTATTTGTCTCTGCCTGCAAGAGCTCTGTATTATTTTTCTCCTCTGTGCCAGGGTGGTGATCTCTTGGATACAGACTTAAAGAAAGCACTTTCTATAGAAACAGACTGTATGAGTCTAGAAAATTCTTAGTGTGTTACTCATATTATTGATGTCATAAAGGACAAAGAGAAATTGATTATTGTTTAGAAAGACTCTCAAAGCTTATTCATCAGATGTGCATGCATATATAGGTGCCTCTCTGTAGACACATGCATACTCATACACAGTGCATGTACTTGTAAAATCAGTCTTACATTTTCTATATTTCAGCTTACTTTCTCAACACATGTATTTCATCTTGTGACTACAACTGAAAAGAAAAACACCTTCTTTTGCACAAGAATTTACATCAGTTGGCAAGCAAAGATCTTGTCAAAATCTCCACCATCACTTAAAGTGGCATACAAAGAATTTGCCTCCTTTTGCAGAATTGGATTGATTTAGTTTGCTAATCATCATTATATTATAAGCTCTTATTAGGTCTTGGCAATGCACATGGTCTATCTTTAGCCCAAGCCATTGTGCCAACCCTTTGTAAAAGGAAAGTCTCTAAAAGCTCATCCTGTTACTGTAAATGCACTTCAGTGCACAAATAAAATAGAACTTCATCTCACACAACCACTGTCTTGAGGTCAGATGCCACACATTCCAACACAAATTTAATACAGTACAAGAAATAGCACTGTTAAGGTGCAGCCAATTTACCCTGTGCCCTGCCATCCTGCTGGACATGGAAAGGCAGCAGGACGTGGTGAAGTCGGTGTTTTATGGAAGATCTCAAAAGAACTGCTGCCTCCGAGACACAGGGCTCAAATACTGAGTGTTCAAGATGTCATTTTTGCCCCTGGGAGAGATGAGGGTGAACACCAACTGTTTTTCATCATCAAATGCAGTGTAATAATGATACCAGGCACTTTCTTAGACTCTTCAATTCACTGGAATTTGGTCTAAATTAAATATTTCTGGTAGCAGACATGCTCCAGCAGCATGCTGAAAAGACAGCCTCTGGTTGGGAACCTGAGCCTAAAGATTTCTCCCTCCACAGTGCCTGGCACATAATGTTACTGTACTGTGCCAAATGCTGTCCTACTTAATTATGTTTTGATTTCCAAACATTTTCTCCACTGCTCCCTCACTGGACACCACTCTGCTCCCCATCTCAGAGGGCTCTGTAATGTCACTGCATTTCTAGGCAGTTCCTGTATTCCTTCCAGAATCAGCCACATCAAAAAGTTACTTACACATTGGGCTACAGTAAAACTAAGAACTACACAAGTGTGAAATATCACTGTTATGTAGGATTCTGAGTTTGGAAGAGAAGGCAAAACCCTCAAAAATCAAGAAAAACCAATCAGACACATTTGAGTGACCTATCAGAGAGTAAATAAACCAAGATTAAACATAGCACAACAGAAACTGAATCTGCATAATCTGCAGGTACCTGTATCTCAGCACAGGATGTGCCAAATTTCTTTTGCTCATTGCACAGAAGAGTCAAATAGTCCCTTAAGAAGTAAATTTGATGCAGTATACTTTGGTTAAAGTAAAAGGATTAATCTGGGCAACCCCCTGCTGATCATTAATTCCAGTTTATCACAGCAGATACAAATCTATGAGTGAGTTAGTTTTCCAAAGCAAACGTGATTTTTCATAAGCAAAATCCCCACCTTGTGAGGATGGAATACATGTTTCTAGGCATTGCAAAGTTCTCAGATCACTTTGATCAAAGCAGCTCAATAATTGACTCTAACCAACACTCCTTTGACCTGCTAGGTACTCCTCCTGCATCTAAGTGAGCCTCGAAGAGAACGCTTTTTTTTTTTTCTTTCATCTGAAAAAACCCTCACCCCAAGATCACAGCAAATCACTTCCATTCAGGTGACAACACAATAGGAAAAAAAAACCCCAAACCCAGTTCAGTACAAGTGAAAGAAAAGCCTCCCAACTCCCAAGCAGCAAGGTTTGAGCTGAGTGATGGCAGCAAGCAGGGCTGGAACTGCACTGGTGATGGAAGTGGGCAATAGAAAGGCCCCTAAGGGGAGGTGCTTCTCACATAAACCACTCTCGCTCACCTGACACCAAAGGAGCTCAGCCCTGGCAGAGTGAAGAGAAACGCAACTCCTCACATTTTAGCTCAGCAAAAACCAGTCCTGCTTTCTCTTTCCTTCACTGCCTGTCACTTCACTATGTGATCATCCGTGACATGAAAAATCAGAGGAAGGGCTAATTTCACAAAAGCAACTGCTAAATATAGCTAACTTCTGTTAACATGCCACATGCTCACAGAGATTAAAAATATGGTGATGGCAGGTGGAAATAACTACAGCAAAGAGTAAATAAACCCAGCAGCAGGCACCGTCCTCCCTCTTGACTTCACCTCCAAAAAAATCTGCATCTACAAGGAGGAAAAGAAGGCAAAAAAGCACCAGTTTTAGCAAAACTTAATGAGTTATAGTTTAAAAAATGTTGAAAATTACGCAGCAAAAATTATTGAAAGGAAGCAATTTCATCATACTGTTCTGCTTCTTAGTGTAACTTTGGATGCGGAAGGAGAGTCACTAATTTCTGCACTAATCTGATATATTTGTTTTACTTTCCTGGCCAAGGCCAACTCTACATGATGGAACTTGCCTTTAAAAATTAGGGGAGTTAATTTTCAACCTTGATAGCTGGTAAGATAAACGTTACAAAATAAGAGATGTCAGTCCTGGCTGAGCCCTTTAACATATCTGATGTGTGAATTCCTCTATTCATCTCAACAGTGAGTTAACTCCGGGATCTAACAAGGCTGTGTTAGGACAGTTTCCAAATGCTTTCAGCACACGTGCAAGTAGGAGATGTCCATTCCACTTTTCTCCCATTCATGCAAAAAGTTACTGCAAGTGTACAGACAAATCATCCTATTAATTAGGAGAACAGCCAAACAACGGGGGAATGCAAACAGCAGCTCATCAGCACTGCATTCAGGCACCTTTTGTCTCCCTGCAATGTCTCCCTCTCTTAGAGCACCTGTGATGCAGCTCAAGGGGAAGCCAGGCTCCAAGGGGTCCAGCTCATTCCCTTCATAAATCCAGCTGACATTTAGGAGAAGAGAATGACAGTTTAAGCCAGCTTTTGTCTCTGTCTAGTGACTTGCACTCTCCCCGGGGCCCTGCCCCAGGTAGCTCTGACAGAGGGCTCTCTGTCTTGCCTGACAGTGTGAGAAGTGGGAACCTCTCTGTTCCAAACACGGAGGAATCCTTGCTGGACACCAGCCCTTGCCATCAGCAGAAACACATCTGGACTATGGCTGCAGCCCTGCCTGCAGGTCTTCAGGAAAAATTTCATTTTGCCTTCTTGCAGAGAATGTCTGACACACCAGTGAGAGCCAGAAGCACACAGATCAGCAAAGGAAAATGTTTGAGGGTCTATGCTATAACTCCTGCTCTATATGAATAACAAGGAGGGATCTACGCAAAAGAAAAAGTGATGAGATGTGCATGAGATAGATGAGAAGAAGGGAGCCAACATCTGGCACTTATCTAATTAGCAACTGGATGTGGCTGCTGTTTCAGAGATATATAGCTCAAAATCCCTTTTTATTGGTGCAAGAAATGCCTGCATGTACATTAGAGGAAGCAGTTATACCATGAAAAAT
This sequence comes from Eulacestoma nigropectus, assembly GCA_013397775.1. Lineage (NCBI taxonomy): Eukaryota > Metazoa > Chordata > Aves > Passeriformes > Eulacestoma > Eulacestoma nigropectus. Next base: position 4,435,179 of record VZTE01005381.1, on the reverse strand, counting down.
TTTGGAAAAACTGGTACTTTTCTGCTGAAAGCAGCTGCACTGTAAGTAAAGGAATCATATACTTGTTTAACTAGCTGGGTAAGAAGGTAATATATAACATCCCCGAGATCATCATGAGAAAATTCAGCATTTCTTGAGGTTCAGATGGCTTTTAGCCATAAGGGACAGACTCTGGCCACCTCTTCATGTAGCACTCCATCCTGCCAGCTGCCACAGCCTGGGGGCCCAAGGCAGACCCCAATCCAGCACATAAACCAGGGGCAGGTGGGAAGGGCTGTTTGCTACAAGGTTCCTGCTACTTTACGTAAAACACCAAAGTCAAAATCGTTGCTATCACGTCCAGGGAAAGTTTTAAGGGCATTACAAAAGATAAAGTCACTTTAAGGTTGTGCTTTGAAGGTTCAAACATATTGTGGAGGATTGGAGACGGCTGAAGCAGATCAGAGCCTATTATTCAAGAGCAGGAAGAGAGCACTGGACCATGCTGACCACCATGCCAAATCTTATCTGCACAGTGACATCCAGTCTGACCCAGCACCAAACCCAACATCATCATTGAAAAGAACCCTCAAATCCAACAACTTAGTGTAGAAAACTTTGGAATCAGCTGCACTTTTGGGTTTCCCTGTAATGATATCCCTGCAATACCCCTGTAATGTTTTCCCTGCAGATACCGGCACACTGCAGCACACACTGCACAAGCATTAGGCAGAAAGCTTCTGCATTTGCCAAGGCTCTCAGAGGAAAAACAAGGTGCTAAATCCAAGTGGTAGCGTGGGAGTCTGTTCTCTTTAATTAGTTAAACAAACTGCTTGAAAAGCTGCAGGGAAATAAAGACTTCTTTGCTGTTACACTTCAGTGCTGCCTTCACTGTTACTGTCCAGAACCCACTGCATCATTCTATTAAAGCACTATCAAAATTATTTTAAAAATCCGTAAGAAAATCCCCAAGCCAAACTGAGAAGAAATCCATCCTTCTGAACATTTCTTTCCCAGACACGTTGCCTGGAAAAAATGGGCTAGCATTTCAACCCAAAAGCTACCAACTCTCATCTAAATGCTGCCAGACTTGGTTGCCCCATCAGGATAAAGACATGCCACTGGCCTTTCATTAGCATGACCAACCACCTGCCCTTCCTTAAGTGAAGCACTAATGTAAGCCAAAAGTGCCACCTGATCAATTCACTGTGATATGCAGTAGTTCTTTTAAACGCAACCAGAGCCATAATCCATAGGAACTATAAAAAATCATACATACAAAAAAATTTATACGAAGAAAAATCAAGCATGAGCTTTCAAGTAATAGGAGGCAGCAGAAATGTGAATCACAAAGTACATGTGAAGCAGATTTCTTACACGAATTCTTACACCTAAAAAATCCCTGTATGCACAATAGGGTTTACAATTACTGACATAAAGATTAATACAGAGCTATACATAGAGTACACTAAGTTGTTTGCTCCAATATTATCTTCAGATACAAAGAGCAATCAAGAAAATACTTTCAGGATAAATTGGCATTTGACAGGAGGAAAAAAATTGCTCTTGAATCATTACTAGAAAAGAAAGGCTATTATAATGAAAAAATTGCTTTCAAGCCTTTTAATTATGACAAAGAAAATACTTCATAGTATTTCATATGCTGAAATATTTTGGATTCATGGCAAGCCATGAGAATGGTCATTTTGCCAAGACAGTTATCTACTGAAATCTGAGGCATAATTATGGTCAGTGAAACTCCTAATCTTGAAAGATCTGAGATTTAATTCTTTGCACGCCCAATCTCTCTCTCTGGATTTCCTCCATGTTACACTTGGCACGATTAACTCCAAGCGGGGAACAGGTCCACAGAATTCTGTGCCTCTGAAATGGGACAAGGAAGGGTTACTCAGTGCCTCTTACAAGAGACACCTATTCAGCATTAATCTTAACCTCCTGTCTGCTGGGATGTGAGGCAATGGGAGAGACAAAAGTCCATTTCAGGTGGGTTCCCAGACACAGGAGGCAGGCAGGAAACGGTGCAGGTGCCTGACAGCACTGGCAGTCCCAGGCACACCCCACACTCTGCTGCCAGTCAGTCTCTACAGGTTCATCCGAGGGAGCAGGACAGACCAAGCCAAGAAAGAGCAACTTCCTTACCACGCCTTTGGAATCCAGCCCCTGCAGTGATGACAGAACAGGGCAGAAACAACTGGGTGTAACTGTGCCACCACCAGTAAGCCAGGCTCATATTCCAGGTAGGCCACATTTTTAAACACAACAAATATAAATGGATTAAAACATTATTTTTGGAGTAGATTGCTGGCAGCAAGGACTGAACACAAGATCTGAGCTAAATTATCCAGATCTGTTAACTCAAACACTGCAGCAGACTCACAGCTCCATGTGGCTGGGCACCAGAGGGAGAAAGAACTACCACGTCTCCAAGAGTTACTATCTGTAAACAATAAACTGTGAGAAGCTGGCATCCAATAAATTATATCCTAAACCCCATGGTTACAAACTAGAAGCCTGAGGCAGTCTGGAATGCATGTACACTCATATTCTCCATTCCAGATCAATCCATGAAGTCTGGACTCTGTATCATTCAAAAAGTGAAATACAGCCATTTCTGGTAACAAGTACTACTTCTCTCAGATTTCAAACTATAATGGAAAAAAAAAAAAACCTTATTGTGATGATATTTCACCTGAAGAAACATTTCAGCTTTGTCTGGAAGGCGTGACGGAAACGGTTTCTCTGGAACTTACAGCCTTCCCTAATTAGAGACTGAATTGAAATCTGGTTTTATCACTCAACGACCCTTGGGAACATCCCTGATTTTTGCATCATTTTGGAAAGTGCTGTTATATTGTTTTCACAGAACCATCCAACGCAAATTGCACAAACAACTAAGATGACAGGGTGCTCTCATGACAGAGAGTTTGAGATGACAGAGCACCTTGGAGCACACAAGTGTATTCCAAACTGTTGCCATATGATTCTTTCCTAAGAGCAAGGAAAGAAAGCAAGAGTTTCTTCCTAAGACAGATCCTGCTATAAGTGGGTTGCAGTCCTAGCCAAGCGCTTCTGCTTCAAATGAAAACTAAATCTGCTTCAAAATGAACTAAATCTTAAGTGAAAGTAATTGAATTGTGTCCATTCAGCTCTAGTGCACATGTAAAAATACTAAAAGCTAGAAAGACTGCACAGGGTACTTGGAGTCCCTGACAGAGGCTTTTCATCAGAGCATCAACAGAGAACAATAGAATAATAACTATGCCAGTGTTCCTTCCTACACAATTATTATTATTATTAGTCTCTGTTACTGTATTCTAGTGGGTCCTATTATTTCATTATTTCTTCTTCTCATAAACACCACAAATGATTACATTTACAAATTTAAAAGTTGATTTTTAAAAGTCATTACATTCTACTCCCTAATTTAAAATACTGTGTAGGTGAGTGGGTCTGAAAGCTTGAAGCTTTGCTCTTATTCTAGAAAGGCTACTGGTCTTTTCTCTTTTTTGGGAGTCATGGAGTGCCTGCAATTTGCACTGGATTGATTTGATATTGACAAATGCTGAATTATGAAACCCTATAGGTAAAAAGAGGTTCAAATCAACATAATTTAGTAGCTGCTACAAGTGCCAGGATAAAGATTCTCATTTTGGCAATCCTACAGTAAAATAATCAATATTTAATACTATTACTAAAAAAATACTGGCAAGTTATATCTTTCAGCCATTTTATTCATTCAGGTAATTCCCACGTTTATTTCTGACAGGAGAGGAAAAAAAAAATCTATTTCATTTCAAATATCCCTTTGAAAAAAATTAATTGCAGAACAATATAGGGCAGCATTTCTGAAATTTTCTCCCAAAAAGAAGAAACTGAGGTCTTAGCTACAGTACAGGGTTAACTATTTTGCATCAGAAGAAAAAAAGCCTTATTTTTAGTAGGAAGGTTGTGATCATTAATCTGCATAAATATGTAGAGAGCTATGTTACATATGCCTGCACAGCACTTGTGAGAGGAAAAAAAATACCACCAAACTTTATATTGCAGTGTCATTAATTTTTGAAAGCAACTATCTCCTTCTATTAAACCCCAAACTGTCCCCTTTTCTCCCTGTCCCTTCAATTCATCCAACACGTGATGTCCTTCATGTAAATCTTAATAGATTTATTGACAGAAATGTTTTGGACTATCGGTGAACTCTGTTATTTTCAGTGGGACACCATTTATTACCTTGCAGGTGCTTCAGGGGAACTCCATTGTTTGGTGTGAAAGGAGTGCAAATGGAAAGTGTGATGTTCATTAAAATGGATCACATAGCCAAGAATCAACCTCTACCTCATTCATGTGGATACTGATTTTTTCCATTTCTGCTACACTGAGCTTATCACAAGAGAGTGCACCAGCAGCTGCATCTGTGATATTCAGATTCCTCACCAGAGCTGATGAAATGTCCCCGTAATTGTGTTTGCTTTTTGCTTCCAAGTGACAAGAATAAAATGTATTGTCTGCACTCACTGCTTCTAACCACTGAAAGCTCATGTTCACAAAGAACAATTAATTTCTTCTCCTTTCTTGCCCCATAAAGATATATTAGCTGTCTTTCCTTTACAATAAACTTAAATTGAATTTAATAGAAATTTTGTATTAAGTTTTATTTACTTTTCCTACTAAAATACAAAACAAAACCCCAGCTATTGATTCTTTACTGCTTTGAAATAAAATTGTATAAGCTTTCTTCTTTGGTTTCAAAAAACAACTCCAAGTAGGGACTTTGGATGAAGATTTAGTAATTTACTACCTTATTGCTAAGTACTAGATTTGTTTTAGCTCATGCCTGCATAAATGTTGAGAGATCTCCCAGATTCTAATTTTGAAAAAGAAGTCCCAATGTTTCCAAAGTATTTCAGCCCAGGCTGAAGCTTAATGCTAAGGTTAGCTCATCAAATCAGCCAACTAAGAGAGTAACACCCCTGACAAAGCAAAAACATTGGATGGTCACAAACAAGGCTCAGGTCTAGAATCAAAGGAAAAATTCTGTGAGACTAAAAGCTGAGATTTTCCACAGAAGGGAGGCAGGGTCCTGTCGGAGAGACGTACAAAACTGGTGGTGATCAATTGTGGCTCTGCAGCTCCAGACTGGACATCATACATCCAGTCTGGAATGTCTCCACACCTCTCACTGACTCAGCCAGGACTAACTGCCTTCAATCATCCCCTGCCCTGCCACAGGAACAGCACAGCACAGGGCAGCATCCCCAAAACAGGCTTAGACAAACCATCTGCCCAGCCCTGGCAGGCCACAGCTTGATAGTAGCTAATTCTCCCTGCTGAAAACCTTGCCTGAAGAGTTTTCAGTAATGCTACAGAATTCCAGTGGCAGCCCGGGTATTCAGCCAAGTGAGAGATCCTTAATACAGTGCTGTCACTCCCGAGAGCCCAAGGTAAACACAGCTCTGAACTCTGGACAACGAGGCAAGGATCTGGAATTTGGTTTCTGAATTGCCTGGTTGGCTGATTTGCTTAATATTAATGCAAACCTAAAGGAAACCTTGACATCAGGGCTTCTGCAACAAAGGCTGCAAGGTATCTGATAACTGGGCTGTCAAGCACAGAGACAGGAGCTTTAGGAGAGGAGAACTTCAATGCAAACACAGGGGAAGCCAATACCAGGTTGCATCGCTTGAGCTTCAGGGTGTATTTAAAAAACAAAACCAAATCACCCACACAAACAAAGAAAAAATCCCAACTCAAACCCACAAAAACACAATAGTGTTTGAATCTGCTCATTTGTATAATCCAGAATAAATGTAATGGCAAACCCAAAGAGTAACGAGGAGCAGTGACTCCCTCGTTACTTCATCTCTTGGCCAGACAGACCCAAGATCATCCTCTTCTGCACTATTTCTTGTGATCATTTGGACTGAATTTAGCATTCAACACTTGCCTTTATATTTGCCAGGCTAGTCAATTAAAACTAGGAATAAGACTATGGAAGACAGAAGGAATAGAAAGAAAAAGCTTTTTTGTTCCAGTTTTGATAAAGCTGCTTAGACCATCTTAATCTCTGTCATGTAAGTTCACTCACCCTCAAATTATATAAACCTAGACACATTTCAATGTTTTTCCAGTGCTTTCAGCCACTTTCTGAAATGCCTTTTTGCTGCTGAAAGGCTTTTCATCTCTGAATACAGCTGGTGAAAGACAAGGAATGCAGGTGTCCGGCTAGATGTGCATAATAAGTGAGTTAGAGGTAAAATTTGCACCCAGATTCTGCATAGGAACAAGCTCCACATGATTGATCCTGGTGGGAGTAGTGCTTCTACTTTCACTTCAAATCATGGCCTGTATGAAGGGGCTTATTTTTAAATACTTACATTGGTTAGTTTGTCTTTAGTTCAGGTTTGATGAATACTCTGGTAAATAGTAACAGATGGTACAAACTATCAGCTCCATTTATGCTTCTGCTGGACACCTTAGAAGTGGATACAAGCCACTACAACAACAAACAAACAAATGAGCCAAAAACCACCAACCCCCCAAAAACCCAACTCAACCAAAACAAATAACAACAAACCCCCCAGTCCCAACTCCTGCCTTTGGTGTTCTTTAAGAAATTAGCCTAAAACAGACACCGGGCATGAGAGACCAGCTGAGTCCCACCAAGGGAAAAAAATGACATTGCACTCTGAGCAGGGACATCAGTAGTTGGCTATTACAACCTTGTAATAGATTACAACCTAGTGTAAGGTCTGCTAAAAAGATTCAAGTCCTGTACCTGGCACCTGTGTGAGAACACAGCACCCAGCAGCTGTGCAGGTGGAGGGTGACATGAACACCATGACTGGCAGCTGAAAGCAAGTGCTGAGAGCACTTCTCCCCCAAGAGAGAAGTTTGCATCCTGCTCCAGAGCAGGACTCTGCTGAGCTAAGCTGTACCACCCCACCCAGCACAGCTCAAGGGAAGGAGATCACAGCCTCAGCAATATATTTTGATCACGGCTCTCTGTGGACTAACCAAGTCCCACCTTTTAATTCATGGCACTGAGAGCACCAGAGCTTATCATATTCATGTTAATGGCTTATTTAGTGCTGCCACCAGTTCTTTCCTACTGAACAAGTGCCTCTAAACTCACCAGCCTTTTGCCACTTCTCTGCCTGACTCTCAATGAACAGCAAATTAAAAATTGCACCACTAAGGCACCAAGATACCAGAAACTCCCCCCACAGGCACACTGTCACAAAACTGCTGAAAGTAGTGCCATAAACAGAGAAAAGTTTCAGACTCCTGTGTCTACCTAACCAGGTCAGAAGGAAGCGACCAAAGGAGCAGGCAGTCCTCAGTCCTGAGCTGATTTCACTGCTATCTTGTTGACAAAGCAGAACAAATGGCTGCTGTTCAAAGTAGATCCCTGAGGGAATGGGTAAATTCCCAATTCTCATACCTGGCTGCTATTTCACTAAAGGGTATGTTGCCATCTAGCAAAGGTTAGAATCATTTGCACAATACTCAGTTCTTGCTCATCTGCAAACGACAGATTAATACTGAGTGCATGCTATACATATTCAATAAAAGAATATTCCAACATGTCTATTTGCATATTCAGGAGGAAGGCTAGAGTAGAAATTTTCACACTCTTCTCCCTTAACAACACATTTTCCAGGGTCCCTTTTGCTACAAGTTCATGTGTTTCAGAGAAGAGAGCAATCCCTCACCCCAGCTCTGTGGATGGCCTGGGTGTCACGGAGCATCACAGCACCAGGCCACAGCACCAAACCCAGACCAAGGTGCCAAGCCAAAACGGGCATCCTTTAAACTGGTACCTTATAAAGGGGTCAGTGCCATCACTGGAAAGGGCACCAATATAAATTCAGAGATGCAGACATCACCTCCCGTACTTGAACAGAGCAGAGCTATCTGACCACTTAGCAGCAGACCGTGAACAGGTTGGTATTGCATGACATATTGTGAGATACAACAGGGATTATACTACACATTGCTACTGAAAAGTTTGGGACATTTTTTTAAATTACAAAAAGTGATTGTTCATCTAGGAAGTCTTAAGTCTTGTGTTTTCAAGTGTCAATTCAGATTTTGTGTTCTGTCATAAATCTCAGCCACTTGTTCAGCTACATGGCCTCATGCAGAGATTTTAAAACATATTTTTATGCAAGTGTCCAGCACACAGACTCCAGCTAGCCTGAAAGACAGGAGTTAACTAACAATTATAATGAGGTCAGGAAGGTTTTATAATTCTTACAGCTACTCCTCCTTTGATTGAAACTATTAATGGAATTGTAAAAAATTAAAATTTAAGCATTCTGATCACCGGCTGCTGCAGTTATCCAAGTGACAGCTTAGTATTCATCTATCATCCTTCACAGGTTGCAAAAAATTCAGTAGGTAATGGCAGATAGGGATCTAGAAAACTCAGAAAGTAAAGTGTTTTAAGAGCTTCAAGCTATTTCTACACCGCCATGCTGTATGAAGGCGTTGATGATAAAAAGAATGCCATATCAGTCTTTCAGCTAATATGAAGTTATACAACTGAATTGAATATAAAAATGAAAGTCTTAGTATCTGTCAGTTAAGTATTAGCCTGAGTTAGTCTCAGAAGAAGATTAAAGTTTAATGGACTGTTTCGATCATGCAGATGTAATGTGAGCCCAATTCACACTTGCTTTGCTATAGGATTTTTTTTACTTTTTTTTTTAAGCCTATCCTGGGGATTTGTTGTCCTGATATGAATTGCTCGTGGAGGAAACCATGTTCCAGGTCCCAGCTATAAGACTGCATTGGTCTTACACAATCTAGGAACAATGTTACACATTTCTGAACACAATTAATGGCACGTTAGAAGCTTGTCCACAGGCTGACAAACAAATAATGAAGAGTGAGCCTTTTTTTCAGATCAGAAGAAAGCAGGCTTTTTAAATCAATGGCAGCCAAGCAAGTGATGACTAATTCTCCTCAGTTTTAGTTCAGTTATTATTTTGTAGTACAAATATTTGATGTATGTAAAAAACTGTAAAGAATTATATAACTGATTTAATATTTCTGTGAGATGTCTCATCACCAACTGACAGAATATCAGCAAATAAATAGCAATGCTAGAAAATGAGGAGACAGCTGAGAATAAAATGGTTTCTTTGCCTCAGTGTTGATCACAGAGCTATCCAGCACAGAAGTCTCCTCAGTGGATTTTCTTCATCGAGCAAAAGAACATTTTGTCTACATTATACCTGCAGAGCCACCGATAGACAACTGTGGTACATCTGCTCATCAAACTGGTTGATTAGCCTCAGTTAACTTCATGTAAAAGAGTTGGTGAAGACATTCAGAGCAGGAACTGAGCCCCAGACTGACACCCAACTATGCAAAGGCTAGGGATGTATTCTGCTTCTTCATCTGTGCCTGATCCTTTGTCACCCCATTTTCAGCACATTCATGATCTATGTGAGTTGCTGCTATCAATACATTCATGCTTTCAATTTACTCAAGACAAACTTCCAATGAACCAAATGTCTGAGTGAGATAATACTACTCTGTGCAGTGTATGGGAAAGTAGGTAGCCGGAAGATTAATAACAGGATTTTAAAATAGACTAAGAAAAGAAAAAACAAAATACAGGAATAAACTTTCAACAGTCTGGTGAAGAAAACACTGTTAACAGAAACCCTGTGTATTCCATATTCATCAGTTATCTGGGAAATGGAACAAACATCAAGATGCCAATGGCAGATAAACATAAACATAAGTCCTTCTTAAACACTAATAAGCATATAAACCCTCAAGAGGAACATAGGAAAATGGACAGTGAAAGCAACCACTTGGCGAAAACCCATGCTGACAAACTTGTATCATGCACAGAAAAACACCAAGTGTAGACTCAATTTGGATGATTTTTTGCAACTTGGAATCACTCTTAAAAGTGGTGCAGTGACCAATGAAAAAAGCAAAATAAGACTGGCAAATACTTGTCACTTCTGAAAACTCCACCGACTGGAGAAGGCAGTATTTCTGAAGGATTATACAGCAGATTTTGTGTCAAACAAAACAGATTGCTGTACCAGTGAAGGCTTTGAGATACCACGCTGCTGTGTGTGCCTCTTGACACCGTATCAGGACCAGATTCATGCAAAGGCTGGCCCTGAACACTGGGGTTTCTAAAAATATGCACAGATAGGTTTTTACAGAACCAGGACCCTGGAGGTGAGAAGAGAAATGGATCAACCTACACCCAGCCAGAGGAATTTTGGCGATATATTTTCCCTGCAGAACATGCCAAATGTGGCAATCTTAATACCATTTGAAACTATCCTACCAGTAAAATTATGGTTTTACTTCAGCTAGAGTTAACAAAAGTTCATGGAAAAGTATTCTGAAAGAAAAAGACATTTCAAGATTAATAAGGCAGCTAAGCACCTTTAAAAGACTCATGAATACATTAATGAGAGATACTGAAATGGAATAGCACTGTGTTTATTTCCATGAAACAGAGCATTATAGCAAAGGGTGATATTCACAAAAGATAACTATCTTTTATAGGTGGGAAAGGCCTACTGTATAATTTATACACCATGGGCATCTTTTAGAGTAATTCCAAGTTTATGTACCTTTAAAATGTCTTTATACATAAAAATTATATACAAGCCATCTTTGCAGTTATAAACAAGGCATTTATGGCAAAACCAGCAAACTGTCTGGGAAGGATTATTCTATTTCAACATATTAAATATAATGAGAAGGTTATCTAATTTGTTCTCTTTCTTTTCAAACACTGCTGCTTTGGCCAAGCCCCAGATAAACAAATATATTTCTGAAGCAGGTAATTTTTAAAAGGGTCAAGTATCAATGACATATTAAAAATTCATCCCATTTTTCAAGAAGAAGAAAAAAAAGGTAAGTGGCTTGTTCATCATCAGCACAGGGGAAAAAAATTAGGTAAAGATGTAAGAAAAGACAATAGCACAAATTTCTTCTTCATTTAGTGATACGATCTCCTGATTTATGTATTATTTCCCTATTACTAATCTCAAATTTGGATGTACAGGGGCAGATCCCAATGTACACCTTTAGCAAGTCACACAAACTCTCAACCTGCTCCCTTTCAGATCTCTTCTCTCCCAGCCCAGCAGCTGCTGTTTGGGCAGCAGCCGTGTCACAGTGCCAGGCTGCAGTGCCCAGCTGGGATCCTTGCTGGAGTCACTGCCCCACCCAAACTCAGTGACTGCACCTCAACAATGGCAAAATAGATGAACACAATGGAGACCTCAGTGCACCATCAAAACTCAATGAAGAAATCGATCTCATGAAAACACAACCTGATTAAATGGTAATGATTCATGATAATGAAGAACTTGCTTATTCATCCAAAAGCTCGTGTATTTGGATTAGACTTTGTATATGACTAAGATCTCAAAAAAGACCTCGGGAAAACACTCAACGTTCAAGGCACTGCACAATAAGACTCAATCAGATACACATTATTAAGTAGTACAGGCATGGCAAACTTAACGTCATCAGAGAAAATACTGTTGTTATCCATGATATTCTGGTATGCTGCTCTTACCAAGCAGTCTGAAATCACAGTAGCTTATCAATAAATGAGAAGAAAACACTCCTGGCAATTTATTGACATTTGAGACAAGATGTCTGTTCTTATCAACTGAAGAGTAAAAGAATATCACTGACATCTTAATGCCATTAATGATTTCAACTAATGCTTAAGAGAGGAGCTCTCTACCAAGTCCTACACAGCTTTTTCTGAGAGTGCTGAAAAGTCACTATAAACATTTCCAGTTCCAACGAATCTGCTGTAACAAATCTGGACACAGCAAGGGACAGTTAACTTTCCTGACACTTACATTCAAGTGAGTTTCCCTTCATACAGAGCAGTACCCAACACACCACACTGACAACAAAAGTGCTGCAAGTTCCACAGTGGGACCATTTGGTCTCTGAAATTCAAGTTCATAAGAGAGCAGTTCTACTACTGCAAATTTCCCCAGGCTGCTTCCAGGGCATCCCACACTACCCAGAACTACTGAAGACACAATCCCACCCTCTTAAATGCAGCCCTTTCCATCCTATGTGTCTGCTGACAATTATTTATTGACTCTTCCATTAACAGTCTTCCAGAGCCACGTATGCCACTAAGTAACATCAGAAGTAACAGAGAGGTTTAGGCTCCCACTAATGAAATACAATGCATCATAAAATCTCAGGAGAAAGATTTTGAAGTGGGTACAAAAGTACCACAGAACCCTGTCCCTTATCAACTGCTTGAAGAAAACATTTCATCTGTAGTCACAGAGATGAAAAATATATCTAGCATTGAGCAAAAGCAAATTACACATGGATATATAAGTTAATTTGTAAGTAATCAGTTTTTGCAAAAGATTAAATTGTTTCAAAATTACGCACTTTAATTTTCTTCAATAAGATTTTCTTTATTCCCTTCTATCTTTTTAAAAACATCATCTTGTCTTCTAGTAGCCCAGGAAAAAAAAAAGAAGAGGAAGGAAACTGCAAACTCTTTCCCACTCACCTGTATTAGATACTGATCTTAGATACAGTAGTTAAGCATCTTTTTAAATACTATTACTGTAACTGATATCTCAGCAAAAACGTCAGTGATTTCTAAGATCCCAGGACTGTACATTGGAGGTGGATTTATCTGTGCAACACTTCTTGCTGCCCTTTACCAATGCCAACAGAACATGAAGCATATTCTGTGTGACAAGAATGGAATGACTCTGCCTCTCTTTCTGCCCAGGATGTACCACAGATCAAAGTGGTCCTGGATGGATCGTCCATTCAAACACGAGTATTAAACATATCACTAATCTGTCATTCCTTGCTCATGTTTGACTTTTTAGACTCTCATTTTATTGACTCTATAATCTCTTGAGGGTTTTGTGTTTTGGGGTTTTTTTGGGAAAAAAGTGTCTTTTGTTTTCAAAGATTAAAGATGGTACAACTGCTTATACATCTACACCAAAAATTTCTCACATGCTTGGCATTTTCGTTTGACCACTGTTCATATCCACAGTTTTGAAAATTTCCAAGGAGAAGCCTGTTTATAATGCTGGAGTCAAAAAGAAGTTTAAATGTATAAAACAACATATGCTCAGATAAGTAAATTATAGAACAAGAAATCAAAGTCACAGATGATGGCACTATTTTGACAAGCATACTTCAATAACAAATTTTCTTATTCTTATAAAATGTATCAGGAATATTGTGATTAGCTTAATGGAAATAAGCTCTGACTGATTCTGCTTAAAAAAAATACGGTTTATACTTTAGGGGAAAATTAATTTCTCTATAATATTTTAGCAGAGGGATTCTCTAGAAACATGTTAATTCAAGTGAGGAAAATTTAACCAATAATAGTAATCCTGCTATTTTTATAATTCTTACTTTAACTATATTCAGACATCAATATCTACAGAAGTAGGTGGACAGACAGAACTTTAAAAAGGAAATACAGTTTAAAAGAATCCAAACATTGGTTTCCTTTTCAGTGATTTCCAAACCAGCATTAAAAAAACCAAAAACAAACCAAACAAAAAAACCCCCACAAAAACCCCAACAAATCAGAAAAATAAATCATTCTTAAAAAAACCTTTTGCCTTGCAAATCTAAGAAGCTTTATTCCTTGGACAGACTCCAAATGCTGTTACAGTTGTGCATCACTGAGATTAATAGTGATGTAAAGGCAGTTGTGAATTTTATTACAAGAATGTACTGATGTATTGTCTAGGGGCAGCAATCAAGCACTGGCAAGTATTTCCATGTCCTAATTCCTGGTAACAAAAATTCAGAGAGCTTGAAACTAGTACCTGGGCAGAATATAAAGTTTGATATCATGCACTTATTTGACCTGGAAATCAAGAGCACGGACACAATCCTCACTCCTCAGATGCACAACTGGTCTCTCCAACCAGAGTACAGAGAAGTTTTTTCTGTGCTCTTGAGTTTTACCTGGAGGAGAATCCTGCTGACATTAAAGTTCCTTTGCACAATTTCACATACTACTTTGATTTTGAAAACTCATTTTGCTGTCATTTCATCTGTTACCCCAAAACTTCTTTGGGGCTTAAGTCCTTTTGCAAAAACCAACCAGCTGGGAAAGGATTTCTTATCTAGCCACAGCCACACATAGGCCTGCCATGCCAGATGGCTTTTATAGGGCATATATATTCCTCGTGCTTCTGCAATAACATTTCTCTTTTTTGACATCCACCTCCTCCTTCACTATTATTCCAATATCACTAGGCAGGGAACCAGGGAGGAGAAATAAGGACTACCGTCTTTTTTAAATTCATTGCATGTTACTTAGCAAATGAAGCATAAATACACCCTTCACACATGAACTTTTGAGGATTCCTCATGCTCCTCTGCAGATACCAATGCCATCTGTAAGAATCTGGCTGGTGCTGGGCAAGAGTAAGGAGAAAGTCTGGGACACCACAGAGATGCTGCACAAACCAGAGCTGTGCAGTGCTGCTGTGAGACAGAAGCAGGACAGCTTCTGTGGGGCAGCACACAATAACCAATATTTATTTTGTTTGCTTTGGATCATTAGCAGAGAAGTCAACATCTCCCACACATACCAGCTGTCGGGGCTATGCTTCACAGAGATGCTTCACTGAGCACAGAACCATAGAACTTAAGAGATAAAAATGAGCCAGCCCAAGCCTTTTCAGAGTAAAAATTGTTTCTTACACAGACCCTCCTTATGGCTTCTGCAGTTTAGTTTTAAAAGCCCCTGAGAGTAACAAACTACCTGATATTCAGCTTACCTTTCCCTTTTTCTTAATTTCCTCTTGATGCTCCTAATTATTTTACCATGTACCACACTAATTGGTGTTCACACATGGCCAACTCAGCTACAGTTGGTCAAATTTACTGTGTCACACACCTAGCACAATTTCAGATTCCTTAAAATTCCAGTTGTGTTTGTTAAGCATTGCCTATAAGCAGGAAAATACAACTGAACTATTTTCACAGTTTCCTGGGTTCCTTTTTTCCCAGAGTTTGTTCTGAAGAAAAGACAGGTTGTCAATTTGCATTTACCTGTTTCCACCTCTTCCTCCCATGTCAATTAACTCAAACTACCACAGATACATTTAGACACCGTCACAAGAGAAAATCTCAAAGAGTAGAGAGAAGTCTTCCAGTCGCATCCCAAACTACCTCCAGGCATCCAGGATGAATCTACCAGCAGTTTTGTGACACCAGTATCAGATAACAGTGTATTTCATCAAGAAAAGAGCAGTTTGTAAACGTACCAAAACCCCCCACAATATCTGCATTAACACCATGGTAAATGCAATCTAAAATGAGCTATAGCAGTTCTGTGCTACTAACAACCCCCTCACTATATAACTGTTTCACAAATTTAAGGTATCATTGTGAGCATGTGTGACATATCTCCAATGCAGGGAATTGCCAGCAACCCTTTCTACAAGACAGCAGGCCAAGTGATGTAATACTTGGTTATAGGGGCAATCTGTATGAAACACAAATCAAACTCACGCTCACACCAAGCCACAGAAAATGTCTTCCTCTGAAAATCAACTTAGAGAATTCTTGTAAATTGCATGAAGTTACAGGGTTTAAGCAAATAACCACACACACTCATACCAATCTTGCCACCAAGGCAGCACCTTTCTTTCTCCCTCTGTGTGATCAGCAAGAATACAGCAATGTCCATGTCAGGATGTCAAAGGACAGAGAACACCTCTGAGAGGTGCCGACTGAGCTAAGGTCTGTTCCACCTACAGCGGGGCACAGGGAGTAACCAAAGTAGGTTAACACACAGCAATCTGTGCAGGAAGTCTCTAAGCATGCTGATGATAAAATGACTTTTGCCTGAGGCAAGCAGGTGGTTTGTGGGTCTCCCCAATCCCTTCATCTCTCCATATTTCCCCGGGAAAAGCGCTTCCTTTACCAGAACAGCTGTACACAACAGGAGACTGGGTGAGAAATTCAAGGCTTACCAAAGCAGAGGAGCAAATCTGTGCTGACTTGCTGAGTACTGTGCCTCCTTTAGCACCATGCAAGTTTACAAAATAGGTCATGATCTAACTTGAGTTTCACAGGCTTCTACAGACTCAAAATCAGGCAGAGGAATCCCAAGGCAGGGAGCCCACAGGAAGGAAAGGTGCAGTGAGATGCAGTGCTGTGGCCAAGGAGAAGCAGAAGACACCAGAGGATAGATTTTCATCACCACAAATGTGTTGGGTCTTCTTTGGGTAACAAAAAAAGTAAATAAAACTTAATTTTGTTTACCATAAAAGGCTTTCATTGAACCCAAAATGGAAGAAAAGTATTATTATAATGTTCTCTATTAATGAGCTCTAAAAATCCGAGTGTGTCACCAGCCCCCCACCAAGACCTTGCTGGCAATGTGTGGCATCACACCCCAGAGAAGGAAAAACATCAAAATCCAAATTTAAAGGGAACTGCTTCAGTGTCTGTGAGTAGAGCCAAATAAGGAATCCCATTAATCCAGCACTTTTAGCACACTCAGTCCCACAGAACTGTTCACACAGCTCTGAACTGCTCAGGTGCTGGTCAAGTGGACCTGAACACACAGAAACCAAACCTTAACTGTTTCAAAACACTTCAGAGATTATGTAATATCTAACAAACTACACTTAACATTTAGTAATATACCATTCGTGTTTTTTAATAATATGGCACATTTTTGTTGTGCATGCAATATTTGTAGTTTATTTTTTTCATTAAAGATGGCAATTGATATTGCGTATTATTACAACAAAGGAAATATTCACTAATTTTTTTTTGATATTTCTTTATAGATTTCTGATTACTGGTAGTATGCATTGCCGTTTGACTGTGGGGAGAACAAAAAAGGAAGAAATAAATTTACCTTATTATACTGTATTGAAATTAAACTCAAGCTCTAAAACACAAATGTATTTCACTTCAGGGAAAAAAAACCTCAAGAGCTGAGAGGCAGGATGAAATTTTTAAGAATTCTGTAAGAAAAGAAGTGATAACGAATAAAAACAGTAATAACAGAAATACTGGCCCATGCTCATTGACAGAGGAAATACCTAAATCTGCACATTGCACAGGCCATGACAGTCCTGGGAAATTGGGATGGAAAGTAGGACACTTACTGGGAGGACATGAAGGGAAGACAGCAGACCATGGAACTGCACAGTCACTCCATGGTCACCCCGAGAAGAAGGGTGGAACTGGTGGTTTCAATTCCTGCTTTGTAGAAGGATCCCAAGACTTAAAGAAGGAAAGTGGTGCAAAGCAGATTTTGCTTCTTGATCTGCTCTAAACTCCCTGAATCCCAGAAGAGACGGACACCAGGGCAATGTATAAACATGTGTATCTCATGCAGTTGGGTATTTTTTATATCTCTGGGGGTGGCAGTACTGCCTTCAGCCACAGATTTTTAAATAACACAGCATTTCCAAACATGCTGGGCTTTGCTTTATCAGAGGCGACCCCACAGTTCTGCTGGGGGTGGTTCTTGTGCTGTGGATGTTCCAGTTGATACAGTGAAATTGCATTTTCATTTGAATCATCCACATTTACAGTATTTTTTTTTTCTCCTCCACCTCCCTAGGATGCGTCTCCACACAAGAGCACTTCCAAGTGTAAAGTTTGTGCTGGATGTCTCTGAAGTTCAGAGCTGCCCTGAATGTTTAGATTCAAGACAACAAATATATCCTGATAAAATGTTTTAGTAGATCCAAATTCAAGTTTTTTCAAGAGGTTTGTTAGCCTCTGTGTTGGTCCATTCCTATTTTCAAGGCCCAGCCCACCCATCTGTGTTTATGTGCAGTTCAGACAGCTTTCAACACAATGCTGGGTTTTTCATATATATAGTAAAGAAAAAAAAGGCAATTTTAGTTTTAAAATGCAATCTGTCCTTTGCGTAGAACTGGCAACAGCGTGGACGTAAAGCTAAAACTATCAGACCACATAAACTTAATAATGTGGTGCAAAGCAACAACATTTAATTGATTTACAGTGCAGCTCAATATATAATCAGAGTGCTACGAGTAAAGCTGTAAGGTAGCCCATTAGTTCTTGGTGGGCTTTCTCAAGAGCTTCATTCACAAGCCTATTAAATAGCTGGGGTCCTTCAGTGTCCACCATGCAGATTTACATCACTTGTTTCCCATTAGTGTGTTCTATGCACTGCAGGCCCATAAAATCAGGCATTAATATTTCCATCAGCAGGGCTTCTGGAAGTCAGCTTTAATTACTACAGGTAAAACCTTCCTAATCCGTGCAAATAAAAGTGATTAAAATACAGTGAAATAGAAATTCGGGGATCCTGTTAAACACTGGAGTATGTTATGAGCAAAAGCCATAAAGTTTATTCCACTTAATAAGAAAAATCAATATATTTTTTTAAGTGTCAGAAAATGACATGCTTTTTCAAGGAAATTCAGACAGTAAATAGATAAATTTAAGAGCCTTTCAAGTTCTTTAAATGTTGCCTTTTTCATCATATACTTTCTAGACTTTGTGATCAAGTCCACATGAAAAATAAACCAGAACATAGGGTTAAAATTGACAGCAATATTTGCTGTGCCACATGCACAAATTATATAAACTTATATTTAATGATTTTTAACATTGAGTTATTTGTTCAAAGTGAATACTTCCATATAAAATGAATTGTATTATTTAATGTCACATTAAATTATTCCTCACTTATATTTGAGCACAGCTTTGGTTTCATTGCAAACTAGGACCTAAAGCTGCTACTTAAATGAAACAGTTTATTTTACAACTTAACTAAAGACTGGATTTCAGTTGCAGTGAAAACAACATTTTGTTGGTTCAGCACTGGGATAAAGTCAGAAAATCTTACAGATGAAAGGGAGGAAAATGCTTATTGAAATACCTTTGAATTAGAGAGCGTCTTGCATTAAAAGACACTGCTGGGTAGCATTCAGGAAATGCTAAGAATAGACAAATTGAAAGAGAAAAATCCATATCCTGCAATGAAGTTGAACGTAGAATTCCATAGATGCCAAAAGAAAACTATCAGGGCGTGCCAGGCTTGGGGCCAGAGGCAGAACTTTTAAAGATACTTTGAAGATGACACCAGATTTTGAGAATCCAAAATTAATATAGTTCACAGTAGTGACTGCCATGAAACATTTGGTTACATTTTGGAAACCATGTATAATAAAGCTCTGTAAATTAACGTACAGAATTACCTTAATCTTTTATTTTCCTTTAAAGACACTGAAAAGCAGTTAAGAAAAGCCTGATGGTTTCATTCTTGCTACAGTGTTATTGAGCAAAACACCCAGCAGATACAGTAAATAAAAGTCCCAATTTGGCAGCTGACAAACCTCCCTTACACTCTCTACTGGTGCCACAGCTTTGCCCATATATAATTATTTTGTTGTGTTCTTTCACGTGGAATTGTAGCACCTGTTGACTAAGTGCTTTGAAAAGCTATGGAAGTCTTAGGAGCATAAAGTTATTAACTGAGGTGTCCTGTCAGGACTGAGACCGAAGGGCAGCTCCACCCTTCCATGTGCCACGTCCTACAACAGAGGTCTGCAGTTCCCTTTTTCAGTAACTGCTTTCTTCAGGAACGTTGGAGAACAATTGTGCTGAACATGCTTCTATTTACAATATGTCAATCACTGTCTCTCAGTATAATAACAGTAAGCTCCAGCAACATCCTCACAGGGAAATACTTCTTATTAAACATTCCTGGATGGATTTTGGAGGCTGCTGCTCTTTGCAGTGAGGAGCTACACATACCATCACTGTTCACAACAAATAAGATCTAGAACAGCAGATGTTCCTTTTTAGGTGACAGCATGAGATCTATCTTTGGGCTTTGAAGTAGAAACCACAGACCCTGAATTAATTCACACAACCATTTTGACACTGCTGAAATCTATATGACACTGATAAGTTATTTCACTTTTCCGATTCATGTGAAAGAAACCTGAAGCCTGGAGTAGTTTATGTATGATATCACATGCTTTCCATCATCACCTTCCACCTTCAGCAAAATCATTTACTGTCTTTCACTCTAAAGGTTTATTAATTTGATCAAGGGCAAAGGATAGGTAGTGTGTTCCACCAGTTAATAAAGTCTATAAAGCACTAGGGGATCTACTTGGATGAGAATCATCACAGAAATGCAAGACTTAATCAGACCAAAACCCGTTGCTAATGCCAGAGAGATTGTAAAACTCATTTAGAAATTAGAAGGGGTGGCTGAGCAAGCAGACAAAATTGAAAAGTTTTATTACGACACAGAGGTGCAAAGACTTTTAACCTAAGTTAAAGCTAGGCTTTTAAGGCTGAAAAAGAAAGTACTGTGAAATGCATTTGAGGTGAATAGTTGAAAGGATACTCAGACATAAAGGATCTGCTGATTGTAAGAATTTACAAATGGGGGGGTAGGAGGTTCCAGCAGAGAAAAAAAATATTTGAAAAAATATTTAAACACTGAAGCTCTATCAACAATACGTGCTCTGAATTACAATAGAAGTGACAAATAGAGAGCTTTAAAAGAGCACTGTATAATCCAACAAGGATTCAAAGTGCAACCTGGAAGCCAGTCTGAGCAGACTCACCAGAGGTGTGGCTGTGTTCAGAGTGGTTCTGGACTCCCAGTCACATGCAGACTCAGTAACAACAGATCCACGCGTGTAACAGCATTCATCTGCCAATAAACCAGTGATATTCAAAGGCAGCTAATGAACGAAAACACTCACTCTCCTGCACTCCAAGACAACTGCCCTCGTTTCAGAGTTGTGGGGGTTTATTTTGTAAATAAATGGGGTGGTGTAACAAGTGTTATTACAGTGCCATCTAGTGCAAACGAGGCCTTGGGATGAAGATGGCAGACGGTGAAATATCTGCACCCAGAGCACCACCACTGCCTGTCCAGGAAGAGGAGGAAAGCCTCTCCACTGGGGCCATAGTAGCTCCTTGCTAGGGAATCTAGCTCAATTAGAAAAATATTTCCAGTCTTGCTTGAGGGTGAATTGTCACTCTGAAATCAGTGTCACACATTTTAAGTGTCACAATATTAACTACCTGGATTATATGCTGGGCTACTTTTTCTCCATCACAATCACTCACTTCCTCTGACACACAAGTGAAAAGAGCTTTGTGCTGACAAACCAAAAATGATCTGAACATGAGCAAAATAGAACTCTGATTTGCTGGAATGAGCAAAGGCTACGATCAGCTTAACAAGTAATAGTCTGTGAAATACTCACTACAATTCCCAGTTCAGACAGATGGCTATTTGGGCACGGGCCAGCTTTGTACCTGCAACTGCTCACGGAAAAGAGGAATCCCCTTTCTCTCATGATACTCTAAGTATTGACAAGGTGGTCAAGGCATCAGCTGAGAAGAAAAGAGAATCAGTGGTTAACTGAGAGTGTTGCTTCTGCTAAATTCTAAAGTGAACCTCTTAGTCTTAACCCAGGGAGGTTCTGCAGATTCTTTGAGCAGAACATACAAATTCCAGCTGCTCACAAATCTACAAAGAAAGCCTGGTTAGTTACTGTGGATGCTGGTGACCTTGGGTCATCTCAATCAGATCCTCAGGGGAACTCTATGCAAAAAGAGCCACTGCAAGGTGTTGCCTTTATTACAGAACTTTCTATTCCATCTTTTGTAAAGACAGATTTGGGTCCAAAATGAGAACGTCTGTTCACATCTTTGCTATGCAAGTGACAAATACTCATTAAATCTACAGTAGTTTCCATGTGAACCCTGGAGACAAAAAAAGAAGTTCTAAGGCGCAGCTGCCATTCCAGCTTCAGAGCAGTTTTATTCACTTAACTTCCTTCAAAATTATAGTCTTGTATAAATTTTGTAGGCAATACAGAAAAGCATAAAACTTCCTATAAAAATTATGAGAAAATTGCTTTTTGACACATGAGCTGTCCCTGTTCCTTCCCAGGGAAGAGCACCCAAAATCCATGTATTGAGCAAGGATGGGAGGTGCAGTTCCACTGAGAGCAGTGGGAACACGGCTCCTTGCAGGAACGCATGAAGTAGTTTCACTCTGGCTACGCCCACTGCCCCTCACTGGTTGACGTCTGACCTTTGCAGCCTGAGAGGTACAATCGATCCTGCTTACTTTACACCAAATGAGAAAATTCCTCTTGAAATCACAAACCACAAAGGAGGAACAGCACACTCTCCTCTCCTGTCTACACACCAATAAGCACCCACACGCACAAGCGCACTTTATAAGAGAAGTGAATGATGCAATTGCTACCTTCCTAGCAGCCACAATGCATGCAAAAAACATTTTCTATATTTATTTACTTCCTAAAGTTCTTCATGCAACAATGATTCATGAAAGTATTGTCTGGGCCCACCATGGCTTTGTTGGATGGTCTCGATGCCCGAAAGCCAAAATAAAGGAGGAGATGTGTTAGTTTGGACCTCTCTGATCCTGGGCTGGCCAGAGACTTGTTTTATGCTCTGGTCAAACTGCATTTGTAGCTCTCCTTCCTGGATATGTGGAAGAAATCCAACATTTTTGTTCTTCACTAGCTCCTTCCACTTAGACATTCTGTATACAGAAGTCCCATATAAATCCCAACCCCTTTGTTTGGCCATTTATGGCTCCCTAGAGTCATATTACAATAGCTTTGATTAAAATACAAACCAAGTGAGTAACTGCAGGCTTTTTAATTTTACAGTGTCAGTTTGTCATTGTAATGGATATGTTGGAACATGAAAGTCTCTTAATGAATTAAAGGAAATGCATATTTAGAAGGACTTAAAACTGCCCATGACCAGCAACCTCATATACTGACACAAAAATAAGAGGGAGAACAACTTTTCTTGTCAGTGATGCAAACCCCTAATAAAAACGATGAACTGTGTGTCTTCCTGATAGCAACTCTCAAAGTGCCCTGAGGCTTCGTTAAGCAGAACTCTTGTGTACTTATTTTGAACAGGGTCTTTCATCTCTATACACCCAAAATGCTGAAAAAAATATTATTTTTACAACAGAGTTGAATAGAAAATAAAAAGGAAAGCACTTAGTTAATACAGTTTATCCCTTCCAGTCTGTAACATCTCAAATTGAAAATCCTTACATTTCAGGAATGTTTGTTTCCAGGAAGCAGGTGCTTGTTTTCCCTTCTCTGTGCTGTTCATCACTCAGAGTGCATTTCACAAAAGACACAGTGAAAAGCAGACTGTAGCGAAGGTGCTGGAACATCATTTCTATTGTGAAGACCTAATGAGTAGATCTAATCACACTTGGACTACCCCTCTGATAAGCAGAGCAAACCCAAGTATCATTAAGGAAGCTGATAAATTTGTCCTGATGCATACTCCAAGCACATAGGAAATCCATTCTGACAGTTGTTGTAAATGGCACAACCCACAGCTGAGTATTTTTTGTTATTTAAAGGGCAGCTGAGTAAAATAATTATTATGGACTTACACACATATCACAAAAGTAACATTGGCTGGTAGAGGGCATTTCATAAAGGAGAGATCTGCTCCCATCCCATCTCTTTGAATCTAGCAGTCTATAAAAACAACAACAGGTAGCAGCAGATCCACAGTGTCACTGCTGCAGTCATGCCACAGAGTATTTATGCAGCATTGTCAGTACCACTATTATTCATCACATAACATGGACCAGATTAAACTGAATTTTGTAACAGAACACCTCTTTTTCCTTCCACTTTATGCATGAAAATTACATGCAAGTGTGTACACTTTGCACACAAATGCAAAAATTAATTCAAATATCCCTTTAAGGGAAGGCATTTCTGGGCATTAGAAAAGGAACAGAGCTTAAAAATAAAATCATCATAATAAAAAAAAGACCAGAAACAAAATGTTTTTCTGCATATTTCAGAGCTACCAAGACAGGAGCAGAGCTTTTTTTCATGGCTCATTGCTTCCCTCCCAGTGTCTCCTGGCATATACACACAACTTGTAAAGATTTCTGGGTTTGGTGGTCTCTGCTTTACATGGCAAAGCAATTTCTACAGCTGAAAAAAGCAGAAGATAACACTACACTAAGCTCTTTAATGCAGCTGTGACTCTTGCTTAGACATCCTTGGCAATTTGTCAAGTTGCACTGTCAGAATGACTCAATTTTTTTCCTGATTTTAGCTTAAATCCTCAGATGTGCCAAGCACCTGAAATTCACAATACTTAGAAAGTGGAAAGTATTCAGTAACTTCCCTTGCAGCCCTGAGATCATAAGCCTACTAGACACTCTGAGGATTTTAATAGCTTTTCCCTGGCATTTATGCTCTGACCTTTTAGGAAAGCACTTTCCACCTCTGAGAGATGCAGCTCTGCTTGGACCTGGGCAAACACAGTGGCAGAGTGCCACTGGATTTGGAAATGGGAAATACAGATTTATACTCTGCACCTTCTCTCACAGGGCTCCTCCCACACTGACTAAGCATACCCCAAGGTGATGCATTCTGCTTATTTCTACTCACATCCCAACCCCATCCTTTGGGACTTG
Organism: Eulacestoma nigropectus; assembly: GCA_013397775.1. Classification (NCBI taxonomy): domain Eukaryota; kingdom Metazoa; phylum Chordata; class Aves; order Passeriformes; genus Eulacestoma; species Eulacestoma nigropectus. Next base: position 4,410,668 of record VZTE01005381.1, on the reverse strand, counting down.
CAGCTCTTTAACAGTGTCAGCACCACTCCACCGAGCCCCCCAGGTTTTACTGGAATTGTTATTTACTCACAGGGAGGACTACACTGAGTAGGAGTCCAGTTCAGCAAAGCCTTGTGCACCCCTTGCAGTGTGCCTGTGGTCCGAGCGGCTTCAGTGCAGTAAGAGATGGGCATGCACAGGGAAAGGACCAAGGCTGGACACACGGGGTTCTGCCAGACCATCAGACTCACTACTGCCTTACTCAGGGCAACTGATCCTAACTAGGTTTTTGTCCACAGAAATGTCCCCATCCACACCTCTTACACCAAATACTCTGAGCAAAAGCTATTCATTGCAGTGCTTGTCAAAAAGAGCCCATCACAACCACTGATTTTATAACTCTTGCAAAAATATCCCAGTTCTCCGAGTATGTTTATTTGGCAAACAACCTGTAATATATAAAGGAAATAAATATACTTTAATAAATTTACTTCCCTTCACTTGAGTATTTTTTTGCAAAAAATCAGCCCTTTTCCCAAATGCAGTATGTGTTTGGTAAGTGTAAAATTGACTCCGCTTCCCTTTTTAGCAAAGGGATGTATATTAAGAAATAAAAATGCAAACAATTGTTCCTCCTGCTTGCTATTCATCGCTCAGATACTGCAAGTTTCTTTATGAATAACATGAATTGATGTTCTTGTCAGTAGCAACAATATTTACACAACGTATGTTACATTAAAGATGAAATTGAAAGCAAAGATGTGATTCTACTAAAAGAGACATCAAAACATGAAGGCTATCTCACCCTTGCACAGACTGCTTCACCTTTTGGCAAGATGCTTTTCTCAGTATTCAAAAAGCTTTTGTATTTGATGCTGACTATTTAAATCTGTTATTACCTGTCAAAGTGGGTCTCTGCAAACATTTGTGGTATCAGAAGGAAATAAACAACAAGTTATTACAAAGCATAACAAAAACCTGGGATATTTCATAAGCTATAGAAAGTTTCCACCATTCAGTTAAGGATGTTCCACCTGAGCAACGCAGAGAAAATGTTCTGAAAGGGAAATACAGAACATCTGATTCCCTGAAGTCTTTCAGTGCACCTCAGGAGCTCCTGCAGGCCCCACCAGCACAGCAGCTTTGTGCCCAATGCTACCCATAAAACTGACACAGAGCTGATCACAGAGCAGACTACAAAGGTCCCATCAAGACCACTGAGCACAAGAGGAAATTTCAACTGAATAAATTTATCTCCATGATTTTCAAGGTGGGAAAACGATGATGTCAATTCCTTCCAAATATTCTGTTAAAAAAGTAATTCCTTAACTCATGAAAGGAACTATGCATTCAGCACACAGTGGATAGAAAATGATCACGTTTTATTATTCACTTGGAGATCAATAAATACACCCCCACAGCCATTGAAAGCTCAATCAAAACTCAAAACTCATAAAATCCAAATTAAATTTCTTTTTTTTCCATACACAGAAGCATAATGCACCAAAATATACCACTAAAAAACCCAGAAGAGAATCTAGATTGGTTTTTAGATGCTCTTTGACCAAGGCAACAGCGGACAGAATTCCAGAGCCAGACACCTCAGAGCAGTGTATTTTGTCAGTAGTGCTCTCCCCTCTCTCAAGGAGAAACCAATCCTCTTCCCAAAGGAAGGAGGGAATCAGTTCAGGAGATTGTGGAGGAGCCTTGCATAAACTCACTACAGAGAAAAAGAAGTGTAAAATAGACCCTTTAACATAAATAGTTTGAAATTATGGACTAGCTGACACAGGCCACTTAACAGAATTTATACTATAGATGTTAACAAAATGCATCACTGGCTAAGCAACTCCCTCCACCCCAAAATACCCAGACAAGGAATAGAGTGTAATGAGTAAAATATATTGATTAGGAAAAAAGCACCAAACAAAAAACCCAACAACAAACCCAAACAAACAAAACAAATACCACAACAAAAAATCCAAACCCAAACCAAATGAAACTAACAAAACAGGACATCTGGAGAAAGAGGGAAGGCGTAGTTAATCTTTTCCCACACGTTTCATCCAGAAAAAAAAGAAAAAAAAAACTATTCCAAGAGACTGCTGCAAATTAAAAAAATAAATAAATAACATCCTAATGATGCTGAGCATATGCAGTAGGGACCACGCATAAATGGAGAGTTGATGCTTTTAACAGGATTTTCTGTTACAGGTTCATTCAAAGCAGACAATTATGGAAATAAAAAGAAAGAAAACTCTGTCGAGGAAAATACTTCTCTCTCACAGAAGTAAAAATGAAAACAGTATTAATCATATGCCTCTAGAGAATTTGGTATTAAGCACTGCTAGTGACAAAAGAAAAAAAAACAAGAATTAAATTGTATTTCAACTATCATATACACCCATTAATATTATTTTCTCTCAAATTTTACAGCTCTCCTTTCTTTCCTCGATGAAATCAGAAAATGGCTTATAAGGAAGGATGGAAGGCAAAATGCAAATCAAATGGAATTGCAGCAGGTAGGTAAAAATCAAGCCATGCCTTGAGCCAAGACAACTTTTTGAATGGATTTACGTTATTGCATAACTGAAGAGCTCAGCCATGATTTTGGACAGACTTGCTGAGGAGTATATTCCCAAAGCCAAGCAGAAAATGCATAGTTACCCAGAAAATAAGAAGTGGTCCTAATTTGTCCATGGTAATGAAGCTGTCATCCTACAAAATCCAAAAATTTCTATTTTTTGGTCAAAAGACACTTTTTTTTTTTTTTTTAAGCATGATTCTAAACTTCACACCTTTCTGCAGACAGTTTACACAACTGGCATCAGCAGACTCACACAGCTCATGGCAATATTTGGGAAACCAGGCTGATACCTAAGAACGCTCCTTTTTGTTGGAGGCAAAGAATGTAATTGCCTTCTAACTGCACAGTGAAATGAAGTACAGTTAATTGTCAGATACCTACAGTCAGTGCAAGAAAGAAGAGAGCAACAGTAGAAAAATCATGCTACCTTTTTATAATAAATCTGAAATAGCCAAACTGCCCTTAACCAGAGGGATAAAAATGCACACAGAGCTGAAGGCTCAATCCCTGTTTAGATGAAACAGTTGAGACATACTCCAGTAGAAACGCCATTCTGTTCCTACCAGCACTTGGGACCATGCTGTTAGGGGATTCCCCCTTTCAGTTCCTCCAGTAAGGTCCTGTGTCTCAAAACCAGGTCACACTCATCCCTTCCACCAGCCCTGCTGACGCACACAGACAGCAGCTCTCACCCTGCACAAGTGTGGCCCCAGTTCACAGCCCCCCTTCAGTCCCTCCCTGTCTTATCCCTTGCTCCGTATCCATTCGGATACACGTGCCTGAACCTGCTGTCTCCTTCACACCCTGCTCTTCAGGTTACCCAGCAAAGGGACAGTTTCTTTACGGAACCATCTCCCTTCCAGAGCTGCCCCCTGGCTTTTCAATGAACCTCCCCAGCAGAGACAGCACAATGGCCTTCCTCGAAACTCTCCTCCAATGCCCAGCACAGACACACGTATGGGAACAGAGGCTTTCCTGAGCAAATATCGGGCATTGTTCAAAACCCAGTTCTTGCTACAAAGAACACAGCCACTAATTTAGGAATATGTTTCTGTTTTATCAAACCCAATATCTGCTTTCTAAAAACATGATTCCCCTCCTACCAGGCTGCTGACCAATGTGTTCTGTTTCTTTTCACTGAAACTCGTGATCATGCTGTGTTTTCATGCGGAGATGAAAATTGGAAAATAGGTGTACAGGTTTATTCTGTCATCTTGACAATCTGATTTTGCCTTGTGATGTTTTAATCCACTTTCCATACTTTCAACACTAACAACTTCTGACAAACTTTTCCTCACCCTTGATGATAATATCCTCATAAATTACCTTACACTTTGTCTGAGGCTTGGAACATGAATTTATTTCCTTTTATCACTTAGTGCTAAAAAGGAAGAAAATGAACCATTATTAAAAAGGGCTTTCCTCCCCTTCTTTTTAATTCTCCTTAGGAATAACAGTTTCTTTTCCTTTTATCTTCTCCTTCTGAACTACAGGTACAATCCTATTATATCACTTGCTGATGCCTTTAAGCATACTATTTCAGCTCAAATGCATTCCTCAAATCAATGAAAATGAATTAAATTAGTACCTGCAGGCAAAATAAATTAAATAAAATGTAGAATAACACAAGTCTTAAATGTTCTTCTCTGTGCAAAAACAGCAATATTCAGTGACTGACATTCAAATAAGCAATTTTGAGCCACTAAAATGAAAAATCCGTATTTTCTATTTTTTTCTTTTTAAAATTCAAGATTTTTTTTCAGTGTCAGTATTCCAATAGAAAAAGGTAATAATCTATTTTCCTACACAGAAAATTAAGGTAGAGGACCCTCATTTGTGTTTTAAAGAATTATACCACTGACAAAAATACTGGTTTTTTAGGACCTAAAAGTGAATTTCTTTCTTTACTCACCGAAGAAAACAAAATCTGTGGAAAAAGCAATCCATGTTGATTCACACCCAAGGTTATACTACCAATATGGTATTTTTAGGAGCAAGAATTGTACACATCCTGGTCTCTGCTTGGAACACAAGTAAGGATTTGAATTTCTGATACAATTATCCACAAAAAGCAAGGCTGAGCACACACCCACATTTAAAATGAGACAGTGAATATTCAGTAACATTGTCATCTATCATTTTCCTAGATGAAATTAGGATTTGTGTCAGTTCTTATTGCTAAGTGTTCAGGATCACCTCCAACATCCTTGCTTACAGAATCTGAACTGTGTGTTATGAACCTTTCCCATCTAAACCACAACCAAAAAAACCCACCTTGATTCAAAATAAAGGTTTGCTGCACTAGAAGTTCCTCACAAGTCAGATAAATAAATTGTGGAAATGAATTTTTGACAACTCCTATTTCCACAGCATTAACAATCTAATCTGTGTGGTAGCCATAAATCCAAGAGGAACTAATTATTTCAGGGAGTAACAAGGCTGCATCAGTGCCATGAATTGCAGGGACTCCTAGGTCTAGATCAGGCAGGAGTCCCAAGGGATACTTCACAGTTCCCTCTCTCTTCTTCAGAATTATCTAAAGGAAAAGGGGTTTAAGCATCTGCTAGATTTAATTTTGCTTTGAAAAATATGGAATTTGAGAATACAGGGCAAAAACAATAACAAAAAAGCTTTCAGACTTGCTTTCCTTTGCTCCTTTCTGCCTAAAGCCTACCTAATTACCTTATCTAGCCCCAGCCACTAAGCACCTCATGATTTTTCATGTATTAACAAGGAACATTCCAGACGAGACATGGAGGCAAAGTAATTTGCCCAAGCTGCCCTCGAGCCCACGGATTTCTCAAACTCCAGCCTAATTCCATGACCAGCAGCCCATCCCCTGGCTTTGCAATGGCTGAGAACCCAGAGCACATTTGAAAAGCTCATTTTAAGTTGGATTTTAGCCCAGCTAATGCTGCCTCCAAGAGAACTCATCTTCTGAGCATGTGGGGAACCCTGTGACTGCCAGGCTGAGCTGCTGACACCTCCCCAGAGCCCCTGGACAGCCCGTGGGGAGCTGGCAGCTCCCCATGCCCACAGTTCATCCCTCAGCTGCCCAACAGCGCCTGGTGCTGGGATAAACCAAAACCCCATCCTGGCCAAAGGGACACCTGCTCACAGGCAGGCCCCAGATGAAACCTCACCGCTGAAAGGCCTTCCTTTTGAATTAAAAATGGATGGGTTTTGTGGGCAGCTATTTTTAAATTTTTCCTTTCAAATATCCGTGAAAGCATCTACTAATTTCAGATGATGTCACACATAGAAAGTGAGTGAGCACACTTTTTTCCCTAAGATTTGAAACAGACTAAAAAGAATAATTATTTCCTCTTATTTTTTAATGAGAATTGCCAGCCCCTCAGCAGGTGGAAGGACACTGCCTGCAGGAGCTTTTTTGTTGGCTAAAAACTTGGTTCATATAATCAGCATGGTAATTAGCAAGCTCTTTGCTATTAAAAGGAACTCATTACTGCTATATTTTGCTGATTGATCCATACTCATGAAGTAATTTAAAAATGTAAAAAGCATTTTGTGAGCCACTTAAAATCTTCAATATGAATATTGAGACAATGTAACTGACAGTTGTCTTTGACTAAACTTCAATCTGTAATTCTTTAGCCATTCAAGCAAATCCACAGGGAACTGGAAAATGAAAATAACTCCCTAAAGTCATACATTGTTCTGTGCTACTTGTCAGAATTCCTTTGCAAAGGATGGGGCCTCTGTATCAAGTAAAGGCTCACCTCAGATTCTGTGACATTTTTAGAGGTGATCTTGCAATCAAAGAGGCCAAGTTCCTACACAACTCGTTGGAGTCACTGCATTGCCCTGGCTGACTCTGACCTTGCTGCTCTTTGCCCTCAGGGCTCGTGGGAGGCTTGCCCTGCCCATGAAGTCACATGGGGACACGGCCCTCTGAGAAGCCATTTGAAGGGGAAATCACCTTTACTCAAAATTAATGACTAGCATGGGTCTGAAACTGTTGTAGGATGAGTTACTTTCAACTTTAGACCCTCTGCCAGGTTTGCTCATGCTTCAAAAAGAACTGATAAATTATCCAACAATTTCTAATATTGAAATGCCAAGAAGAGGGAGAAGAATGAGGGAAAGATGACAAGAGGGTGGACACATGTCAACTGTTCAAAGAATTTCCCTTATTCAGGGAAATCTTGAGTGAAATTCTGCCTCCAATTAAGTCAACACACAGCTCATTGAACTCAACAGTGCCAGGATTTCATCCTTGACCTACTGCCTTGAACTCCATCCTTTAGTGCTTCTAACAAACAGCCTGTTCCTTTCCTCCTGACCAGCTCAGGTGCCGCTTCATTTCCAAGCTGGCTGTGGCTCTGAGGCTGACACTGTTCTTTTAGGCATAATAAAAGAATTGCCATGGCAATGCAATCTGCTATTTATAGGCTCCGCTACAGCCCCAAATTATTTTACAGCCCGAAAGGACATCACTAGTAACTGAAACAGATACATTTTTGATAGGGATCATAAGTAACTATGGCTGGCCCATTCACTCACTACTACAGTAAAAAGCAGACTTCAGTGAGAGCTGGCTCTGGCCCTAAAATCATGCAGCATGGTCACCCAGCACCTACAACAGGAAGGGAATACAGACTTCAGCTCAGACATTCATGAGAGTCAAGATCTGCCCCATCCTGGAGGAAGAAGGACAACCACATCCTGTTCATGTATTTCTGTGTAAATGTGATGGGCACTTGATGTGGACAAGTGATTTCCTCAACTCCATTGGGCGATTTTCATTCCATGCTCCCACAGGCAGATTTTCCTGCCAGCGCTAACACTGCCAACGCGCTGTTCAGAGCAATTGCTTTAAGATAATGAATTTCAATATTTAAAGATCTATTTCCCTTCTCTATTCCTTCCCATTTCCATATTTTGAAGATGAAAGGATTATGCTATTTCAGCCTTTGCTCTTGTTTTTTTAGTGTAGTAAGTATTTTTAGGCTCTTTTTTCCACCCACAAAAATAAGTGCTTATAACATTCATTTTGCTTTAAGAAATTTATTCTTGCTTTCAAGCTACGGAAACAACTCTTACTGATTATTATTTTTATCCTTCTTAGAGATGGATGATTTATTTTTAATTGCTTCTTTAGGTCAGGATGCTGCTTAACAGTGTGCCTACATTTACTGTGTTCATTAATTTAAGCTTTTTTAAAAAGTAGTATGTCAAATCACTTTTTTTTCCTCCTGGAAAGGGAAGTTATGGTAGATAAGAGAGATCAATTATTAATCAGCATTAACCAAAAGTAAAAAGAAAACAAACCGAGAAGCATCTTAAAGACTCAAGTACTCTGGAGTGAATGAATTTATACGAGGTCATCCTTTTCCAGCAGAAGCTCTCCTAGGAAATCAAAGCACAGGGAGATAAAGGTCTAAATCCTGCTATTGAGGTCCTCTGTTTTTATTTCAAGACACAAAACAAAAATCCCACTTAAAATTTTTTAAAAAGTAAGGAAGAAGGAAAAAAAGAGAAGTAAACTTAAAAGAGAAAGAACAGTCTCCAAGGTTACACAAAGATGAACATGAAAACAGAGAACACAGCCCACTCTTCAAAATATTAAACTCCAGTTAATCCCAATCCAGCTGTCCATCCCCCAAAGTTAATAACTGAATATATTCATAGAAGTACAGGATCCTAAATCCAGCAAATAAATTGTATCACCTATAGAATAACAAGTAACTTCACCCTTTTTAATTTCCTGCCCTTTAATTTAACAAATATGAAAAAAGCACATGTAAAATCTCTTGAAAAAAATCTCTGCTTCTCAGTTCTACATATTTATTTTATGGAGCACAGGAGAGAGCCCATGAACATCCATAAAATGATTTATAACCTGTTCTGCTATGAAGCAGTGTATTGAAAAAAAGCCAGTCTAGAACTGCCTTGAAAATGTGAATCAGTGATCCAGTATTCCCTAGGTTTATATAAAGCACAAAAATAGCTTTGAACTCTAACTAACATTACTTTTGTCTATTCATTCTCTGTTTGGGAAAGTAAATTTGGACACAATAGCGTAACTACTACATTGTGCTGAACTTTCTGCCAGAGAATAAATTCAGTATAGAGACAAAAGTTCATCTCTTTCTACAGATAAAAAAAAGTTAGTATAACAAATAAAAAATGCTGTGTGTCAGACACCCAAGGAAAGAGTCCACAAACTATGCTGAAACTTCTCTTGATAATCACCTTCACTTGGAAGAACAGCATCAACCCTAGAAATGCAGCCACTTCTAATCCTGGGGCATGCTGCTGAGCACCAACGCATTCTCATCACTTCCATTTCCCTGAGATCTGTGTCAGACCACATCCCTGGAATCCTACGGTTTGGAAGTCTTCATCTATTATTTCCTGGTTTGCTACACTTTTAAAAACAAAGTAATGGGGGTTTGTTTCTTTGAACAAAGGACAAGGCTGTTATGGTATCAGGGTGACCCCATTTTAACAATGTAATCAGAATATATTGCTTTCTTTTCCTTTCCTTTTCATTTTAGTCACTTTGGTGCCATAGGCAGTTTTTTTATTTTTCTAAGAAACTTGGTTAGTATATTCACCAGGATCCATGGTTTTAGTCTAGTTTCCCAGTATATCTTCTGTTCCTCTCAGACTCATTTTCTGCCTGTTTTTAACTGTCTCATAACAGGCAAGTCTCTTCCTTAGAAATGCCACTCATGGGCCTTCAGTGCTATGTGAACCAATGCTGACATTGTGCCAGCAGTCTTGTTTTTTTAATAACTAATTTATTCATTACTCCAGGCTAAAGTAGCTTTTATTATCAAATGAGTCTACACTGAGCTGAACTGATTTCCTCTTTTATCACAGAGTTCTTATCTCACAGACGTAACCTTGTGGACAGAAGTCAACCTGTACCAGCACATTGAGTGTCAGAACTGTCCCCAATGTGGCTGACAAATCCACCCTAAGTGACCACTGGGAGCTGTACCTTACTTTGGGGATGCATTCCAGTGTGACACTGAGGTCACTTTTCCTGCACAGACAAACCTGAGGAAGGTATTTCAGTGAAGCTCATGTTGTTGTGTTAACGAACCAAACAGAATCAACCGATTCACACTTTTAAAAGATTCTCTGCTTTACAGTGTCCCTAGAGTGAAATTCTGAAAATACAAAGCATTCCTTTAGAAGCCCATGTTTTTTCCTGTACCAAACACCTTTGCTCTGTCTGGCAACACACTGGATAAAGTGAGCCCAGACAGAACACAAGGCAACTTCTGTGCTCTGACATATTATGTACTTTAAATTTAGATAATAAATAAATTATTGCTCATCCTGCCACACTACATTCATGGCACTCTTTTCATATTATTCTTGATAGTAAAGAAGCTTGTGTTATTTCTGTAAAGATTTTATATGTGCCCCTCTTAAGCTAATGATGGCAAAGGAACTAGTCTGTCTGGGATTAGTGGAACTGAGAGCTCTGACCTTACATTGCTTCCATTCTGGGCTGGAAGCTGCCTGCCAATGTTTCACCTGGTCCTCTGGCACCTCTTTATGCTCTTAATTTTCAGGACAGGTAGCAATATATTCCTTTTAATGACACAGAATTAGAGAAGGACACTAAGAAAACCAGACCCTTTTATAATATACTTTCTTTTGTCTTTTCAGACTTCAGTAAACAAGTGAAAACTTCAAATTCCTTCTCTTCACACAATGCATCTTCACCACAACACCCAAGGTGCCACTGTTCAGCATAACTGCAATAACTAAAGTAAAAAAAGAAAAATGAAGATCCTTTAGCAGTATACAGAAAAAAAAAAAAAAGAACTAATATGAATAGAAAAGGCCTCCTTATTCTAGCTAATACAATTCTCGTTTAGTGATAATAATTCATAGCTTAGTAAGACACACAGAGTTACCACTGACAGCAATGCAGGGTCCTGTAGCAGGGGACAAAATTATATACATGCGTTTACATAAGCACTACAAAAATCCCCCTTTTTTCACCTTTCTTCTCAGATAATCCCATATCAACATCATTAAACTAACTTACATCCCTGGCTCAAGAAAAGTTAAAACCCTCTGCAATTAGCCATTTCCTCTGAATGAGCTCTGAAGCATAATCTGCATTTTTATTCCCATCGACTTCCTTTGCTAAATACACAGGGATATGTGTTTCAATAACTGAAATCAGTGTATTTGCTCTTGATTGCACTGATCAGTTTAGATCAGTGTTTACTTAACTGAACAAGCATTCCCCAGCAAGTTGTGACAACCAAGATTATCATCTGCCATCCCTGAGACTGACCCACAGAGACACACTCGCTAAACTATTCTGAAAGGCAAGTTTGGCAAACTGAGAAAAACATTTACACATTCAGTGACTCAGAAAGAACTTTCTACTTAGTGTGCAGGGCCTTTGTATAATAAAATTACTATTTCCTGTATCTGCTGAAAATCTCATGCATCCCAATATCCCATGAACCTATTTAACACACACAGTACACCATTGTACTTTGATTACCCACTACATATCCAGATCTTCTTTCTTCTCCTATCACTTCTGATGAAAAATCTATAATTTCTGGTAGAAATATTTGGTGTGAATCTTTAAATGTGCTTGTACTTTATAACACTAAGTTTCATCCTAACTTTAAAAAAAGTTTCTTAATTCTTTCCTTATTATATTCTGATTTTTCCCCTCAGTAAAGAATGCTTTGTAAGTTTGCCTCAGCAGCTTTCATTAGTATACGTCTATTTCTTGCACCAAGGGTCACTAAAAGTATGAAAATATGAAATATAACCAATCTAAAAACTTGGAGTAACTCCACTGGGAGCCATTAGGAACAGCCTCAGTAGCATAATTATTCTCATAACTAGGCACAAAAAGAGAAGAAAAGGCTTTATTTATTCTTTCTATATATAAGGACAGAAAATAAAGGCATCACATAAAAAAACCAAGCAGATGATTAAAAAAAAAAAAAAATCTTTTGCATTATAGGCAAGTTTCTATAAGCTACTATTGAAGCAGGTGCTTAAAAATAGCCGTAAGATCATTCAGGTCATTATGACAGTGGGCAATTAGCTCAATTCAGGCACAGGTTACACACATCTCACACACAGAGATCAAACTGAAGTGTGAGACCAGGGCCAGCTTTTTGTTCTCAGCACGGTGTTTTTAAAGTGGCTGATGTCCCCTACAGCAACACAGACCTGCAGCAATCCAGCCCAAACGAGGGAGGAACACACTCTGCAATATGTTACAATTTATGGGAGAATCAGCTCCTACAATTCCACTTGCGCATCCAGATGAGAAAAGGCTACGGGCAAAGCCTCTGCACAGCAATTGTAAGGGGGAGGAACGGGAGAAAGTTATGACATGGGGACACTTTCATTGCATTAGCTCTTAATGGCGCGGCTCTGTTTTGCCAACAGCTTCAAGCATTACAAAAAAGCTCTTCCTTTGCCACTATCTGCTTTTTGCTGGTTTAAAGCTGGTTTGAAGCCAAGGTTCAGCAACCTTGCATCAGGGAAAAGCTTACAGGAGAGCACAATAATGATCAAGATCTGTACTACACACCATAAAATTGAGACAAAGTGATTTCCTCTGTCACTTTTTAAATGTCGCCCTCCTTATTCTGCCACTTCACCAAGGTTTCATAGTGGCCTATTTATACACACAGTAGCAGGTGAGATTTTTTTTGGCCCTGCATCAAGCAGCAAGCTTTGCTCAGGTGCTACTATTCCCTTTCCTTGCTTCTGGTTTTTTAGTCCTAGGAAGATGGCTATTCTGACAAATCAGTAATTTATGGTCCTCTGAAATGTTATAAAAACTCTATTTCTCTAAGCTTTGTGCTTAACTGTGCAGCTAGGGGAGATTTACTGTCAATCTCAGAAGAGTAAGTTGTTACAACATGTACAGCTAAAGCTTTCAACAACACCTAAGGTTTGACCAACCAAAGGCAGGGCAGTGACATCCAGCAGACGAGGAAGTGGCAGTAACTCCTAATCCCTTCCTACGCACAGCTCTGGGGAGAATTTTTTGTTCCCACCCCCACAAACATTGTCAGCTGGGCACAAGACACAAGATGGAGTTCTTCAAATGCATTAATTGCAAGAAATACATAAGCAGAGCAAAAGAAGCTGGGATTCTCCTTTGTTCAGCCTTTCAGTTTTTAGTCAAAAATGGTCATGAAGTTGGAAAGTTTTGTTTCCATCGTCAGGTGTCATAAAAAGCAAAAAAGATGCAGTAGTGGAAGCCAGATGGGAGTCAAACACATGCCCTTCAAGCAGCGTCAGGGATTTTTCATGAAATGTGGAGAAAACAAGAGGAAGAGAGAAAATATTCTCCCTCAAACTGACATTTTCATGATGCTCCAGGCAACTTCATTTAGGCTTTAGCTGCTGCCTTGCTGAGCAGCCTTTGATGCTGCCCCAGGCAGTTCTCATCTAGCCTTTGGCTTCTGCTTGGTCAGACACCTTTTGGTACCATTTCTGATTTGCCTGAGATCTTATAAATTTTGCTTATATATACATGACTTTTTTTGTCCATTTCACAATTACGTAAATCTTGATGTAATCTTAGGCTTTACTTCAATGGGGGTTTTTTTCTTTCCTCTCTACAACTGACTCAGAAAATCCCATTCTTTCTGCCAAATGGAATGCTTCATGTACTTTGATTTTTCTATTTTTTTTTTTTTTTTTTTTTTTTTTTTTTTTTTTTTTTTTTTTTTTTTTTTTGGTGCAGGGCGGAGAAATATGCTTTCTTTGTATTTATCTCATTTTATACTCAAAACCTTGAGTGCATGTCTGTCAGAAACAGATATTCCATGTCCTTCTGCTCCAGGCAATTTATCTTGGCCTTATCGAGCAGAGCTGTAAGAGATTTACAATAAGATGGCTGCTGAGGCTGTGAACACCTGCTGATTACTCCTACGTTAACAGAAAGAGTAGTAAAAAGCTGCCAGTACATCTCTTCTTCCCTTGTGATACTTGAACTTAGTTCTTCCTTGACTGCAAAAGACCTGAATTTAGATTAGACAGTAGCACTAAGGTATCATCATTTCAACGAGTTTGAGTAGGGGGAGAGAAAGGTTTGACCAATCAAATATTCCTAGATTTTTTCCTTCTCATTTTTACTGTCCATTTTCATTCCTCACATTTCATACACATTCCTTTTGATCACATCCTGGGACTTTTCAAAGCGACAGACCAATTTCAAAGAACATGCAAAGAATGTCTAACTATCAAAAGGTCTCCATCATTCTAACATTAAACAAACTGTATTGCAAACAAATCCATCTTTGAATTTATATGACAGCTTCCCAAGTACCACACGACGAGATCAAAATCACTGTAATGGACATGAATTCTGCAAAGGAACTACTGCAGACATTTGGAGCTGCTCTCAGAGTAGGATGCACTTATCTAAACAGCTAATGAACAACAAATGCTGTACTAACAGCACTCCACAGGTGAAGTTTAGTAGTTTGTCTTTCTTGGGTTTTTTTACTTCTGAACAAGCTTATTCAGGGAGAAAAAAAAATTACCAACTGTCACCCTGGTTTTTCTACTGTTCTGTGTTTTTACTTTTGTAGTAGAAGTTCTCATGCATTTTCTATAAACATAGCTCTTGTTTTCCTAACCGGCCTAGGATGTTTTCGGATCTTTTGGATTGTTGTTCATTCCTTTCTCCAAGGCGGAGAAAGATGATAGACTATGTTCCTATCCTGTAAAATTGCAGAGGTGTTAACCTCATCTACCAATGTGTGATTGTTTTAAGAGAGGTATAAAAAGGTGAGAATAAAGGAGGGCAGGGTCCTTTTCCCCTGCTGAGTGGTCCTGACCTGCTGTCTGAATCTGCGTGTTCGTGTCCGACACTGCGACATCTGGAAACCAGGGTAACAACCAACAATGCAAAACCAAGAAGCAAATATAAACCCTAAAGTTGCAAGTTTAGTAGCACTAAGTTTTCAGAGCATAAAAATGATGCAAGATGGCAAAAAACTCCAAGCAGGATAACATTCCGGTGAGATCAAATTGGCTGGGGTGACCAACATCTTAGCAAAAAGCCATCCAAGTTCTGCAGTTTATCTCTAAGGAAAACAAACACAAGAATGAATAATATACAGAGAAAGGCACTGCACATACCCAAAAATGTTACATTGCTTTTCATCTACTTCGTAATGCTGCAGCCCTAACATCTTATACCTTTTGTATTAATGTAAATAAACTTTTAACTTTAAGAGGACAGGAACATTAAGCAGTATAAATTTTCATGAGGCTAACGCTCATATGAATGCTCAAAAACAATCACAGAGGTCTGCTTGGATGGTTTACACAATGCCATACTGGCATTTTACTTTCACGTTTGGCTGGAAAACGCTCAGTATTGATGCTCAGTAACTAAGCTAAGTAATAAGCTGAACAACAGTTCTCAAAGAAACACCTACGCACCAGAATGTGCTTAGTCATTTTAAAATTAAAATTATTCTTTTTTGTACTCTGATAACAGAATGTAGTTCCTTTTTGCTGTAATACTTTAATGTTTTATTCGTATTCTAACCGTGCTGTAATTTGAATTCAGTCTTATGTCTTTAAAAAATTTACAACCGTTCTTTCCCAAATAATCATAGAATGAACGTTACGGAATTGGAAGGGACTTTGAAGATCATCTTGTCCCATCCTCCCCTGCCATGGGCAGGACACGTCCTACTAGACCAGGTTGCTCCAAGCCCCTTCCAACCTGGCCTTGGACACTTGCAGGCTTGGGGCATCCACATCTTCCCTGGGCAACCTGTTTCAGTGTCTCACCATACCCACAGTAGAGAATTTCTTCCCAATATTTAACCTAAATTTCCCCTCTTTCAGTTTATACCTGTTTCTTGTTGTCCTATAACTACTGTTCCATCACAATACCTCATTTTGTCAAAAAGCTCCAGAAGTAGCAAGCACATTTTGCCAAACTCTGGGAACAACCCCCAATCAGAATAATATATTGTTTGGGATGAGGCCATATCTGCCTAACAGCTGAGCTGGGTTAGCAAATCCAAAACTCGCATCATTGCCAAAACTCAGAATCCTTAAAAAAAATTCGCAAAAAACCCAACAAAAAATCCCAACCACCACACCTGCTAACAAACCCTTCTATAAATATTAGCCCAGATCCTCACTTCCATGGTGAACCACAAAGTACCTCCTTTAGCTCTGCTAGCACTTGCTCAGTTGGGGTCAGATCTTTCGTGTGATCTTGTTGTGGTCTTCAACACCCTCACAAGGAGGAGCAGAAGAGCAGGAACAGATCTTTTCATTCTCGTGACCAGTGACAGGATTTGAGGAAATGGCTGGGACCTGAATCAGGGGAGATTTAGATGGTGTAGTAGGAAAAGGTGGGCAACCTAAAGCGTGGCTCCCCAGGGCAGTGGGCACAGCTCCAAGCCTTGTCTGAGCTCAAGAAGCATTTGGACAACAGTCTCAGGTACATGGTGTGACTCCTGGGGTGTCCTGCTCAGGGCCAGGAGTTGGACTCGATGATCCTGATGAGTCCCTTCCAATTCAGCACATTCTATGATTCTACGATAATAGTTTTGTAATCTGTTAGGTAACAGAAAACATCGTGTTTCTGTAGCTCTTTTCCTCCTAAATGGTAAGTATAAAATTTGTATTGTTAAAATGGCCTTCACAGTCTTCTCTCCTCCCTACCTGAATATTGTTTATTTCCACCCATATATTGAGTGATAGCCCCCATAGTTTCTACTAATTACGTTTGCTCCAGCATGTAATTATGGTGTCCTTTAATTCCTGCATCGCCAGTAACTACAGTTACCATCAGTACAGTGAACTGAGTCGGGTAAATCATTATCTACTCAGGCTTAGATGTCACAAATGTGCTGGGAAAGAAATAAATTATAGATCAATAGTACTGGAACTGGAATGATCCATCCCACTTAATTAGAACTACCGTATTTCAGTACGGTTAACAACAGTTAAAAAGAAAATGAAAAAGTCAACCCCTTAAATAAATCTTAATAAGGCCAGTCCTTAAACTACCATTCTACAGAGATGGGGAGTTTTAATGCACAATCATAAAATAATTTAGTGGCAATATCATTAGCAACAGCTGAATTTCAAAATAATAGTTCTTCATACAGCCAGTATAAACCACTAAAGCTTCACAGCCTTGCATGAATGGACTAGGCTGGGTAGCTGGGAAATCATTGCTAGATTTCTAGAGCACAGTTCAGCTTAAATGTCTTCAACCATACCTCTCTGTTAAGTTTATCCTACGTTTTGGGAAAATTTCAGAAGCTTGAACTGGTTAAAAGGGTTGACTGGCGCAGGTATGCATCCACCAGTGTATCCATCTGTACAAAACTAAATCCAACCATTGGAAGCTGTAACACATCAACCATAGGACTGCTATTACAACATGAAATAAATTTAAGGGGAAGAAACCCCCAAAACTAAAACAAACCACCAAAGAAATCAACAGATATTTATTTATTTATTTGCGTCAGTCATTAGCGGAAGAGGGGCTCTCTCCTTTAGCCCAGAGTGTACATCTGCGTGATACATCTACTGTCCCCTCAGCCTTGCAATTAACCCCCACTCCCAGAACAGCCCCTGGAGTGGGTTTGGTTGTTGTCAAAATTGCTTTACATTTTCAAACCGGAAGTAAAATCTATCCCTCAACCAACTTCTTATGACAAGCTGAAAAAAAATATTAATCTTTTCGCAATTTGAAACTCATCCAGGACTGCCTAAAACAAACAAATTAAATTAGTAAGCTAAGGAAAAGAGAAAAACAAAAACGGGCAAAAATCATGCACTGCACAAGAAACGGAAGAAACAGAAAGGGCATGTATTATGCTAGAAGCGACACGCTTCTCCACTAAGGATTGTTTCTACGCAGCTCAAAACCACATCCCAAGAACAGCAAGGAAAAACCACTTTAACTCCTTCAAGGTGTTCTGGGGTCACAAGGGGGTGTTTAAATGGCTCCGTGACTCGCAGGAGAGGCAGGGGAGCGCCCGCGCGTCCCCACAGCGCCTCACAAGCCCCCGCAATGCTCCGCTCTGGCTGACGCGCGAGCGGGGACCGGCACGGGACCCTGCGTGTGCCCAACTGCTCTTCCAAAGCCTTACACAGGAACACCGCAACCGGGAACTGCGCCAAAAGACAACGGGAGCGTGCCGAAAGAAAGGGAAAGGAGAAGAGGAAGGTGTAAAAAAAAAAAGAAGAAAAAAGGAGAAAAAAAAGTGGGGG
>VZTE01005381.1:4328429-4392188 GCA_013397775.1 Eulacestoma nigropectus | reverse complement strand
CCTGGGCCGTTTGAGGTTTTTAAATGTTTCAGTTGTCACCGTTGCAGTCGCTCGCATTTACAACTACAGAGCTTGTTCAAGGGCACTTGAATGCCAGCTTCCTTTCAGTGGCTCTCGGAGAACGGATCAGGCTGGAGGGACCACAGTGGGTCATCTCTGTGCCCAGACAGGGTCAGCCCAGAGCACAGGGCACAGGAGTGTGTCCAGGCGGTTCTGGAGTGTCTCCGGTGAGGGGGATATCTCAGATGATAGTTATTTCACCCTTGAGGAAATGCAGCTCAGTTCTGTCATTCGGGGAGGTTTTTAACTGTGGGCACCAGAGCGGAGGGGTGCAGTGAGAAAACGCCGTGTATTTTACCCTGTGGTACCCCCAGGTCGGGAAAGCGTCAGCCAGGGAGTGACCCCGAGGTGTTCTTTAGAACCCGACCTCTGGCCCAGGGGCTGTGGCTCTCCCTGCCACACTGATTTGCAGTTCCTGGAGAACCGGTGCCCAGCTCTGCAGCTGTCACTGATGGAACATTCTGCTTCAGAACAGTACAGAATGCACACATTTAATTCTGGGAGGGCAGTGCCACGCAGACGATGCGCTGTAGCAGTTAGAGCTGTGTATTTTGCCTGACCCTCAGCTGTAAAGGGTTTGTTCAGGTGGAAATTCTACAAATCTGTAACTGACATAGCTGACACTTAACCATGCTGTACATTTTAATTAACATCAAACATGCTTTTCACAGAGTATAATAGATTTTTGGAAGTTAATCATATTACTTGTTACTAAATGTCTTAAGTCTTGATAGTGAAATAACTTAGTATGGAGTACTATCTCAGAATTTTGATTTTCAGTTTCATTTCTTTGCAGTTAAAATCCTATAGCAAATACCTTCTCAATGCTGAGTTACTTGTAAATAAATGTAACTATTTTCCCCTTTGTATTGCATCTAAATCCCTGAGAATTAAACTTTCAAGTACTTTGAGACATTTGTTAATTTTCTGCCAACTGCTAGAAAATATAAAAACTAAATAATACTCTTCAAGTAGCAGGTTGTACTTTGGCAAGTGACGTGTTCTGTCATTGCCATATTCTTTTCTTACACAGTTTTTCAGTGGGAGAAGCAGCTTTCTTTTGCTGGAAAAATTCATGAGAGGCCTTTTAGTTAACCTTCATATCCTGTTACTTGAGCACACAGGTTTGATGTGGGAATCCCACTTGAAATTGGATAGTTACTAGCTTTATCCCTCGATCTTCTAAAAAGCGAGCCTGGGAACTGCAGGTTTAAAAATTATTTCTTACGGCTTTTACCTAGGACAACAATTTAATATGAAAGAGGATGCCTGATATTTTTAATTTTAAAAATGCTTAACCACACACAGTATTATTACAGGCATAGAAGTTACTTCAGACAAAAGATAGCACAAAAGTGTTACACTTCAAATGTGCAAACTTCACTACATCAGATTTTTTCTTAGCAGCTCTTTACAGGGAAACATTTGATTGGAAAACAGGCCTGTGTTTTCTGAGCTAGTCATGGTATCCGTATCCTGCAGGAGTTTTTTCTTGAAGTCTACTGAAAAACAATTCTCTTTTTTTTCCAGAAGCCCAGAAGTTCTCACAGATTTTTTTGCACCCTGATCAGGTTTCTTTTTCAAAGAATAGGGAAACCAGTTTCACAGTTCACCTGTTCATCTACCAAAAATTCCCTCTAAAAACTATTTTCATACAACTTAAAATCGAAATGCTTAATTAATGAAATCCTACCCAGACTTTGGAGTGACTTTACCCATTATTCCAAAACTGCCACTAAAGAGGTATGGTTTCAAATGCATTACAGTGTGTTTTACCTGAAAGTGGTGTCATTTGCTGTCCTTTTCTCTGCAGCCCCTGCCAGCGTTCGCTGTGTCCATAACGATGTCACGGTCCCCGACTTCTCTGCCTATCGCCGCCAGGATGTGCAGGATGCCAACACATCTTCCCAAGGCAGCAGTGATTCCAGGAAAGGGTTTTCCTACCTGATGACTGCAGCGACAGGTGTAGCAACTGCCTATGTTGCCAAGAATGTTGTCACCCAGTTTATTTCCAGCCTGAGTGCCTCTGCTGATGTGCTGGCCTTGTCAAAGATTGAGATCAAGCTGTCTGACATTCCAGAAGGCAAGAACATGGCTTTCAAGTGGAGAGGGAAGCCCCTTTTTGTGCGTCACAGAACCCAGGCAGAGATCAGTCAGGAAGCTGAAGTTGATCTGTCTCAGCTGAGGGATCCGCAGCACGACTTAGACAGAGTGCAGAAGCCCGAGTGGGTGATCCTGGTGGGTGTGTGCACTCACCTGGGCTGTGTCCCCATCGCCAACTCCGGGGATTTTGGCGGGTACTACTGCCCCTGCCACGGCTCCCACTATGACGCCTCTGGCAGAATCAGGAAAGGCCCTGCTCCCTTAAACCTCGAGGTCCCAACTTACCAGTTTATTGGGGATGACATGGTGGTGGTCGGCTGAGAGACCAGGTGCCTGCTCACTTCCACGTTCCTGGGAATGTACACCAGAAGGGTTAACTGAGGCATACTGTAAAACCAGATGAAATTAGCTGTCTAGATTCTCAACCAGAACTATGCTTGAATACTGTGTTCAATTTCAATAAAAACTTGGAGTGAGCACTTGTTCCTGACTTACAATAATGTGTATTTATTTGTATGCAGATTTCTAGTGTGTCCAGTCAAGATGCTACAGCAGACCCAGAACACAGAGCCCTCCTGAAGGGCTGCTGGTTCAAGGTTGACAGTGAACTACAAAGCCACAAAGAGATCTTTTAGCCAGCATTGATCCTGCCAATACAGCACAGAGCTGGTGCTTCATTGGGTGCAGAGCAGGAGGAGAAACAAGGTTTGCTGTTTCTAGAACAAAGTAAAAAGACCAATTGTCCTGTACTTTGTGTTTCCTTCCCACTCTTTACCACTGGTTTGAAAATACTTCTGTCCTCCACTGCACTGATGTGCTCCCTCAGTTGCAAAATAGAAAACAGAATCCTCAGAAACTACATAGAAGTACAGCAGAATTTTCAAGATGCAAATAATATAAGCTTATTCACAATAAAATAGTACAATAACTCAAACCAGATTGCTAGAATTAAGCAGTATTAACCAGAGACTACAATGTGGTCTGACATAATGCTGCTCTGTGGATATACCGAGGGAGAATTCTGTCTCACCAGTTTTACAATAGAGGTGTCATTCATTTCAGGGAGTCTGTCACAATCTATGCAAGTAGCAGTCAGTAAAAATTGAAAACCATTGTGTCCAGCCTGTTTAGTGAACAACTCACATCCTATGTGCACGCAAATACTAACTCTAAAGTATATTTTTTTTTGTGCCTCATGAAAGAAAAAAAGATGAGATTGCTTTCTCCCTCTCCTCTTGAAATGAATCCAGACAACACACAGCTCCTGTAGCTGAAGCAAAGAGACAAGTAGAGAAAGGGTGTGTTGCCCCTATTACAACAAACTCAGGAAGTTGTAATGTGTGTGTGGTTCAGCCCAGGCCCCTGGTTCAGGCAGGTGAAGTTAAAGGCCAATCCTGCATAAAGACCCAGATTCTAAGTCTGACATGGATCCCACAAAGCCCATCCAGAGGAGCCCTTCATGACCACCGAGGAGCCAGGGGCAGGTGGGTGGTTACAGTGGATACTGGGAGCTGTAGTGCAATATGTCACTAAATCCCAGTTCTGCCTCTCACTCGGCATCCCCAGAGATGACCAGAGTCTGGTGGGTTCTAGAGGGGACCATGCTGTGAGAAATTAAGAAATGCCAACCAGCAGCTCTGTTTAACACTGACATTGGCCTTAGGTGTTGGTGTTTTAGAGGGAGATTTTTCCTTTTCCACATATCCAGAAATTTAGCAAAACAGAAGTAACTGAGAAGTCAGACAGAACTGATAAACTTCTGGTGAAAAGCAAAGTGTCATCAAGAGAAATGTGGGTTTGGAGACACTTCCTTCTCCAGCCCCAGCCCCTGCTAATACAGTGGCTTGAGGTGCTCGTCAGTCCAGGGTTGGTAGCAGCAGCACAGCCAGGAGCAGCGTGCTCATTCCCATACCCTTTGGATGTATTGCCATCATTTGTTGTACTGTTTGCAATGAGAGGAGGAAAAGGGGACCCTGAAGACTTCAGCAAGGCTCACTGTATTTAGAAAACTTGTGTAGGAATTGTAAAAGGACAGAATTTGTAGCCCATACACATGGTCCCTTAGGTGGACAGCTATATTAATATTAAATTTTCAAAATTAATGATGCTTCAATTTATTAAAGCCTTCATTTATATTTTGTGCATATTAAAATATATAATGCTATAATCCTATTTGTAAGCAGCTGGAATACTATAAGGTGATAAGTAATAGCCTCCATGGATTTATCAGGAACAAATCAAGTCAATGCAATCACATTTGTTGCTATAACAGGATAACAGGCCTTGGAAACGGGGATATTAGCAGTAGCTGACTAAGTTTTAAGTAAGATTTTTACACCATCTCACAAAATGTTCTCATGTCTATTAAGGAACCTGATTTAAACTGGAGTACGGTAGAGAGGAACTGTTTCCAAAGCAGTGCTGATGGATGAACTACCAGCAATTCCCTGTTGGAGCAAGGAGCCGTGCTGGGAGGAGCTCAGTGAGAACCTGTGAGTCCAGCACTGCTCACTGTGTTTGTTAATCAGCTGTCAGAGAATGAGCTTTGTAAAGCTGCACATGGTGGTAAACTGGGTACAGCTGGGAACTTTGATGCAAAAAGGATTAGAATTAAAAATAACCAGGCCAAATAAGGCCCTACAAAGCCAGCATGTGTTGCGATAGAAATTAATAGCTAGGGAGCAGGTCTACAGAAAAGGATCTGGGATACCCATGAAAACAAGAATGGATGGTTTGTAACATTCTTAACACATCAAATGTTAAAATAACTTGGAAGATTAAAATCTGTGGGGATAAATTATAATGTTAAAAGGAATGGAATTCTTGATACAGGAATAGGGGAGGCTGAGGGACAGGACAAATTAGTGGAGGAAATTAATGACTGATTACAAAACATTCCTCTGGTCAGAAAGTTGAAAGAGAGAAAAATTTTAGGGAAATATCACTGGATGCATGCGTTATGCTGAATTCTATTTTAAATGTTAGTTTATAGCCACTGTTAGAGATAGGTCACTGAGCTATTGGGGCTTTTTTCTGACTCATTAGAGTCGTCCTTGTGTTGTTTAATGTGCTGCAGCACCAAGAGAAACACATTATAACTTGATTTGCTTAAAGAGACACAGAACTGTTGCCATTTATTGTCCTAGCACTACTGGCAATCAGCTTGTATCACAACTGTGATGGATTTTCTTCATTAACTATTTAGCATTATAACATTTCAATAACCTTAATACATAAATCATGATGTTACCTTGTTCTAGCAATGCATAATCAAAATGTAATGTACTGCATTGTTTACTAAATGCATTTTTTCCCTTATGCCATTAGAAATTTAAAATGAGCAATTCTGCAATTAAAGCACATGAGAAATGCGTATGTTTGTTGGTTTTACCCAACTTTTACAGGGGCTTGGAACACGAGACAGGAGGATAATGTATTTTCTGCCAATAAATAACAGAGAATTAGCAGAATAAAACTTCCATGTCTAACAATGTAACAGAGTACTTATGGCTGATGTCTTTTGCCAGTCAGTCACAGAGCTGGCAACTGTACAATGACTTCATCTTCTCCCTCACCAAGCAGAAGTTACACTTACAGAGGCAGAGCTGGGATCAGAAGGTAAACAGTACAAATGAAAGGGTCTTGCTTCTGGACTTAGCACAAGCCTGTATTTGAGTTATCTTTAGTAAAAATTGTACTGTAAAAATCCCCAATATGCAGGTTCTATGCACAGCTTTCTGCAAGCAATCTCATTAATGGTGGTGGTGGACTGAGTGGTTCACTCCCACCATATAACACAGTAAGAGAACCCCAAATACTCCTCAGAGTCATCATATAATTTACAAGTAATTGCAATACACAGAGTAAGAATCAATAAGGTTGGCAACGACCTCTAAGATAATGCCAGCTTCTAGTTCCTATGACAAAGAAAAAGTGCCAGCTTCCTGCAAAAATCTATTGGTTTGCACAGCCCCAGGACTAGCTTGTGGTTAGGAATTAGGCACAGCCTTTATGGCCAGAGCCCATCAGCCTAGAAATAGTGTTTGTCTTAATTAATCCAGCATTTTTTCTACAAAGCAAGCATAAATGTCTTCAAAGATATCTCGAGTCAGCATGAAATGAAGCTGCTGCAGTTGAAGCACAGCACACAGGAGACACAACATCCTACAGGTGCAATGGTAGACTAACGCCTCATTTAAATACTAAACTGAACAGTGGTGTGGAGCTTCAATCTTTAGAGGCAAAATAAATGCCCCATGAACAGTAATGAATTACAATTTCCAGATTGCCAAAGCCCCACTGAGCACAGAATGGTCAGAGGCACAGTCTCTCTACCTTTGGGCAGAGAAGATCCAGCAACCTATGAACAAATATCTCTTGAATCTGTGACTGCATTCTTCCCATCATGTTCATGATGTTTAAGTCATTTTCCCTTCCATTTACCTTCACAAAGCTCAGAGGCGGCAGAAATTGCCTCATTCTGTGATTTTTAGCTGTCTTCCATTCATCAGTAGTCTTATCAGCAGTATGTTTCTCCCAGGTGAGATATAATCTATTAACATTTTTGGCAGCTTCTTGTGTGTTGCTTTTTCACTGTCTCTACCCAAGTGGGCTTTAATGGAATTCTTTTTGGCTAAAATGTATTTGTTTGGACAATACAAAACAGTTTTCTCCACTTTCTTCTGTAATTAGTTTTATCAGTACCAGAGGAAAAAAATAAACCAAACACTGTACATATTTGGTCTCTATCTTATATTCTTTGGACTTAGTTACAAAACAATTCTTGTTTCTGTGCATCTTTTGGAAATATCTACATTTATCTGTTCTTTTTATTTTGACATAAATTACAACAATTAAATAATACTGAAGTCCCTGATGAAAATTATCTTTAGCAACTCATTTAACTTTCATCTAAGGATCTCAAAGTGCTATTTCCATTATTTTCTAAGCTGCCTCCCAGTTGCACTGCAGCATGTATTCTGAATGACACACTGCTTTGAAGTCTAAATGATACAAGAAAGTCTTGGATTAGGGATGTTTTTGACTACTAATTGTAGTTTTTGATAAAACTCTTCCAACTCTGTGAGAACATACATCTGAGTGTTTTCATTATTCTTGTTTCATATTTTATTTAGAGTGGTATTAGCTCATCACTCACTCATCTTCAATCTCTGACTCCCCAGAAATGTCCCTCAGAGTAACTACAGAAACTTATGTGCAGCATAATTTACTCCTGTTTCGGCTATGTAGTAATCTTTGATATATCCACTCATTCCACCAGGTGGTTATACTTGTACACATCCTCCAGATGTGTTAGTTTGAAGTCAGATTTCCTTTCAGCTGTGAAAGGCAATTCAGGCACAACACAGCTACTGTCTGGACACAGCTCTCAGTCCTGTAGAGAAGCTCTTGTCCTTTCCCCCAGGTCATTTTTAACCCCAGAAAAATGGCAATAACTGGCAAGGAATGGCAATACTTGGAATACAGCTCCTTGCAGAACAGCACAGGCAACTTTAAAACAGATTAAGGTGATGTAGGGCACCGCTGTACAAGTTCTAGTTCTTATACTCTCTTCACAGACTTGCACCAACACATTTGATCGGTGATTGACCTGAATTTAAAGTCTTTTAAACTCCTGTTTCATGCAGTACAAATCAGAAGAAAACATTACAGCAAGAAAAGTAGTGGACAGAGATCTTAAAGACGTGTGTTAGAAGCAGACTATACCTTCTGCCAGCACAGTACTTAACACCATCCCCTTTCTCAACTTCTGAGTTGTAAATGGATGAGTCGTTCCTCAAAGAGGAGAGTAAGTGGGTGGGAAGATGCTGGGGAAGCATTTTAAAGCTCTGTGACTGCACAGGAACCTAACACTGCTCAAAAGACTTATCTTCTAAAAACATTTAAGGGAGCACAGGAGAACGTTTCTGTACGAGGATGAAGTACGTGCAGTGGTAACTTTCAGCTACCACTTAAGTCTTCCCAATGCACCATTTAGATCTTCTCCCAAATTAACAATAAATAAAAGGGCAAAGAAGGGATAAAAACCATGCAGAAAAATCGCTAAACTACAAAAGCAAAGCAAAAGAAAGGAAATGTGGATTCCACATGCTATCATTGCTTCAGAACGTGGAGAAGGCATAAAAATACAAGTGCAACAGAAGTTTCATAGAGGAAAGGTCCATCTTTGGACCTTCCTCTATGAAAGAAGCTTCCTGCTCAATCTCTGGTCCAATAGAAGCCCAAAGCAGATGAGTGCTGGAAATTGGGACTGGAAAGACTACTCTGGTCTTGCATGTTTCTTTTTCTCTTTTCAAAACTATTTGCTGCTGGTTGATGCTGTAGACAGGGTGGGCCAGTCATGACCCAACATAGCTCTTGCAAGGAGCTCAGTGGCACTGGAAATTATCTTTCTCAGTGCCAATAATCTGCCTTTCATTTTACAGTAACTATGGTGAAGCATCAGATTGCTGCAGATTTATTTAGGACTCTTTGAGTAAAGTACCCTCTATACAGAGGGTGGCAGTTACCAGTAATAACGTTGTTATTATTATTACTATAGAAAAGCTTTCAGCATAAAAATGTTTATGGAGCCAAGGTTTATGCAGACTGATTTCACATGCACCTCCTACACTAAAGATACTCCACTGAATAGAAGCCACAATAATTCCATAATAATGCTGCATCCAGAGGTTTGAATAGCCGCTATAATGTCTCCCTTAGAGCCAAGCCAATTCCAGAGCAAATAGACATTCCATCTTCCAAATGAGACAGGAGAAGGCCAGTAAGAACATCTCTCACAAGCAAAAACGTTTAAAACTTACATATAGACTTTTAAAACTTGCATATATTCTAGGTTATTGGTATTTGGATGTTCTGTAATGAATGCTGTGGTCAATAAATATCTTTGGGCAAAGGTAAGGATGATCTTGGATACACTTGAAAGCTAAGGAGGAACAGCAGCATAGGATCCTGTTTGGCTTTGCATCAATTCATTTCTATTGTGCTCTTTGGCAAGAAAATAATGCTCTCATTTGCTTAAAAAAAAGTGTTGATGATGATACAGGGATGCACCATTTCATTACAGAATTTACAAAGTTGGGTCAATGTTTTATAGAAGCTGCTTATGGAAATGATTAAATAAGCTTTGGACCAATCCTGCAGTGCAGCACCAACCTCCAAATCAAGTGGGAACAAAACTTCATCAGGGAATACAGATTTGTAGGAACATTGTTTTAAACAAAAAAAAAGTATTTTTTTAAACTGTTCATTATTTAATCAAGCCTATTTACCTTGGAATGATTATCTACTTATTTAAATCTTGTTAATGCAGTTGTAATTCTTCAAGCATTTATGAAAATAAATCAAAAAACAGGTAAGCTATCTGGTTTTTGTAAATAATATATTAAGTTTTCTTCAAACAAAATAATTAATTCTGAACAGTAACACTGCATTATAAAATAACTCCCAATAAAACATTCTCTAATTATAATTCCAAAGCTCGTATCATTTTTGAAACTTGTGTTGGCTATTTAATAGATAATAAAAACAAATTACTGTATATTTTAATAACAGTTGTCAAATAGCACCATAATGCCCAGCTGATGACTAATCACAATGTATAATTCCCCATAAAAGCTAACTGACAATTGATTTTCTTAAATACTGAAAGAATTCATCATGATTAACACCACTACAATAAAATCCCAAGGAATTAGAAAAGATTTATTTCTATTTGAGCATTTCTGCAAATGTTAGACTTACTGAAGAGAATAAATAATCAAGGTAGGTCGGAAACACAACATCCTCCTTGTTCACAGACAGAATATGAATTATGAGGATGTAACCAAGGGGATCAGTACTTTTTTGTAGGTGCATCGTGGTTTATATGCACGGTTGTGCATTTGCTCTCAAGCCCTGTCAACACACTCTGCTCTGGGATCATCGTCTCATTGCCATCAAATCCATGACAGAAATTGGGAAAAAAAATGCCAAAACATAAAAAAGAATATAGTAATAACATGGAACACAAGAAGGTGAACCCAAGAGCAGCTCTGCAGGTAGTTTTTAGAGGCGGTTGATGTGAGCACGAGCGGGTGGATTTGAGGGTGGAGGGGAGCCAACAAGGGGGGGCCACAGTTCTGGCTAAGACCCCCCCCGCCCCCATCCCAAAAATTGGATAATTGGAACAATAAATTTTTCCATGCCATATTAAATACAAAACAGGAACACCAGTGAACGTGATTATTATGTATCAGCTTGTCTAAGGATCTTTGGGCAGTAATTAAAATAAAAAGACATTTCCCTGCAGTTCTGCAATGTCATGGGGAGGGGCAATTTGCGTCCTTCACTAAATTTCAGTGGGGTTTTAATGGGAAACTTTAGGTTGTCACTGTGGGATCAGTCAGAAGGTGCAAGTGGCACAGAGTGGAACAAAATAAAAAGGTGAAAGGCTATTGCTGTATGAGCACGTGACAATTTAAATTAGTTATGCACTCTCAGGAGCATCTGTCCAGCCCAGAGGAACTGTGCCCAAGGGCAGGAGGATACCAGGCTGACTTTAAGCTGCTTAAGCTTTTTAATACTAGAGGTGCCAGCGTCATTTGGACAGTCCCTCTTCTATCCAAAATATTCAGATCTTCCCTAGAATTTAAGTACAAACCTTTTGCTTTCCACTTTTTACAGCATGCACTTCATTCCCAGCTACTGCAGTGACAACTTTCTACAGTACAAGTTTTTTTGCATTTATTTGATTAAAAGTTTAAATTAGAAAGGATGCTGCTTGTATTACTAATTAGAAAGAAAAAAAAAAAAAAAAAGGCAAGCACTACTGAAATTCTTCCCTCTGCGGGTGGTAGAACAGATTGCCCAGAGAAGCTGTGGCTGCCCCAGCCCTGGAAGTGTTCAAGGTCAGGTTGGATGGGGCTTGGAGCAACCTGGGATAGTGGAAAGTGTCCCTGCTTATGGAAGGGGCTGAAACTGGACAATCTTTAAGGTCCCCTCCAACACAAACCATTCAATCTCTGGATGATTCTATGATTGAAATGGTCAGCTGAGTCATATAAACTAGAGCAGTTTTGAGAGATGTGTCTCAGTTCAGTAAAACAATATAAAACTAAAGAGGAAGGTCAGGTAATCTCTACCTAATTAATCCATTTGCTTTTCTCACGGTTTTACCACATACAAACAACTAAACTACAGTTTTAAAATGTCACTTGTTTTTCTTACACACAGAAAGAATGATATCAGTTTAAATAGAGCACAGAACTAAGCCAGGCTGCTCAGGGCCGAGAAACCACACTCTACATTGTGATGCACAAACATCAGTCAATAAATTATGTATATGAAGCAAACCAAAGAAAGCCTTAGCCAAAACAACAGCAACAAAAAACAACCCCCACCAAACATAAACCATACTGGTAAAATAAACTAAAGTATTCAATTATTGAATGAAACCATTTGCAGTAGGCAATTTTGAGATAATAGGTTGAAATATAAACAGAAAGCACACCATTGCCTGCTCAAAAACTCGTCTGAAAGGAATGCTAAACTGACAATAACACAAACAAGTACTAATCCATTTATTGTCCAATATTCCATAACAAACAGTTAGAATGGTCAGATCCTTTGGGAAAAGGTACAGATCTTCGTATAACACACTTAACTATAAACCCATAATCCTGTTTACTGTTTTCCATAAAACAAGAATATGAGAGCATTTGCTGAAATGGAAAGCCACACATCTCTGAGCTTTGTGTAAGTGGATAACGACAGCCAGACTTCTGACTTCCTCTCCCTGATCAGGAACTGCCTTCACTACGAGAGTACTAAATAATCCATGCTAGTTAGCTCTTCTTTGCATGGACTTTTGCATCTGTCACCCCAGCTGAGGCAAATGATCACTGGTTTAAATCTCTTTTATGGCAAATACTGGGAAAGGCTTAAAAAAATAACACAAAACCAAAGCCCAGCACAGTACAGAATTTGCTTATGGATGTCATTGTCAGAAAACCATAGTGAGAGGAGCAATTCATTAGGTTCAGTTAGAAGGGAGCCAAACACTGAAAACTATTTCCAGCTGTGTAGAACAATATTTTCTACTTAGTACCAGTAGTCCTCATGCTTCAAATTAATTACCAAACTAAACTGGGAGAAAAGTTTTTTCCATTAATTGGGAAAAAAAATAAAAATCAGTAAACAGCTTGCTGGGTTGCCTTCCTGCAATCCCCTTATTGGAATCAATGTACTGATCTTGCTGGAAGTTCAGTGTGACTATCCATGGACAAAACAGCATCCTGGATTTACCTTAAGTGATGTGCCAACTGCAGGTTGTGTGTTTGTGTCCTCACAGGTAGTGAAGTCAGTCTTTTAATGTAAACATTGCCCATGTTACCCTCATGCTGAGAGGTGAACACATGTGCAAAAAGGAATTTCTACTTAGAGGACATGGTTGCATATTTTCACAGGAGGATTTGTACCCTCTTGAAAAGAATCTGACCTGCTCCATCACATGAATCACACACGTGAGGTCACACTGCTGCTTCCACACTGGATTGTGTTTTCATTGTTCCCTGTAGGATTTTTTTCTGGCTATAATTAGAGTTAATCACGTTTCAAAGTACCAAGATAATTATCTCCATGTCAAATTAGCTCTTTTCAAATTAAAGACTCTTTCTGCTTAATTTTTCCCATCTTGAAAGCAAAGCAGTGATCCCCAGATCTTTTATGTCATTTCTTTATGAACATGAGGTTACAATAAGCTACTTTCTGAACCACTGCTTGAATGCAATTTATTTTACATAGCTTCACATAATAAAATAGCATTTTAGATAACTTATTCAAAAGGCAGATAGTAATTCTCTGAAGATTTCATTAAATCACTCTTTTCATGTTAAATTAATGTGCCAAGTTAATTTTGGAATAAACAAACCAAGATATTTAATTGCTTTGTGATAAATATGTACTCCTTGCCTAGAATTTTCTCATCATGTAGTTTCACATTTTTAAACTCCATATATTTGTGTGTCTCTCAAAAGCCTTAAATTTATGTATTTACTGGTACACACAATAAGATGTATTTAATAAACTGGTAACTCCATGTTCATATCAGACCTAAATTTATCTTTAATAATTATTTTGTATCCTGTGTTTTCCTACAACATCAGTGACAGAGGGGACTTTCTTGGAAGAAGTCAGTGCTAAACAAATTGACACGGAAAACCTGAAGGATAATGATAAGTTTTGACTAATGGGAAACAAGCAAAAAATGCAGCTGCACAAGAGCAAGACAGAAAAACTCAGGACTGAAGCCAGATTTGCTCTACATCACATTTCACAAGCCCACTCCCCTCTTTTTCCTCCTCCAGTAAATGTACAGGGGTGCTCCAAAACTGCACCATGCAAAATACAGTTACTTGGAAACGAGCTTGACACATGGTTTGAGTTTCAGCAAAAGGTCCCCTTGCAGTGTGCCCAGCCCCAGTGAAGGGTCACACAACCCTGCTGCCAGCACTGGCAGTCCTGAAACACTCCACGCACCTCTGCCACTGACTGATCCTGCAAGTGCTCCTTTCCGCCTTTAACACTGGGGAAACAACACCACCGCCCACTGAATCTGGGGTTAGAAAGATAAGTATGCCCTGCCAAGCAGCAATTAATGCAGCATCTTTAATATGAGAGAGATTTGATGAGCTTTGTTGGTACAAAATAGCTGGCAGTCCAGCAACAATTATTTACTAATTCTCCTAACAGGGAGAAAGGTTTGACTTGAGATTTTAGAGCCAAAAAGTACCTTTGACAGCCATCAGCAATTATTACTATTGCTGTAACAATACAGTTGGATGCATATTTTACTTTATTTCTTGGCAATATTTCATGTTACTTTTAAAGGATACAAAATCCATTGCCAATGCTAACATTTCACACTGATTTATGCAAACATGATGTTGGAATTAGCGCTCTTGATGTTTTCTTTTGATAAGGTTGTAAAACATTCTTGGGAGCTATTTCAATTTTTTTTTAATCTTTTCAAGAAAATTATACTCAGCTAGAATAAATTATTACAGTTCTTCTGCTACCAGTGACGAACAATCTCACTTAGGGCAGTTTTTCAGCATATACTACAAACTGGAGAAGGAACACCCAAGCTCAACTGTCATACAGACACCAATAACACATTTTTAACTAGAAAATTAATTATTTCACAGTTTCTAGTGCAACCTCTATAGGAAAAAAAAAAAACACATGATACTTGATTATATTTATGAAATTATTTTCATGTAGAAAAATTGGCTGCTGGATTTATCCTTAGTAGCAATAGAGAGAGTTTCCCTCCCTTGGGCATACATAATTCTCCAGCTGATATCACTGCAGGCTCTTGTGCCAGGTGGGGACACAAGGGTGCAATGCCCCCCAGTCAGGAGCAGAGGGAGGGAGACAGAATCTCATCATCATCCTCCCAAGATTTGTCACCGTTTTTCTCCTGCACCAGCCTTTTAGCAGCAAAATTATCCTTTTTATTTCACTTTTCTGTGTGACAGTATTATGATAGATAATAATTCCTCCCTCTCAGGGAAAAAAAATGAAAAGCTTATCTAATTTTAAGCAAAGGCTTAAGACTCTCTAAATTCAAGAGCAGTAGAGCTCACCAAATCCAAACACTCAGTAAACTAAAAACTCTACATAACCCAAACTTTACTGATAGTGAAGCAGCTGCCCAAGTGCTTCATTGACTCAAGCTGAAGAAATGTGTACAGGGAGCTCACAAACGATATCACCTTGGGTTTTTACACATTTGTACTTTTGTACGTTTACAAAAATAAACAAGTATTTCATAAAATCATAGAATGGTTTGGGCTGAAAGGGACCTTAAAGATCATCTAATTCCAACCCCCCTGCCGTGGGGAGGGACACTTTCCACTATGTTGTTCAAAGCCGTATCTAAATATAACGTGCCAAAATATTTCTTCTTTCCAGCGCTAGAAAAATGCGTAAGCACATTCAGCATCTGGAGATTGCGTGAAAAAGCAAACCCAGCTTCTTCTGCATGCTCCACATACCAAAGCAGAGTGCACTCTAAGTGGAGTACATCTGTGGGAGTAAAGCTGATTCAGGTAAGTACTCAAAGGGTTGGTCCTTGGTCCATTTTCAGTGGTTTAGAATTCTCATCTCTGTTCTAAAAAGTCATTATTTATCTGAATGAAGAGGGAGAAGGAAAAGTAGATGGCCTAAGAAAGAGCAGAAAGTATAAATGCTAATATGTGACTGGGTTCTGATCAGCACTCAGTTGTCGCCACCAGCGTTCCTCAGTGGGGTGAAAATTTGATGATAGGTTGCATGTGCAATTGAGCAACACAAATATCTTCTTCTCAGCCTCACTACAGGCCAAGGCTGCACTTCTGAAAATAATTATTTTTTTGAATACATAATTTTGAGGGTCATTGCCCATGGATTGCTGAAAGCGCTCTCTCTGGGAATCCAGACTTATTTGTTTGGCCATGAGTTTCTATTTCACAGTGCAGGATAAGCCCTATTTGCTGCTATTGCCCATCACTGTGTAATCAGCTTCTGTTATTATCATCGGTTTATTCATTCTTCTGTAGCACACTGTGCCATGCTCAGGTTCAATCAGAAGAGATTTATGGGAGGAATGACTTGTTTGTTGATTTGCTTGCTTCCCCTCCTCCCACACAGATGCACATGGAGTACGTAGGTAAGCTACAACACTTTAAGGCTTCCTAATCCTAAATTGATGTAGCCTCTGGAAATGTCTTTAAACGGAGTGTCCAATTCTCAGTTTGCAGGGGAGCATTAATACCCAGCAGCTCCTGCCTCTTCACATTGACACAAATTGTTTCAGTGCAGGGTAAACAAAGTGAGAAAATGAGGGCACTGCTGCCTACATTTGGGAAACACTGCCAAGGGCAGCAGGCCAGAGCCAGAGACAAACTCAATCCTCCTGCAAGCAGCCCTGTGGAGAAGGTTGGCTGTGGGACAGCCTGGCTGAGCACACTGCGATCTTAGCCTAAGTGGCATTTCCTGCTCTAAGTTTTACCAAACTGCAAACCTTTCCTATATTTACAGCTACCCAGGCGCTTTTTCCTATTACCAGAAGCACTTCAGGGGTTTGCTAATGCACTGGAAGCACCTTTCTGATAAGCCAACATAAATAGGTACAGCAGTAAATCAAGAAGCATTATGCTACTCCAGGATGTGGAGGGGGATCATTTCATTATGCTGATAAAAAAAAAAAAAAATCAAAAAACAAGAGACATTATACTACCATATGAAGGTACATTTCTATGTACAGAGAATGTGAAGTTTAATAGGAGAGGAAAATAATTACAGGATATGCTACTCACCAAAAGCAATCAGCATCACATGACAACTGCCAGGACAGGGTTATTGGAGAGGGTTGCATTAGAAGACAATATGCCTTATGAGGAAGACGAAGGCATTATTAAAACATAATGCACATGCAGAGTGGTGCATGCATTACACACTGGCAAGCTAATGCTTCCCAGGAATATAGATTGCTGTAAGCAGAGTTTTAATTATTTAATTTCCTTGTTCAAGAGTGCAAAGCTCTAGCCAAGAAAGCATCTCCTTCCATATCAATTCAAATAGCACCTTTCTCCTATCTAGTTGGTAGCGCCCATTTAATGAGCTATTGCCACCAGAAAAATAAAGATTAATTAAATTAATTTTTAAAAAATACATTAACAGATGTTTTATTTTTAAATTTCTACAGTAAACTGAAAATTGTGCTTGAGAAGTTAGACCAACATGTTAAAGCTCCTATTTTGGTTTTTATTTGGTATATTTGCTCAATAAAATCAGCCTCTTTTTAATTAAACACATTTTATCCCTTTATTGACATTGCATAAAGTCCAAAAGTCACAACAGGGAATACGTTATTGAGTCACTCCACATTTCTTAAATGACTGAAAGCACTTAGTTTCACCTCAAACACCACAATGCTCTAGAGAAGGAGGATATGATGGTGATTATTAATAATAATCAGCCAATATTTGCTTTTACATTGACAGTGACTCCCACCAGCCCTGGATCCAGCTCACCATACCCTGCGCACCTCAGCCTCCAGCTCGTCCCTCTGGAGAGCTCCTCTACAGGGACAGGAGGGTCCAGTGCCCTGCACTGCCCAAGCAGCTGCTCCCCAGCAATGGGGAAAGCAGCCACATTTTGGCAAGTCCCAGCAGCAAAGTCAGGCCTCAACTCAGCTTCAGAGAGTCCTTATACTTGAGCAAATAAAATGTTAGGGAAAGATGACACTGTAAGTTGCAATTAGGCTCTGATTCAACCCAGTTGAACCCTGAAACAAACCAAGTGCGAGCAGTGCTTGGCAGCCCCGCAGAGGACACGGGGCCAGAAAGGGTTTCCTGAACACTCTGGAAGGCTATTCCTGACGTTGACATGAAAGGAAGCAGGAAAAGAAAGCATGGAGAATATCATCCAGTTTTTATTTGATGTCCAAATCCTCCTTAAGTCCGAAGGACACAAGAAAGCATAGAGTCCTCCTAAGTCACAGAGATGCTCAAAGATTTTGGTGTGAGCGTGTACACAAGCTTTACAGGGCAGTGCCTCTCCTCTCAGCACACTAACACCTTTATTTTCATTATCTGAAACACAGGACTTCCAAGGCCTTCCCTCCTCTATTGCTTCTTTCTACACCGAAGTCTGGTTACTATCAGCTCTTCTCTCCGTAATAGTTTATACACTTGGGTGATTAATCAAAACTTTCTTACAGAATCTTGGAGGCCATTTCTTCCCACCTCCCCCCACCCCAGCTCTGTATTTCCTTTGGTTGTAGCACATGTGAGTTTTCCTCTGTTCCTCTTCTAGCTGTCCATTACCACTGTTCATTTTCAGAGCCTCCCACATCTGCCATGCAGTCTTCCAAGTGCAGGGCCTGCTTTCCATCACATCCCCCTCCTTTCACCTGCCCACCAAGAGTGCAGATGTTTGGACAAGCACAGGAAAGCTGCATCAGTCACATCATGAGAGAATGGGCTGACTGAGAGACACAGTAGAAGTAAAAGGAAGGGAAATAATTTCAATCAAATTGTTAGGAGTTGGTTTTGGTTTAAAAGACAACCTCTGAAAACATCTACATCAATTATAACTTAATCTCCTTTGTGATTGTTTAAAATTCCATCCAAGTAAGGCAGTTTTTGCATTATACCTCAAAAAACTTCCTATGTGCAAAATTTCCCTCTATTTATGTACCCTGGTTCTAAATGCTGCTGCTGTATTGATTACTGTAATTCAGCTCTAATTGCACTTTTACAAAGCAGGATGAATAGATTACAGTTGAGCTAGGAGGAAGCCAAACATCAATTATTAATATAACAGAGCTGGCCTTTACCATGTCTGTATTATTTACCTTGGGGAGTTTAGGAACCTGCTGAATAATATTTATCCTCGTAAATTAACCACTTTAAAATATTTGTTTTCATTAAGAAAAGCAACTAGAGTAATGAAATATTCTTTCAGCAAATGCAAACAAGCCCTCAGTGTCTGTAATGATACGTGAAAACCCAATGCGCTCTCTCAGAAGGAGGCAGCCTTGGTGGTTCAGAAAGCAGGTTTGTATTGTTCACCAGCACACACAGAGCTGGTTGATCTGCAGATTGGCTCGAATGCAGCACGGGGTCTTTGGTTACTGTTTGAGTCGTTGTTATTTGCACAGCTGTTTTAGCCTCGACAAGGATCTAAACCCAGACGATTTCAGCAAGGAGAAAAAGCTAATGGTAAAACCGGTCTTTCCTCAGTGCAAATTTCTAAAAAAAAGTCAATAGATCCAAGTCCTGTTTCCCAGGCTCATTCTGGCCAGCACTGTGACTGTACACCAACCTCTTCTTTGCGTTGCTGTCACTCTTTGGTCCCATATCTTGCCTGTGCATCTTCTGCTTCAGTGCTCCAGCAATCTGCATTTCCATTAGCAGCAGTTAATATTGACAGTTTATACTCTAACCTTGTGCCCTATGGCTCTGGCTGATTTGGATATATGGATTTTTTTTTTTTTTTTCAAATGTATAAATTGCTAAGCAAGGAAATTTTTTAATTATTGCTCTGACCTTTGCCTCTTCTCTTTGAATACTTCACCTGCTCAAAGAACAGTCATCCCTTTTTTACCATGAGTTTGATCACCTGCAGAATGATCTGGCTTAGTGCAGAGCCTGCTTGGCCAAAGCACAAGGGCTGCCGGTTTGCAACTACATGCACAGACACACCAAGATTTTCACCTTCAGAGTGAATTTCTGAATTTTCCACAAGCAGATGGTATCACACACAATTCCTCTTCAGTATTTAACTGCTATTATGAAGGCAACTCACGTGCTGCACAGATTCTGTGGTTGTTCCGTAGGTAGAGACAAATTTCCTCTGATGAATAAATGTTATGCTTAAAAGCTATTGTTTCTTGAATAAAAACATTCACCAAAGCTAATTCTGTAAATTTCCACTGTATCACAATCAAGAACTCACGGTACAATATTTAATTAGTTAGCCATTTGTAGCTAGGGCTGGAGGCATTCATCATCTTTCCAAAAACATGCACATCACCATCTGTAACATCCAGTCAGTATTTTGGCTCTGAATGAGATAAAACATTTAACACATTGGCAGCTGAAAGTTAGATTTGCTACAGAAGCATCAAATGTGAATTCTGTTGTGCTGCTCCTTTGAGAGTACAACCCCAGCATTTGCCACTGTGGTACAGTCTCTAATCAAAAAGCCTGGAGGGAATCCAATCAAATCTGTGCACAACATTCAACTGCAAGAGTATTAATCCAGCTTTATTCTGTATCTGATTAGATGAAATCAGCCCTTTCTACCCATTAGGCATCTTTCATCTGCTCCTGCAATATATGTTTTTATTTCTTTTCACTCCTTTGGAAATATCAGTGCAGTAGTAGTCTAGTAACTGCTAATCTCTGATAAAAACTTAGGGCTAGATTGTGCCTAAGAAAGAAAACAAGATACTTCTTGGATTTGCTCAGAAACTGATTAGAAAGCCCTGGAGCAACACAGTCCTTGGAGGTGAAGAATCTCATCGAGGAGGAGCAAGGAAGGCTGGTACCTCTGGCTTGATCAAATCCCTCTCCCCAGACACGCTGCCCGCCCTGTGGAGGGTCCTGGCACCTCCAAACCTTCCAGCTCCCTCATCCTGTGTGCTGATTGCCAGGGGCCCACATACTCCCACACTCCACAATTCTCAATACATTGCAGGCAGATTCCTGGAGCTGAAGATTCCCCTTAGCTCATTCCAGAGTTAGACCTTCCCAGAATGTGATCCCTTCTGTGTGCCCAGCACTCTGCTTCTTCCTGGGTGTGTAATGTTGCATTTGGCCGTGCTAAAGCCCAAGGAAGCTGGCCTAACCAGCCTGCAGCATCCTCCGTCCTCAACATGCACCTTTCCTCTTGGGTCAAGTGCAAACTGAATTATTAGCAATTTTTAATTTACTTCATTATTACCTGCAAAAATGCTGAATAAGATTATTTTTGATGCTAATTCACTAGAACACCCACGCATTGATTCCTTGTTGACAAGCATCTGTCATTATCTAAGTCTGGCAGTTCTTACAGCACTTACCCCTGTTTTAACAACGTTCAGAGTGCAAGTTTTCCCTAAGAAAGCAAAACAGCCCATCACTCTCTGTATCAACCAACGCCTTCAAATGTTTTCAAGTTTATTGAGCAACTTCACAGATATTTTTTTTTTTTAGTCCTAGAGACCCGAAACACGTTACAAGCCTACAAATTCTTGCAAACCAGTACTAAAAATGAGCAAGCTCTTCTGAAAAACCTCTCAAAAAAACCTCCCATGGTTCAGTGATGACCTCTACTTCTTAAACACAACAGAAATCACACAAGGGATCAAAATCAGGATAAAACATTCATAGGAAGGAAGGCTGCACTGGTTTAGTGTCCACCAACACCCCTGATCAACAGGAATATTGAGCAGTGCTATCAAATTTAAACAGCTATGCAGGTGCTTTGGACATAACGAATGAAAGCAGTTTTATCTGAGATGTTCCATTTTAACAACAAACTGTAAAAACCATACATGAAATAAACACCAACAATTAGGACAAGTTAAACAGAATTTCCCTCTACTAGATTCGCACATTCATATGTTCCCTTTTTATTGCTACTCCCCTCACATGAGATATCATTGACTTGATTCAGGCAAAAACTTTCAATGCAGTTTTCTCTTTTTTCCGATAAGCCTTGAAGTATTAGAGAAATGGATCTGTTCAGTGAAAGTTTCGTTTTCCTTCAAGAAACTGAGATGAAATGCACTTTAGTCTTAAACTCAAAACAGACAAACCCCCCCTCCCAGTAGAATGCCCATGATCTTATTCAAAAACAAAGAAACAAATAAAACACTACCAAAAATCTCCAAGAGATAGAGAGATAGATTTGTTTAGGTGATACTATACTGAGAAACCTTAAAGACAGCTGTGAATATCCAGTTTTTCATGCCGTGCAAACCACCTTTATTGCAACACGCAAGTAGCAGCCTGTTATATCTAGAACAGATATAATTTTATTAATAGAAAATTTCTCCCTCCAAATGAAGTCCTCTCATGAATATCTATCTACATTCAAATAGGAATGCCTCTCATCTCAGAAAAGAATTCATGAACTTTAATGGCAACTTCAGACAATTTGATATGTTTATATTTCCCTCATGTAAACAGCTTCGCATTAGCATATGAATGTTATTATCCATGCTTTAACTTTGCCAGACACTGACCACTTTGATGCATTTTTAATGGCTTACCTATGAGTTTTTTCATTAAACATTTTTGATCTACTGTTAGCTTTGATGTCAGCTTGAGAAAGAATTTTGCCTGTTTGCATATCAGTGAGCTAAAAGTTACCTAGAAACACTTCACACCAGCCTAAATTACAAAAAAGGCCTTACACAGCTAGACTTGCTTCTCTGTTGTAACACAGGTATCTGAGGAAAACGCATTAAGTACCACAAAGGGTGCAAAGATATTTGAATCTGAAGTGTATATAGCATAATTCTAGTTCTTACTTACTGCAGTAGAGATTTGGGAAAAACTGGAATTCTTATTTCACAGAAAAAAGGTACTTTAACATGTTTTTTTCCTAAATCCTAGGTGAATTCAAATTACATGTATAAATGTGGACTCACATAGAGAGGAGAGAGACAGAGATCCTCCTGATATCTTTGAAGAACAAAGAACTTAATTTACATCTTGTTATTTTTGCTATAATAATGACCAACATGTGCCTGATACCAGAGTGATGAAAAGGATTTTTCCTGTATGGAGAAAACCTCAAATATGGTAATTATTGAGGTTCCTAATGGATATCTACGACCAGAAGAGATTCTGCTCCTCAAGTTTCCTATTTAAAGTGTCTATTGAAACTTTTCCTAAAACAGGAGAATAGAGGGATAACAAGATCCTTCCTTTCCAACTTGTTTAACTTTTATTTTTACCCTGGCTGACTCATCTACAAAACAGTAAATAAGGTTTATATATATATATATATATATATATATATATATATATATATATATATATATATATATATATATATATATATATATATATATATATATATATATATATATATATATATGTGTGTGTGTGTGTATATATATATGAATATATATACGAGAATATCATTATAATGAATTGGAAAACAAGGCTACGCTGATCATCTTTCATCTACACTGATGTGCACACTTGGATTATAACAAAGATGATATTTTTACATGCTTGAAAAAACATCTCTTTTATCCAGTATTTCCATCAGTTGAAACTGATTCCTATCAGTAGTGATTCCTACTGCTAATGGTGTATATTCTCATATAACACTTCATGCTACATTTCTTCAAGTCTCAGTTTAAGAAGTTAATGAAAGTGACTCTCTCCCACAACAGGAAATCCCACCTAGGAGACATAAGCAAATGGATGCCTCGGAAGGCTGAAATAATTAGATAATCCACCCTGATACAGGCAGGAAATCGCATGCATTGTTTTTACACCTACTGCGATAGATGTAGCCCTGGAGCATTCTTGGATTAACTCAATTATTTATCATCATCTGCTTCTCAGTCTACTTGTGCCTGATACAAATTCCAGGGTGAAATAAAACATGAGGAACTTGCCATGTCAGTGGACTGAAATGGCTCCTGTGACCGCTCCAATCCCTGATTTACACAGGGCCAATGGGAATTGCCATGGGAGTCAGGCTAATCATCAGTTTTATTCTGTTTTATCCCTGTGCCCTAGAAAGGGACAAAATGCTCTACAGTAGGAAGGGGTGGGTAAACATTTAGAGAGTCATGTTCCTGTTCCACCCACCCTCTCAGTGAAACGCTGCTTCCAATTAAATGTGAGAGTTAACACCCCTTCCAGGAGCAAGTCTAGAGTTGAATTGTGTTGGTTACTACTGTGGCTTTGGCTAAGAGCCAACTGTAGTCCAAATGAAGTTTTTCACACTTGCCAGTTTCCCCTTCTGTTCAATATCCCTCAATTATTTTCAGTATTGGTCTAGAGGACAGTCTTCCAGGATGTAGATCACACATTGCCTTACTACAATTTTTTCTTGGTTATCTACCCATTCCCATACCTTGCAAATGACTTTAGATCAGCGAGGTAAAACATTGATAGAAATGCTGTTTCCCTAGTTAGCTCTGTGCACGTACCTGGAGAGATCCAGGGTGTGCTCAGCTCTCAGAGCTGCCACCAGGCTGTTTTAACCCCATCTCACCAGACTGTTGCACTCGATATGTATTGATGATAATAGGAAGAGTGAAGCAGCTAAAAGCCGAAGTCTTCTACAGTGATTTTAATTAAGTCTGTCACCATCTGAGTTATTATTGTTACTTCAGGAATTACATTCCAGCATAAATTATTATAATAAAGAAGCCTATTCTTAGCCAAAGTGCCTGAAAGAGGTTTCACTTGTGTTGTGCCTTTTGGGCCACAGGGGAGAAAGAAATTCAGAGATTGCTTCCACTCGGAAGAGGAGCTGCGATGTTGCCAAATACTTCCATAATTAACAGCTGTTTAGCTATGGAGGCAATAAATGTCCTGTCCCACCTCTGAAGCCCACGTCCTTCCCAAGGGCACTCCTACAGTTTCCCACCCAAGTATTTATTCCCTTCCTCAGGCTCATGCTCCCCACACTTGCTGTGTGTGTCTCCAGCTCACCCAAGTCCCCTCTGTTTGTGCTGTTCTCTCTTACAAACACACATCAGCAGAGGGAAACCCAGAGAAAGGCTCCCACTCCACATGTACAGGCCAAGTACTGTTTGTTTGAAACATGAGGGGTCCTGTCTTTGGGCTGACAGTGGCAAATGTGCAGCTGGGTGATGTTATAAAACAGCACAATTATCAGCTGTTTTAAGGGGGAAGGCAGGTATTCTGAATCCAAAACTGTACTTTACCAAACTGGGAGGAAAATCAGACAAAAGCCAAAATATGAGAGTCTCAGCCAAAGACTTTAACACACAAGCTCCCCCAGGAGCGATGCTGAGTGTGGTGGGACCCCTCCTGCAGTGACTGGTCCCTGTGGATGGGGGCAAGCAGCTGCTTTGGTGGCTGCGGCAGGGCCTCCTGACAGCCATCTCCCGGCACTGTCATGGGGAGAGGAGCAGGAGGAAGCCACATTCCTACCGAGAGCACGGGTGCAGCCCAAGCATCCGCAGGAACACTCTGGATGCCGACCACGGGAACCTCCGCCCGCTGCCAGCCCGTGGGGAACCCGGACGGTCACCCCAGTGCCGCATCCCTGCGACCTCCAGCGCGCTCCAAGGCCTGGCTGCTGTTTTACACTCTCAGAGCTTTTAGGGAAGTATAAGCGATAAACCCAGTAGGAGCAGGGTCAGCGCCGTCCCTGCCAAGGGCTCGTGTGACGCGCTGATATCGGCGGCAGCCCCGCACTCGGGAAAGGGGAGCGATGCCCGGAGCGGGTCTGTGGTCCTCAGGCTCCCCCTGCCTGCACCCACGGGCGTGCGGCAGCACGAAAACTCAGCCAGGGGATTATTTCCTACTTGATTCAGAATCTTCTCGGACGTCTGGGTGGAGATCCCTTTCCCTGCGCATCAAAAACCACATTTACCTAATTTACAAAAGCGTGTCTCTTGGCTAATGCAATGCAGATGCAGCTCGTTTTTCGGCAGACGGATGCATTGTTTTTGCTGTGTCCCCAAGGACAACCAAAACTACAACGGCAAATAGCTGAGCATAATATAAAATTCACACTCTAAATAAGAGAGAAATAATCTCGGTGGTGGGTTAAGCAGAGTTGAGTGACTAACAAAAA
The DNA here is from genome assembly GCA_013397775.1 of Eulacestoma nigropectus. Lineage (NCBI taxonomy): Eukaryota > Metazoa > Chordata > Aves > Passeriformes > Eulacestoma > Eulacestoma nigropectus. Next base: position 4,366,691 of record VZTE01005381.1, on the reverse strand, counting down.
TGTGGAAGATTAAATATGTTTTGAAGAGAATTGAAGACCTTTTTTTTGTTATTTAGAGCTTCGTTATCTTTTTTGATAAGCTGCACTTAATTATACAACTTCTCTAATTTTGAGTATGATTTTAAAGCCCATTTTAGGATAAATCCTTAAAAACTGCAGTTCAGGTTACAGCATTTAATTCTAAATAGTCAGCAACGCAGTCTTCAGAAATACAAAGCTCTTGAGGGAGAAAATATCACTGCCTTAGGCCAGGGCCAGAGTTGCAAAAGTAAAATGATTTGCATCATTTCTTTCAGGTTGTTGTAGCACATCAGGATGTGGAGAGCATTAGAGTGGACTAATTTCATTATTAAGTTTTATATATAGACACACACACATATATATATCAAGCTGGAATCTTACTGTATTTTTTTGCCAAGAAATAACGGCTTAAACAATTTGTTATTTTTATATGTTTACCCAGGCTTCACCTTAGATCATTTATTGTCTGAAAAACAATCTGTTAACATTTAAGACACCCGTGGTCTGCCCTGCATTACTTGGGTTTCATTCCAAAAGCAGCATTATGTGTTGGTTGGAAAGCATATAAAACATGTTTGTACAGCTGATGTCATCTTTCTCCGGTGTGGGTCTGCACAGTTCAAACACCACTACCACCACCATCAATTCACAGCTCTCGCCACAAAATATGTCTGGCAAGAAAAGCCTAAATCTCATTTAGGAAAAATAGAGCAAATCTCCACCTTTCACAGCTGGGTCTCATCCAGTAGATCTGATTAACTGGTTTGGCAGCCACTCTACCAGAAAGCCACAGCACAGCGTAACTCAGTGCTACTCTACAAATTTATCTTAATGCAAATCATGAGGTTGTTTACAGGTACTCAGAAAGTGATAGATACTCTTAGTCCCCAGTTCAGAATCTCTTTCAAATGAGCATTAAAATAATGGCCATTCTCTCTTCTACAAACAGATCCAGGCTCTGCTAAGCCCCTACGACTGGAATTCACCCAATGTCAAGGACCTTCATTGAGACTCTCATGCACAAAAGGGTGCCAAGGCCTTGTACTTCCATCAAGCAAGTTTTCCAAGGCAGTACCTTAGTTTGCAGTTCCAGATGTATACCCCTGCTCAACGCTATTCTTTCAAAATCTGTCTCAAACCACAATTATATGTGTGGTCAAATTTTCTGGTTTCTTCTGTGCTTCACACAAGAGACAGCTATATTTGAATAGCAGTTGAAATGACTCTGTGTATGCTTTGTACAGAGCAATATGGCATCTTGAGTAAATTATTTTTTCATAAGCTCAAATTTAAAATATAATAAAAATAATCCCAAGGTATAGGATTTGCACTCAGGTCCGTAAGGCCTGGTTTAACATTTTTATAGAAATTTTTTTTTTTAAATAAATCCTCTAACTAGAAATTCGTTCTTTAAGCTGTGTTGTTCCTTGCTTTCTATCCAACTCCAAGACCTTGAAATATAAATAGCACCAGAGTAAACCAGGCACAGAAACATGCACTAACTCTTTCTGCAGGCAAGGCATAAAGAAAAGTGACTCGCTTATGACAGGTATACCCATTTGATCATTACCTGAAAATATTCAGAACATTTATCTCTGGGAGACAAAGCATCCTGCTAGGGCTGAGGGCTGTCATATTTTATGCAACTCATGTCTTTAGTGAATCAAGATTATTACATCCACCAACATAAGCCTAAAGGGGAATCACAGTGGAGAATCAGGCTGTAAATTTTCTCATTATTAGGAAGTTGAGAATTTTGGTCTGGACCCAGAATCTTCCCCTAAGCTATGAGGCATTCACAGAAAGTCCCCTAGTACAGCATTCTCTGCTACACGTGTTATATACTGCATTACAGAGTTTCCTGAAACTCCAGTTCCACGAGACTTCCCCAGAAATCCTCATTTTCACATCCCTCACTCCACACCACGTAAGAGCAGCATCACAAGTTAACACATCTAATAAATACCAGAATCCTTTGTACAGGGAAAGACAGACCAACAGGATAGTACAAAATAAAGAGCAGCAACAATATGTTACCCAGTCCTGGCCCCTGAAACAGAAAAAAGAAATTCCCAGTTCCAAAAACATCAGAGCTATTTGATCTCTACAGAAGGAAAGAAAGGATTCTGACTCAGCCTTGTGTTTAGCAGCATTTCTGTCACAGGCTCCACAGGCATTCCTGCAAGACTCAGCTGGACTCATGCTAAGCAGCAGGAGAGGAATGCATGCAAAGAATGTTACCTCTAATCTACTCAGATTCTCTCTCAGGATCAAGCTGTATATAAAAAAACTTAGCCTGGCTTTACCTATCTACCTAATCCATATTGTCTCCATTTGCGTCTCCTACCAAATCTCAGTGTTACAAGGACTGCAGCACCTGTGAACCCCAGTCAGACCAGTTACAAGCACCACATCATGGGCCTCTCTTCTCCACCCTGGCACAGGGAGGGAGCTACAGCCTTGCCAGGGCTCAGCACATCCCTCCAGCCTCAGCCCTTCCACATCCCTTTGGAGCACTGCTAGCACAGACACGTTGTTCTCCCAGCAACAACTGCCTCCTCCTTGTGGGGACAGCTGAGGAATCAGAATGGGCTTTTTCATGTGCCTGTCCCTTGTTCATTACCTGGGCTCATTAAACATTTTAGGAGGTAGAGGCTGGGTCTGCTCAGAGAAACACTGGTTTCAGAATGCCTCTAGAAACCAGCAGAGATTTGATGCCACATCTGTCCCTTCTGCCCTCAGCTCTGCATGACTACTAGTTTTCATTAAAATATCCATCTTTTAGTTCCATTTGCGAGTTTACTTTTCTTCCCCTGCCCTGTCCACCACTCTCCACTCTCTCCAGCCACCCCAGTAAGCCAGCAACTCCCTCAGAGGGCAGGGGTCACATCTGGCAATCGTGTCTCTTTACCAACACTTAACAACACTGCATAAACACTTGGAAAAACACGGAAGAGGTTTCTACAGTAGCTGCATTTCGTAAGAGAGATTTATAGGCCTATTAAAAATTATTAGGCTTTACTTCTTCAGTGACAAAGCTGCTTTCATAAACGGCTCTCGACAATTTCATATCCAGAGTCTGCAGGATGATAATTTTCACATTTTTTAAGTGCCATATTTCCTTCCTCATTAGGGTTTTTTTGTTTTGTTGCTTAAAACAGCAGTTCCCTAATTCTTCTGACCTAGCAATTCAGTTTAAAGGTATATATCACATTTAAGGCATGGATGGACAGCATGACTGCAGGCACTGCTGTGAGTAATGCTGACAAGTGTTCCCAAGTGTCCCAAATAACTAAAATGTGCATGTTTCAACTGCTGTTATACTTTGATTGGATTCAGGGACCTGAGAAAAGACTAGGAAAGCCTTAATACCTAAACATGGCAAGCATGGAGGCAGGACAATGAAAATGTCCTTTTCATATTGGATACAGTACCAGATCTCACCCTTCCACCCTCTAATTCACAAAGAAACAGAAGGATTAGTCTCATCCATTCTTACTCATGAAGGCAATGATTCCTTCCTTTAGCATCCACATATCCATTCTCAATGGCTACATGGAGAAGTCTGAAGCCTCTCCATTTACTACAGGACCATAATCCTAGATTTTGCTTCAGTTTATTGAACTGATAAAACCATTTGCATACATACTTTTCTTGGAATTCAAATTAGGAAATCATTCCTGCTCTAATACATGAGCCGTAGATGATACAGCTGAACAAAGAGTTAAATTCAGGAGTAGTTTCATTTTAATCTATACAATAATAATAAAAAACCCCCAATATTTTCAGAATTTTGAGCTGAAGCAATAGATGGAAAAAGCCCTACCCCCCAAGTTTCCTTTGGATTTGCTTAGGAGAAAATTCATATCAGAACTTTCTCAGCATCCAAAGACCTTTGAAATGGCCTTTTTCTCTGTTTACAAAGGCAATCCTTTGTGTGATACAGACATTTTGAACAGCAACAAAAAATGACAATAAAAATGTTTTTAGATAGAATCTATCACCTGCTTCCATAAATAATAACAAACACAGTATTACGATTCTGTGCTACAATTTCCAGAAAAAGGATTGCTCCTATTTCTGAGGATACCAAAGCTCTGTGTTTGCTGTCAAGGCATTTTCAAAGATTTCTGTCTATCACACCCCTGGAGTCCCCAGTGCTGGTCAGGTACTCCAGGTTACAGACAGCAGTTACAGTCGAATTGTGTTAATAATTAAACACAAGGCTGTACAAGAGCAGCCATCATAATTTACATGCTAAAACAGGCAAAATCTCAGTGGTAAATCACAATGACAAAAATGGTTTATTCAGGTTAATCCTAGTTGAATCACATACTTTTTTCAAGATATCTCCGTTGTCTTTTTAACAGAAAAGATGAATGTGACCCGACTAGGAGAAGACTGATTTTAACCTAGCTGAAGCCATTCACAAGAAGACGGGACAAAATTCCAAGCTGGCAGGTAAGAGACAAAACAACTTGGAAGTTTTCCTCCAGGCTTTGGTGGCCCCCCACTGTGCAATATAACCCAATAACACCATTTGGCAACACCAGCAAGCCATCACTGACCAGAAAAGAAAGTAAAATTCAGCACTAGCCCAAATTATCTGCTGTTTGCTAAAACGGGAAAGATGCTGCAAAACAAAATGTTGCACTGCTGCAGAGCAGTGGAGTTTGTAAGCTGAATGACAATGACTTTCAAGATCCCTTGCTAATAAACAACTGGGTGGGACCAATTCCTTAATTTTTATCGAGCTGAATACAACTCAAAACTGCACGTAGTGGGACATCCTTCTTCACTGCAACATCTATTATTTCCAGTGCTAGTCTGCTGGAAGGAAACTATCAGCCTGAGATTATCTAATGTGTACCCAGCTTCCTGAGCAATTCCGTTTTTCCTCTAAATACAAAGGAAAATAAATATGTCTAGAAAGGTACTCTTGTGTGCAGGGAATACAAGAACAAACTCTTTTTTCCTTAATTAGCTACCTTGGAATGGTTTAGCATCAATGATGAAAGTGGGATGACTCACAGGAATAATTATTTTTATGGGTACAAACACTCTGCAATCAGGACTGGAGCCCATACAATTATTCCCAGTAAGTGCACTGAGCACATACGGAGCTTCTCACATGCATGTTTGCAATATATAATCCCACACTTGTATTTCTTTTTTGTTTGTTTGTTTTAGGTTTTTTTAATTATTATTATTATTGTTATTGTTGTTACTTTAAGCACTGTAGACATAAAAACACAGGAGCTGTTCTGTGCTGTGTCCTAGGAAGCAGACTGCAAACTCTGAGATCACAGCTGGCAAACAGAGAGAGCTGTGCTCACTGAGGGCTGTTATAAAAGCAAAAATACAAAGTCAGGTGAACAAAAGAAAGCAACAGTCAAACCAGACACATGCACAGGACTTTGAAACTTGCAAAAAATCATCCTAAATTATTGTCTGGAGTTTTAGAGAATGTGGAAAAACATGTAGGGAGAATAAACTGCCTTAATGTCAAGGATCAATCACTAAATTCTAAAAACCTTTGATGAGATAAATACAAGGCAAAGTAACACCCTATGCCAATATTGTCCATATGCATGGACATTAAGAGTGCACAACATGTCAAACATTAGCAACTAATGCTGCAGAGCAGCTCCAGAAACGTGCAGCTTTATTCTTCTCCCTGCCTGAAACACATGCTCAGTTATAACCACTTCTCTGCACACATGCAGCAGGTGCTTTTACTGCGTATATTGGACCTTTTGATACAAACTTTAAATTACTATTAGTGGCACAACTGCTGTTTTCCTCAGCCAACTAACAGTAAAAGAGAGAGAGGCATCAACTTTTGAGATGCCAGTATTTTCACAAGCACAGGCAGTGTCCTCACAGCATCAGATACCAGCAATATCAACCAAACCATCTTGAACAATAATTATCTGCAGTCAAAACTAAAGCAGATAGCAGAATTAAACATTGAATTTCACTGAAAAAGGAAGGGTGGCTAAGAAAATCCCTCTGTGGGTGTAAATGCTGAACTGCCCAGAAACACAGAACCCACAAGAGCCATACCTGCAGTAACAGACTCTGCAAACACAGCATGAAAGTGTGGAACAGAAGACAAGTAACTGTTTATTTTCCCACCATGTCATGGTCAATAGGCAGCACACCAGATATGTATTTCTGATGGGTTCATGAAAAGTTCGTGTTTACAGGGCTTTGGACTAGAATTTAAATAAGTAACAATAGTTAATCAAAAAACCCAACCATCTAAGCTCAGGCCAAATGTGGTGAGATCTTGGAGTCACACAACATCCGTGATGCCCCAGGACCAGGATGGCCTGAGCAGAATCCATGCAGGTCTTAAGAAGAATCTGTGCTACCCTACAAGGAGGGACAAGAGCACAACGAGAAGACCCAGGCTTTTGTTTCTTTAAGCACTGTGTGATTTTGTTTCACCTCATTTTTATCCTAAACAATCTTTTTGTTATCTAGTACCTTCTGAGACGAGTGTTCAAAATCTAATTCCCCTCTCTGTTTGCCACGATTTCTCCCACGTGAATTACAACAGCAACTAAAGTCATAGAGGGGAAATTTATCAAGCATATTATAGATCTTCCTTTTTCTTTCTGAAAAAGTAGTCTTTACAGAATATAATCTCATATTAATATAGATATGGTATCCCTAAGAATTACAATAGATAATTAGATCATGGACACCTTCAACAGCAGGACAACTATTTTTACGTTGTCTGCAGCTAGGAGTTAAGAATAGCAGATAAGCTATTTCTAGACAACTCTAATACAATTGTGGCTTTATCTGAGCCCAGAGATATCCTCTTTCCCCGCAAGTTGCTTAGAACTCAAGAACTGATAGATGCATGCATTTGAACCTTTCCATAAATCCAGTAATGAAAAGCAAAGTCATTTTAAAGGCAGCCAAGTCAGATTGGCAATGCCAGCATTTCAAAGTAATGTCTGAAAACACTAAAAGCTTTGTCACTTATCCATACCTTGAGTCTCTGAAAAACTAGCAAATCAATAAATTTTCTTAATTACTCCATCTTCCAACCAAATTTCATCAGTGCAATGGAAATTTTCCTAAGCAAAGTCTTTGCAATCTAAAATGACTTCCTAATCCCACACTTCAGTAGCTGGCCATGGTGCTGAGCCATAAGGGATGTTCAAAGCTGTGACAAAAACTCAGCTCAAACTCATAGGTTGTATCCCACGAGATTCTTCCAAGCAAATCCCTGAATAGGCCAGAACCCTGCTGTTTTTCTTTGTCTGAATCCTGAACAGTCACTTCACAGTCACTGCAGCCAAAGTTGCCTCCAAACTTCATTCCTTTCTTCATAAAATAAAAAACTCCTCAAATACTTCATTCTGATCTTGCTTCCCTTCACCTTTACGTTGTAAATCATGCCACAGCATATTTAGTAAGATTTTAAAATTACATATCAAGCACAGAGCTTGTCAAAGTTCCTTGAAGTTACTAAAAAAAAAGTAATTCCAAGTCACCTATTTTTTTAGACCATTTTGATATCAGAGAAATAGCATTTTCTAAAGAAAAAGCCAAACAAAACACTTGATCAGGATTTTTCTTAACAAGTTCTTTGAAAAACAGAATAATCCCAGGCTATAAGAGCAGGCCCAGGGAAAAAAACACATCTCCCAGTGCAGGTTCCTATGCACAAACTAGACCTTGCTCACAACCAGCTGCACTGCCTACTGGTATTTCTTTCAGAAAACATAATTATTCATGCCCTAACTAGACCAAGAAGCACCCCTCTGAAAATGCAAAACTATTTTTCATCAAGTTTTGTTTCATGTTCTAGAAAGAGCCCAGCAGCAAATATCTCACCTAGGGGCCAAATATGGAACAGTGATGCTGGGTTTTGTTCGCATGGAGCTCACCAGCTTCACCCTGCTGAGCAGGGGCTTTAAGCAATTATTTTAAAATTGAATTTGAAATTATCAAGTTGCCATCAAAGTCAGTTTTCACGGGTATACACAGATACACACCAGGATTATATCGAAAGGGGAGAACTCAGGTCGGGCACCGCTGATTTTTCTTCTGGCCTGGCTGAGCCCACCAGGCCGGGACACTGTGCAGCTGCTCAGACCCCACTGCTCAGAGGAGGGGCACAGGGGACCCTGCTGCCTCCTGTGGCACCCAGGGCAACTGAAAGCCTTCATAAAACTGCTGCTGTGAATCAGAAAGAAAGAGAGGATGGTGTTGAGGAGAGGAAAACGGGGAAGCGACACGAGCCACAGGTTCCAGTGGCTGCTCCGTGCACAGGGCAGGACGAGGCATGGCTGGAAGTGCCAGCTGTGCCCACTGTGCTGCAGTGCCCCAGAGTGCCTTGTGCCTCTGTCTCTCTTCTTCTCCCCGTCAGGGTTATGCCTGGCATCACTCACACACAATCATTCACAGAAAAAAAAAGAAAATCACACTTCTGCTGAACCGAAACTCTTTCAGAGTACTGTAGCATTGGTCTTATTGATTTATCTATTTAAAGCAATGTCAGAATTTTGTCATTAATATTTGATTGGTATTTTTAGGTGCTTACAAGAATTGCACAGACCATAAAAAGGTGTTACAGGAAAGCACCACAGGCAGAAGAGCATTACTCTGAAGCCTGGGGGATGTTGTTTGGCACTATGTTCTACATCTTACAGCTCTCACAAGGTGTCCTTACATCATTGCCAGGACCTGGCTTCTCAGCACACATGGATTTAAAAACGAGATTAAATAAAAAGGACTGAAAGTGGAAAAACAAAACAAAACTCAAACTGTGGACATTCACAGAACAAAAAGCATGATGTGTATCCAATAGTCAAAGTAAATTCAACATACTCTGCATTGAGGATTTACATATTTTAGCAGGTCTTGTTACAGTGAAAGTTTGCACCTAAGAATGTACTGTTATAAATTAAAAGTTCTGTCTTGTTTCTTCAAATTCAAAGCAAAATAGATCTTGGGATACTTTAAGAAGTGTGTGTTACCCCAAACATACTTAGTATTCTGAAAACATAACTCACAACAGGAGCAATCATGCTTTTAGAGTCAAGGAGAAGAGCTACAAAGAAATCTTGTCAATGAATTTATGCAAGGGCTTATACACAAGCAGAACTAAAATGCATTTGTTCTTCAGAGTACAAACTAAGTTAAAAATGGTGTCAGGAGCCCAGAAAGCTGAAAATGACCTATCCACACTAATGACCTAGAGGAAAATTCAAGCTGCCAGTGGACCTGCCCAAGCTGTTGGCAAATGAGCCCAGATGCCTGTGATGGGAAAGCATCTCCCAAAGTTTGCCATCTAACATCTTGGACCATCATCCCACAATGATATGTTTGATAGAGCAGAAGGCACTCAAACCTTTAGCTGTGTTAGTCGAACCATGCCAGTTTTCATTTCTAGAAGAGGAATACTGTTTGTATTAAGTTCAGATAGAAGTGGCAGTGGTAATTAGACTTTCAAAAGCCTGAGCCATCCCAGTGTGTCACCCAGCACTGTGCAGTTTGTAACTTTGGTGGGCTGAAGTTTTCCATCCTGGGTATCCACAGAAGTCCCTGCTTTCTAAAAAATTTCAGAAATGACTTCTGGAAAACTTCTGAAGTGAATTTAAGGAAGAAATAAATTCTTTATCTATGGTAAAATACTCACAGCCTTTCTGTTGATGTGGTCTAGCCCAGACTACCTGTGACCTTTAGCAGGAACTTCAGTTTTGGCTACATTTAATATTCCAGACTACTCACTAGTTGCATTGTTGCCCAGAAATCATCCCAAACGCAGCCCAATTATGAGTGTCTGTGATTCCTCAGCTTTTACTTTCATAGCATTCAAAATACATGAGAATCAGGAAGATTCACACTTAAAGCATTTTCAAAATCAATACTACAACTTGAGCACTAATTTATTAAAATTTAATACAGAAAGAAAACACTATATTAAAAATTGAGTTATCACCAGGGACTAGAGCAGGACTACAGGAATTTAAGACCAACTAATTGAACCCCAAGTAGATCACTTGGCCAATACTCCTGAAATATGCAGCAGATCCTGCCCCTTGAATAATAAAATACTGGAAATGCTTGCCAAGTTAATAAATTTTTGTGTCTCACTGAGGTTATAAAGCACATAGCTCTCAAGTGACAAGCTCCATACCCTTGGGTGTGAACAAATTTCCCATAAAGTAGCTGTGGTAGTTTGAATCTTTTCTCCTGTTCAGGGTCAAACTCTCTCTCCCCGAGATGTTCATGGTGTGTGCAAGGTCAGTGGGAACTTACACGCTCATCCTACAGTGGAACAAAATTTTAAGCTATGTAAAAACACCACATTACTGCCTACTATAAAGCCTGAGTCTGCTATTATATCCACAGGATAAATAAGAATAAACTCCTTTGAAGTCAGTAGAATCAAAATGCTAAATGTCAAGAACAGAATTAGATCTTCCACTCTAGGCTCTCTACCCCACAGGCAGAAGTGAAGGACTGATAGAATTGTATGTATTAAAAAAATAAAATTTAAAAAAAAAAAAAAGGCAGCTTTAAGAATTATCCTGCCAAGAAAAGCACGTTAACAAAGTCATGGAAGACTTCTCTATAAAAATAAATTCAACAGAGAATGGAAGGAAGAAAAGACACATTTATGCTGCTATGATTTTTCATGGCCAGAGAAATGCAAATTGAAGCAGGAGAGATTCGTAGTTCATATGAAAGGCAGTGTCTGCCAGCAAAGATGTTGCCTGGCAGGAGCACAGTGGAAGTGTCTTTTGACAATTCTGATCAAGAAGTGCCCTAGTTAGTATTCAAGATGGCCATCATGATAGATAAGATGAATAATTTTGGTTCTTTGTCAAGACTTGGATAATATCTGCCTACAATACATCTGTATCAGTGCACTCTTAATTACTGAGTAAAGGACAGATAGAACAGCACAAAACTTTTCTACACATCCTTTATGCTCAGATAATGACAAGCTCATGTAAATTATGGCATATATTACAAAAGCAAACACAGCTCCTTTTCATTATCACTCACTACACACATGTAGCATTCTGAAGAGCTGAAAGGAGACGGTTGTTAAACGAGATTCATCAAGTTAAAGAGTAAGCTGCAGGATCTGAGATGAGAAAAGGGCAGTCCCTAGACCTCTCTTTATCATCTTACAGTGGTTATGCAGAACAAGCAGCAAGATTTAGATTCAATCTGCTTGTAGATAATTGATGGAAAAAGAACTTGAGGGTGACACAAAGACATCAAATTGTTCTGCAAGTTCTTTCTCTGTTTTCTTTAGAATTAAGGCCTTCTGTCTGTCCAGATTGATAAATAACAGGGTATAGAGTGTTCTCTGTAAAAAAAAAATTCTCCTTTATTCCACATCTGCACTTTATTTACATATCCATTTAGTCATATGGTGCTCCAGAAAAGGGGCTTCTGCTTTGGTGGACAGTCAATCTTAGGATCATCTGGGGGTTTTTTTAACATTTTCCCCAACCATTTAAGGAGCAGAACATAAGCTTTTAGACTGTTCTCGTCCTGTAACACATGGTTTGGCATTTGGTCTTTTCCCAAAAAATGTAGATTTGTTGTAGTCTTGGGGGGGCTTTGTGGGCTGCAGTGGATGGCAAGAGCTGGAGTAGGTATTATTGTGCTCTTTAGAGCTAAGGCCCTCTTGCACAGTTCCTGGGGACATGTAGATCAGAGGGTTTAAGTCTTATGCTCCTGTATTCTGCATTGCTACCATTCTAGACCTCAGCATCTTGTTCCGTTCCCTGCAGCCTTATAGATTTGCCTCAGAGAAAACTTATTTCCAAAGAATTCTAGATTATCTTCTCTGTTTTAAATTATTTACCATTTTCTGCCACTGAATATAATTTCACTTTAATGGACACTCTTGAGTACCTTAACACCGTGTTTGCTCATTGCTTTATAGTTTTTACGGGTAAAGTCAAATTAACGACCAGCAGATCTGATGGAACAGCCCAGATGCTTGGTACAGAAACCTGGAAAATAGGAACTGAAGCAAGAAAAAAACCAAGGTAGTTCTGAAACTGCTATCTTATGATATCATATCTGCTGTGCATTTGTGCAACAGGAACTGTTACACATCTCCCAGCATACAGTAATTGATACAGTAAACTACTGGCCTGGAAAATTGCTATTGAAAACACATAATCAACCTCTTGAACTCTATAAACCCAGGGAGACGCAAGATGCAATTCTGCTTCCTCAGGACGTGTGTGCCTAGCCAGTTTAGGCTTCAGCTTCAGAAAATGGAGGTGAACAAATTGCAGAAAACTGCTCTAAGAGATAAGTTTGTTCAAGATCTTCATCCCATGTACGTGGCATAAACTTTCTGGACTCTAAGTCTTCTGAAAGTATATAGGCCCATGCAATAACACGGGAATTGCATATTCTGAAAAATTCTCTATCACCCCAGAAGTATTAAATATATATTAGCATATATTTACACATTAAAAAAAGAGGTTTGCCTTTTGATTCACCTGACTTGATACAACTCTATCTGTACTGCTTCTATGTACTGCCAGGCTCTGATGGTGTACTGCATAAGAACTACCAAAGCACCCACCAGGCTGAGGTGCTGCTGGGTTTTCCCCTCTGTACATGCACTCTGCCAGGGGATTCCTATACATCCAAGGTTAAATCATAAAAGGCAATTCATTATTTGGCATAAATGGGGAAAAAAAATAATAAAATATATAATTTACTGGTCTGAAAGATATTTTCCTAGACTAATGGATCTAAACACTTCCCATTAAAGAGCACTCATTTTCAGTATACTTCCAAGTATCCAGGGAAGTGTACTGAAGTACAAAAACTCACGAACAAATGATTGATTATAAGTTGATGTTTGAATACATTTGTGCAATGATTAAATCTACCTTTACCATTTTAGAAGGTCATTAGGTTAAAAGTCCTCTTTTCATGCCAAAGTTCTAAAATTGACTCGAGATATGGTTCCTAGTTGGGCTCACAAACTGCCTTCCTCAGCAATTAAAATTGACTGAAAATATTGATCAAAAGGTGTAGCACTTCTATTGGAGTCTCTGAATGCCATCAGTAGATACTGACTGTGACCCTGGCAGAGGAACTGGCTCCCCCAGGTGAGGACACTTACCCCCCTGTCACACCTTTGCCCTTTTCAAGCACTAAATACTTCAGAAAACAATGACTGAGCCAGCATTTTCCAAATCTTGAGTTAGCTTCTGGAGATGTCAAAGTTTTTGGGAACTGTCATGGACCCACAGGCCAACAAAGAGAAAAACAACCACATTTTATCACAGGAATTTCATCTGACCCTCAAACCTGTAACAACCCATCCTGTGTTTCAGAGCCTTATAGCTCTTGATATTAATTTAATGACACTCAGATCACCAGGATTAATGGCTCTTGGCAGCATTTTACCACCATCTTAAAGAGAAGCTGCTTTAAGATTGCTGTTCATAGAGTAGGGATTTCTGGTTCCAAGCTTTATCTCTAGGCAGACCCGCATTGAGAATTGATAATTCTGTTTTAACCTACATCCAACTCCTCTTAATTCTAAAGTGGTCTTCTTGAAAGTAGTGAAGCTGGTGAAAAATCTGACAGGTGACTTTTGATGAAGATTCTTGGCTCAAGTCTCTTTCATTTCTGCTAAGGCTATTTTACGGCTATCAGAACTTTGCATTATCTCAACCAACCACAACTTGCTGAGTTGAAAAAGCCTTTTTATCTAAAGATAGAGGTGTGCTCAGTGTGATAGGTTTCTGGGGCAGTAGAGGTAGAATGAAAAGATCCTGCAAAGATAAGTAATCGAAGATAGAGTTCATTCAGGAGCTCAGCATTAAAGGGTATTCCTAACTTAGTGCATGGGTTAAAAAGCTTGTTCACTGCCTTCTGACCCAAACTCACGACCAAGTATTAACCTCTGGATTTTTTTTTTTTTATAGCATAACTTTCTGGCCAGAAGTCTGCTGCTTGTTGAGCTCTTCCACATCTCTGCTGAACAGTTTGGACATTATTGCCTAGTCCCCACACTGGATAACTGTGAGGCTCACAGGTGTCCATTTACAGATTACAGCCTTCATTTCACACATGTATTGTAACATCTCTCCATGCTTGCTTAACCTCTGGGAAAAGTGACCCTTCAGATCGTGCCATGTACTGATGGGAGTGGATCAGGCAGGATTTGTTCAAGTTCTGTTCATATTTTCTTCCAAACTCTACAGATCAAAACTTCAAAATGCATCATGCATATAAAAAAAATTATGTTCACATATGAAGTTATCAGAACTTATTTATGAATAGTTGCACATTAAAATGAAAATGTTCTAGGACTTTTGCTAATTTACTTAAGGGAAAGCCATGAATTCAAACCATCAATTCTAATTGTTTTTGAGAAAGTGAGACACACGTGCCATGAAGAAAAAGAGAATTCCACCAACTCTACGTTTTGGATTAGGAAATCAGGACAAGAAAACTTCCCAAAAGTCATTTTACTCCTAATAGGATTTTTACAACTTTGTTTTTATATTAATGCTATCTCTTAATGGGCAAAAAAAAAATTCAGCCCTTTTGCACTACCAGGTTGATTAGAGGAACTAATATATTCCCCATCTCTCAGATGGTCCCCAAGCAGGGTGAAAATGTAAACAAGACATTGCTGCATCACCCAGGAGCTGTAAGAGGGACCCTAAAAGAGAGAGCATCAGTTCCCACCCATTCATAAGGGCTGCAATCCTGGCAGCCCAGACCTGGGTCCATAGAAGGATCTCTGTGCATTCGCTGCTTCTTTGACTCAAGTGAGGGACAGGCTCACAGGCAGGCTGGTCACTGGAGCTCTCAAAGTGCAAGCAAATATCACTGAGACGGTTTAGAGATAGCAGAGCTTTAGAGTAAAACTAGATCATGTTATCTGTTTAAAAAAAATTTAAAATTTCTATTTGCTATCACGGGTGAGCAACATACTAAGACCAGAAAAGCTCTCTCCAGTGAATGAGGCTGATGTGGAGGTGAATGGACAAGAGAGCCTACATTCAGGTGGTGCAGCAGGAACACTCCTTACTGGGAATGCTGCAGTTCAGCCCATCCCGGTGGACACAATGCTATGAAGCAAGTGCATGGTGAAAATTCATCATCATTTGGATACCAGCAAAAAACAAATTTTGTAGTTTGCAGCTTTTTAAAACCTCAAATTGTTACTTGCCACAAATCCACTGTATGAGGAGGAAAAAATTACTTTTTAATTTTCAATGTCCTCTTTTCTAAAGCTCCATGGCTCAGGCAGTCAGATATCCAGGTACACACTCTCACTGGGGATCTGCGCTGGTAAAAGCCATTTCAATATAGCAGGGGTTGTCTTAATATACAATTGAATGGATGTAATATGTGCTTTAGAAGGAAATTATTTTAAATTCAGGGCAAGAAGCCAACTGAAATCATAGCTACACTTAATGCAAGGCTATAGACTGCAAACATGTTTCTTCCCGTAAACATGTAGCAATTTAGTTTAAAACAAACTTCTTGGGTAGTGAGATCTTAATCATGTTCTCCTGCAGCATAAAGAGCAGGTTTTTATGTAGCTTCTGGAAAGCAGTATATAAGAATGACCCAGTGTGGCTTTAAATTAACCAGAGCTCAATTCCATTGATGATATCTGTGGGTTTAATTATTCTTGTCTCTTCTCAAATGAACATTGTAGGCTTTTTTGCCCTATTCTTTTTTTTTTTTTTTAAATGATAATTATAATTTAACAAGCCTAGTGGTACAGCAGCAATGCATAAAGCTGCCATGCAAAACACTGTACTTCCAAATACACCTTTGGGTTTCCATTAATGGCATTTACAATTTGAGTTTTTATATTTTGATGGAAGGTAAGAAAATCTATTCCTTGGCCCTTTTTCTTTTTTTAATTATCTTGCAAAGGCACATTCCAGAACTCTGACTTTACCACATAAGTAGCAGATAATCACTCCTGCACCTCAATATTCTGGTCTGCTGGCTGGAAAACTCAGCTCTTTCCCCAAATAAAGGTACAGGCGACAAGCACCTTGGCAAGACTTTGTTAGAGTACATCATTTACAGAAAAGCACCTTAGCAGGGCACACACGCACTCCAAAACGTGCCCAGCAAGCAGCCTGGCAGCTGGAGCTGCTGGCCCAGGCCAGGGCAGGTGTCCACAGGAGCCAGGCAGGGAAGAGGAGCCAGCAGGGCTGTGCTGGACTGTGCTGCAGCCACAGCTCCTGCTGCAGGCAAAGAGATGTCTCAGTCTGCAATAAATGGAATTAGAGACCTCAGGAGATTTTAAGTGCTTTGGTCACTCCTGCCTGGGCCCCACATGGGCTCTTTGCTCCTGACGGGACCAGAAAATTGGCTCCCCCTGGAACACAGCTGGGAAGGTCAGAGGGACACGACAGCCAGGGGACACAGGAGGGACAGGCACGGCCTAAATCCTGCCTGTCCCTTGGATCCTCCCACTCCACAGGGAGCAAAAAATCCATAAATCCGGCTTCACCCACATTTTTTGCTCATGTTGATAAGGAACTTCTGTTACATATCTTGTATATATTCTTGAAACTTCAAGAGCAGGTTTTAATCTCATTTACCCTGACTTAAACCCAGTTTCAATTCACTGTGGCAACTCAAAAAGGACCAAAATTAGACTGCAGTTTTTATTCTGAAGTTTTTAGAAGCAAATGAATGCCACTTGGGTTTCTGGGAGAGTTCCCAAACTTACATTTTCTTTGGAAATAAAAATGTAACTATAGTCCAGATGTTTTGCAGGGAAAACTGAGGATTAATGATAAAAAAACCCACTATCTATAGAGATTTAATTTTAAAAGAACTATGAGGTTTTCAAATATTGCACGTTTATATATATATGCATGTTATCTTTACATTTTAAGCCTCATTTGCATTTTAAAAATGACACTGTAATTTGCTTTTCCCAGATGTATCACTCTTAATCCTAACAGCTTCCCAGTCTTTTTTACATTTCTATTATCACTAAAGTTCAGAAGAGGCTTCTAATTGATCCAAATTACATATTCAAATTAGATTTTTATGAGCTCAAATTAGCATACCATAGACATTTTATTTAATTTGGTCCCAAAAATGTCACCAAAGTAATTTGGTTGTAATATATTAATTAGTAAAAAATCTGAAATTATTGAACTATAATAAATTCCTCTATCTGAATATTCGTCTTGAAATAGCACCCCAAATTAATTTATAGCCCAATATGGAGTTATGCATTCACAAGTCTTCCTGCCTCAGATCCTTTAACATTTATTTATGCTGATGGACTTTTGTTCACTATCTCACAAGAACTAAGAAATTAGAAAAAGCCATTGCCAGTCTCTGCCTGGGGGAGATAATGCCTCAGATCCAGGTGTTTGAGGCTTTTCACTGGCTTTTCAAAAATGTTTTATTTGCATACAGAAGCCTGAAAAGATCAGAGATATAGCTAAATTCTTTGCAAAACTGCGTCATTTTAATTAAAATATTTAATTTGGGAATCTTGTTTTCTTACTTTATAAGTCCTCCCGGAGCAGGGAGGACCACGCATTATCCCCTGCCATCTCAGAGCCCCTCTTCCGCCCTGACAGAACCCTATTCTGATTTCCAGGGCAGAAGGAGAACCCAAGTGGCTCTCCCACCTCCCCACTGCCACCCACCCACCAGGGTAGCATATAAAGTTTAAAAATGTTACTTGCAAGACTAGAAATATATGCCTATTCATTTTTAAAAGTTCTGGTTTTTCCCCCATTTCTTACTACCAGAAATTTAAAGTGTTTCAGAGCCTGTCCAGATCAGGCTCTGACATTAGTCCAAACACCTTTGCATTTCCCTGGGTCTATCAAACACAACTTCGCCAGTGCACTGACTCCTGGATCCAACCCTTCCTGACTGGAAACAGTGCCCTGGAGAGCTGCTGCCCACACCTGCAGTGGGATTCTCTGCAGAACAGCAGCTACTCTTTGATACACCTATCCAAACATTTATGTCTTTGTTCAAATGACCAACAACAAAATCTAGTCCTGGAAAACCAAGAATCTTAAAAAAAACCCATATTGGCTACAATCTGCACGTGTCGATGAAATGCCACAAAGAATGTTTGTCATTAAACTGTATGGCTGTAACTGTTGGCATCTTGCTTCTACCTGTATTCAATTTCAATATTTGGGACTAAGGTCAGTTTTCGCACAGTTATCATTTTATCCCTGGAAACTGACAGTTTTCCCAAAGATTTGAATGATGTATTTTGCTTAACACTTGGCTGAGCTGAGTGATGGCCTCATCTGCGTGAGTTATCTGCTCCCGGAGATGAATCAACTGTGCTTTCCTCACTAAGTCAGTCATCTGCAGAGCTTTAGTCTCTTCTCTTCACTAAAAGTTCAATTGTTTATAAAATAAGACTCAGAGTTTTCCACACTGCTCACGAGTGCTTGCACACCTTTGTCGTGGTTTAACCCCAGCTGATGACACGGCACCAGTGCAGCAGCACACTTTCTTTGGGATGGGAGAGAATCAGGAGAGTGAAAGTCAGGAAACTCATGGACTGAGATAAAGTTGAATAAAGAAAAAGCTGCACACAAGCAAAGCAAACCAAGGAATTCTTTCACCACTTCCCATGGGTGTTCAGCCATCCCCAGCAAAGCAGGGCTCCATCATTCTTGGTGCTTACTTGGGGAGACAAATGCCATCACTCCAGACATCTCCCCAGCTTTACATGCTGAGCATGATGCCAGATGGTCTGGAATATCCCTTTGGTCAGCTGGGGTCACCTGTCCCGGCTGTGTCCCCTCCCAGTGTGTTGTGCACCCCCAACCTGAGTTATCAACACTCTTTTCAGCACAAAGCCAAAGCACAGCCCCATATCAGTCTCCACAAAGAAAATTTGCTTTATCTCAGACAAAAGCAGCATGCCATACAATACAGATGAAGGTTTTTCTACTAAATGTAATTTTTTTCTAACAAAATTAAAAGGTCTGGGCTTTTTATTCTTTAGCTGAAGTGTGTTAATCACTCCAGAGAGTAATGGAAAAACGGCAGAGGAGTGCAATCTTCTGTGAAGGAGTTTTTTTGAAGAGGAAACCGGCCAGAATTCTTCATTCATAGCAAAACACTCCATGAAATTTGACTTCAGCCCAACTTAAAATTAAATCAATTTTTTTTGGAAGCTTATTTCTTAGCAGAAATTCTGTATGCTGTATGGTATAAGGAGTCCAAAGGTGGAAATTTTCAAAGCAGTTGGTATGACACAGAGCACGAGCTCTTCGGCCAAGGAGTGTGTCCAGTTCAGACCTTTCCAGTACCAAATCTTGTAGCCCCAGTGACCCTATCTCAGTTTCTCAGTAGACAAGTGTCTGGAGAAAGGGAAGACTTTCTACATTCATCCAGGACTTCTGGACCTGCAGCTCCACAAGCCTCAGGGCACAGTGTGACATGAAGTTTACCATGAAAGAGTTCCTAGTTTGTAAAGTTACTAAAGAAACAACTGCTGGTCCCAAATTCCCTCAAAATACTGTCCAGATGTGGGCTGATCATTACATTGAATTTAGTATCACGTGTTGTGCATGCACAGACATTTGTGTGGGAACTGCTGGACAAGTATTCAGGTAGGGTTATTCTGCATCACTTTTCATGCTGTTGGCTGTGCCTAGGCTTGCAGAATTTCTGATGCATTTTGTTTAAAACAGAAAATGCTACACTGATGTAGATGCAGTCCACAAAAGAAGTAAAAAGGTCTCTTCCCTTCAGTATTTCCTCGGCTACCCCTCTTTTCCTTACAGTATTTAGAGTCTATAAAGTGAGCAAACATGCTCTTAATGAACATAATCCCAGAGAAAAACATTTTTCTGGAATTAAAAAAATAAGTAGCAATTAACCCAGAAGAAGACTTTCGATGGCAAAAAAAAATCATCTATTAACCTTGAGTTGTGATCAATTACATAATGCTTTAACAGCCCTTTCCAGAGTTCTGATCATAGCATGAAATCTCTCCAACAGCCACAGTAACTTCCATACAATACACTGAAAACAACCTTGCACACAGTTAAAATACATCTTAAAGCTGAAAAGTTTTTCAAGTTCTCGAATAGATTGGCTTTTACAGCAGAATAAGAAATATAAGCAAATTGTAGCACATTTTCGCTATCACTGGATCATAACAAAGAAAACCACAGTTCTGCTGAAGCAAAGTACATATGCTCAGTAACTGAGGTGAAGGAAACTGTGGAATATAAAATCTACAATGCCGCAAGTCCATAAAAATCAATAAAACCCCCTTCAACACAGAATGAAACACACATCAGCTGATGTTTTTGAAGTACAAAGGTAGAAAGTTATTTTTTATAAAAATAGTTCAAGTGAAAAAATATACTTCTCTGCCCACTTCAGGATTATATTCAAGGTTTCTTGAGTCATTGCCTTTGTGTGTTGCTTTCTGAAAAAACTTTCTCTTGGGACCAAATCTCAGTCCCAAAACAACCCATCTTGATTTCAACAAAACTTCTCCTTTGTAAACAGTGTTGGAGAAAAATTTTACAAGACAGAATCATTCAAAAGTTTTAAGGAGGAGGGGGAGGGAATCACTCAGGTGTAGATATTGCCACAGGAGAAACAGAATGCAGTGTGTGAATTTATCTTGTTCACAGTTTAAAAACCGTTTTTGTGTGTCTTTCATTATTTATACAGTCTGTGTTACCAAGCAGATGAAACATAATAAATCCATCAAAAAACTGTTCCAAAGAAACACTATCAAATATAAAGGGACTGGGTTCAAACCCATCTTTGGTTAGTGCTTGGCTATGGGTCTTCAACAGTTGCACACTGGAATGATTTGGAGAAACAAAATTCTCTTAGGCCCCTTCGTAGACTCTTAACTCTGCTCACTAGTGAGGAGAGTCACTAAAATAGTCCAGAAAGATGGAAAGTACATGATCCTAAAGAATAAATCATCTTCTTGCCATTGCAAAATAACCCCTTAGCAGGACAGTCACTGAGCCGGCTGAGAAAATACCCACGTGGCATTACAGCGTGCTGCTCCAGAGAGGAAATGCTGCAGTGTAATATCAGATTTCCCTAACACCTAAAGTGACCTACAGAGGACAACCCAAAATTAATCTTCCCAAAAAGCCTACCTTAAACTTCTCCTAGCAAGCTCGTATTACACATTTTTACAAGCTCACTATTCCCAAACTAAGGAACAGTTCAGAAATGGAAGTACTGACAGGCATTTAGAGTAGAGGAGACTGAACTATTTCAGTCAGGAGGGACCTACAATGAGCATCGTGTCCAACTACCTGACCAATTCAGGGCTGAAAATGCTAAAGCATCTCATTAAGGGCACTGTGCCTTCAGACACTTATATAGACATAGATATACAGCAGCACTGAAAACAGAGCATGTACAGTATCAATACACTGTATATTCTTACTAGAACATTGCTTTCTGGAAGTCAGCTGAGCAACAATAAGCCTTTTCAACCTTGAATTTCAGCAGGTAGGTAATAGCAGTTAATCTGCAGTAGCAAAGCTGACACTGATTATAAAATGATACATATCTAATGGTCGTTTTATTTCTTATTATAGTCTGTTTAAAATTAAATTTTCTCCTAGAAACTAAATTACTCCAAGAACTTTCTCCTTGGACTACTTTTGGATCTGGAGTTGCTATGAAATATTACGCAATTCACATTTAAACTCATTTATCAGAACCCACTCTTGCCTGCTCCCTAGGACTGGGAGAGGCTGGGGGCAAGGAGTCTGTTTGTTCTTTATTCCTGATGCTGAGCCAAGCCCTGCTCTGTTAATTCTTCCTGGGCTGGGAAATGAAAATCCTGCTTTATTCAAAAAGACATACTCGCAGGCAATACTTGACTTTGAACCTAGATAAACAAAAATTCAGAGATCTCGAGCAGTGACTTTGTGGCGTTCGTATCTTCACATATTTACTAAATGTGTGATGCTCTGCACCAAAACAGCACAAGGACAAAATGCTCAAGACATTAATTGCTTTCATTTGTAATACATTTCCTGAGTGACAGAGATTGCAGCTGCTGCTTCCATATCTTATAGGGCTGCACAGAGGGGATCACCAAGGAGGGAAAGTTAACATAGCTATGGCAGTTTAAATAAAAAAGGATTAGTCTTCCTCTGGATGCATGAAAGCTGCACCTGGAATTTTAATACTGATGAAAACATTTGCCAAGTGCCACACAGCCCTTCTGAAGGTCTCCAAGGGAATATTTACCATCACAATCCCAAGAAAAACAGTATTTTCCATCACTGGATGTTACCTGAAGGTGTGTTCTGTTTTCCTAATTTCATAGGGCAATCCAGTCTGTGTTATCAATTCAATTATGCCAAAAGCTGCCCACAGTAAATCTGCCAAAAATGCTTTGAACAATGAATAAACCAAAACATCAGCAGACCTGAACAGGGTTTTTTTTAAGCCAAGACCTCATCAGATGAAACTAAATCAACTTCTTATTACTCAAATCGCCCCAAGGTCTGAATCTCTTTTTATTTTAAAGGGTCTGGACAGAAAAATAGGTTAATTCAATATTTTGACTGAATATGAGGGGTTATATAGAGATACATTTGTAAAATACTAAACCATCCCATCTCCTTTTATTCGTTTGCAGTTCCAATGCTTAAATGTGCATCAAGTAAACTTTGCTTGTTACTTACTGTAACAGCA
Source organism: Eulacestoma nigropectus (assembly GCA_013397775.1). Taxonomy (NCBI): domain Eukaryota; kingdom Metazoa; phylum Chordata; class Aves; order Passeriformes; genus Eulacestoma; species Eulacestoma nigropectus. Next base: position 4,343,963 of record VZTE01005381.1, on the reverse strand, counting down.
TATGGCCAAATTGATTTACAATAAACCATTTCCTATCCTAATTCTCAAAAACTTGGCAAAATCTCAGTACTGCATAAAATTCCCCTTCCTGCATTGGTTTCAAGCTAGACTAATGAAGTAGTGCCTGATTTATACCAACAGACAGCTCTGAGCATGCACCACAGATGCATCAGTTTATCGAAAGACATTGTCAAATTAAGAAAAGCGGTTTCTGCAAACTCTTACACATCCTCTTACTCAAGCCAGGCTTACGTGAGTCTCATCCACTGGAATCAGCAATTTGTGTGATTTCCTACAAACGCTATGGCACTCCAACAAATTCACAGCTACTGCCATAAATAAACGTAACTCTGTCAGCTGGACACTGCACTCGAGCCAGTGAGGAGAGCTTTGCTTTGCTGTGCCAGGTGCTGGATTTCCACTCGGTGCAGCACCGACTGCACGGTGCAGAGGCACAGCTGACCCTGCCTATTCCCCCCCAACCTCTACTCTCACAGTGTTGCCTCGTCACTTGCTCTGACCATCACCAGGGGAGGTTGTAACCCATTCCAAGCCATGGAGAGGGGCTAAAAATAACCTTAGCAGGAAAGGGGGGTTTGTATGGGACAGACGCCAAGGGAGGCAGAGTGGTTCAACTGGGGCGGGCGGAAGGAAAAAGGACGGAGCTTTTTGGGAGCACAGCACATTTCTCAGCAAACCAGATGCAGGGCAGCTCCTGCTGCACAAGAGGCCTCTGTACGAGCTGTAAAACTCCCCCTCTGTTTGCTTCAGGAGCTGAACAGCAATTCTGTCCCTTCAATCTAACAAACAAAAAGGCAAGGGAGCAAAGAAAAAGTCCTTAATAGCCTATATACAAAAGACACTTTTATCCTGATTGGTTTGATTTCATATCACTGCTTTTGATTTATGCAAGCTGATTTTTTTCATTCTCATCATGCATCCTCTTCAGTCACAGATTTAATTAAGATTAGGAAAATGAAAAGGTACTGAAAATTAGTCAGATCTTTGAGACAATATCTGTAACAGTTATTCATTCAGGACTAGCCAGAAGAGATCACGCATATAACACACAATGAGGGGAGAGAGTATGTACCATACCATCATTTCTAATGTATGGAACACAATGTAATTTTCTGAAATTTTCTGCTAGACAAATGTCAAACATGACTAATAACTAATTTTTGTGGAACCTTGTAGGTCCCATTCCTGAGCTTGGTTTGTTCAAGATAGAGATCTACAGAACCCTTTGGATCATCTGGCTAAGACATACTAACATTTAAAACGTGTTTCACATTCTTAAGAATTAAGTCTTAATGTAAGACTGATGGTGAAAAGAAAGCAACTGAATAAAATTGATCAAAGCTTTTGCAACAGCAAGTGACTGCAGCTCCTGCATTGACTTGAGGATACAGCTGGGCACAGTTTGGTCACAGCAAGTTCCTTACAATTTTGGAGTCCCTGTGAAAGACTCACAGTGACCAGCTTCAGGAAAAAGGAGCACTGGTAAAGTATTATTCTCTGATATTTAGTGAAACAAGCAGCATTTAGCTCACTCAATGTATTGCTCTAATCAGTAAGACTTCACATACTGACACTTTGCTCAGACGGGTTACTTTTGTCCCCCCACTCACATCATGAAATCATTATTATTCAGAGATTCAATTTAGATTAGAAAGAACAAAAGATAGCAAATGGTTGCAAGTGTGCTCAATTAGGGTTGTAATAATTCTACATCATCATTCATTTTCATGCATTTTTTGGTAAAGGGGGGAAGACTATGAAACAGTGAGTGTCCATTAAAATTGCCCTTTTCAAATTTTTCCTTTGGCATGTGGTTTGTGGCACAGCTTTTCCTCCCTGGCAGAGGCTGAGAGCACTGGTGGCTGCCTGAACTGGTGCTCAGCACGGGGGGCTCAGAACAAGACGTAATGGGCAGAGGCTGCCCCAGCAGCAATGGGACTGGGGAGGGAGGCTCAAGGCACCTGTAAACTCTCCCAGCAACACATCCACACCACAGGGCAGGACAGAAGAGCACAGTAATAAACTTGATAATTGCTTTGTTTCCTGTCTTGCAGCCTGTAGATACAGCTCCTCTCTGCTTTCTCCCCAGTGGGAAGGGGATGGCTTTTACTGTTAAGTGCTGAACTCAATGAGGCCATTCCCACAGAGCCTCCAACGTATGGGTGTAACCTCCTCAGGGCAGTGTCTAGACCAGGAAAGTAAAGATCACTTACATTTCCCGTTGCCTATTATCCTGTCCAATGTACTCACAGCAGTGGCAGACACAGGCTGCTGGTATAGATCCTTCACCTCCTGCCATTTCTTATATTCTTCTGTGCTATAGAGACAGAAATGGTGCCTCTAACACAGGGAAATGAAAGTTACTTAACACAAGATCAAGCACAGCCGAAGAGAGGAACAGGAAAAGCACCACAAAATGCTGTTGAAAGACGAACTTGTAGGAAAACCCAGAAAAGAAACCCAGAGCACTGAAGAAACCATAATGTATTATGAAGGCTCTGAGGAGACCTTATTGCAGCCTTGCAGTCTCGCTGGAAACAGGTTGTGAGGAGAGGTAGTAGATGCCCCATCCCCATTCAAGGTCAGGTTGGACAGGGCCCTGAACAACCCCATCTTGTTAAAATCTAATGGGGTGAACTAACTTCAATACTGAAGATCAAAAGCTATGAAGTTTAATAAGAGTATTGAAGTTAATTGTAGCAAACATCCTGTTGAAGGCTTAGGTTAATCACAACAGATCAGAATGCATGAATGGGTATAGATCTGTATAAGGACACTACAAATTAGTGTAATACAAACAAAAATAAAAATATAAATCTCTACAGTTTTTAAAAATCCACTCACAAATATTTATTTTGCACAATCTGTAGCAATTTTACGTCAAATTACTCATAAGCATGTTTTCATACTACAGTGCCTCACTGCTATTTCCTCGCTCTGCTCCTCATTCCACACCCATAACAGAAGAAGCGTAAAAAGGAATTAAAATTCACAGCACACATTTGAGATACTGCGTAATCTGAGTTGCAAACCCACAAGTGAGTCACGAAAGACATCCCAAAACACTTGACAGCAAACTGCAAAAGCCTAACCTCCAGCCAAGACAGATTTGTTAACATGGGTTTTTAAGCATGATGATACCACATGTGCATTACTAGCAGGTTAGAGACATTTAAATCCTTCTTGAAGTACCAAAGAGAAATACCCTCAGGAAAAATAATTATTTAATCAGAGCAGGCTGCTTAGCTGTGCATTTAAATCCAAAAAAATCAGTGTCTTGCCGTAGATTTTTATAAACAAAGGGGAAGAGCACTCAGCAAACTGCCATGGAGACAAACGCTCACGTTCAGCAGGAACTGAACAGAACAGGCCCTTTGCACTGTGCAGCACTGCTGTGTTCTCCCAGGAAAGAGCTCCTCTCAAGTCATTTAAGGTCTAATATTTTCTTCTTAATCTAGAATGTTCTGTAATAACTTTCTAGACATGAATTACAACAAGGTTTTGTAATCTACTTACTCACACAAAAAGAAATCTTCTTCTAACCTCGCATACTACAAGTATTCCTCACTGTGACAGTGAAATCAGCAATATTTTCCCAGGAATACATTTCAAATTGAAAAATTTTAAGTTCTCTGTTGAGGAATAATGAAAGTATCAAACCTAAATCTGCAGCCCTAAGGATTGTAGCAAACCCATGTGCTCCGTGGCTAGAGCAGAGACTTTAATTCATAGCACATGTTGAAAAACCATTTAACATAAATATTTTTGTATTATCATGTTTAAAACTTGCCTCCAAAGAAATATTGTGAATAAATATGAACTGTATAAATTAAGTGTAGTTTCCCTTCAATTTAATCTCAGATTCTCTGAAGTTATACATTAGCAGGTAAAAAGCTGTTTATTCTGGGGTTCAGTAGTGACAGTTCCATATAAAAGACAGTACCCTATACAAAACGAGTCTCTGTGTCTTGGGGAAGATTATTTCTCTGTATTGTAGTGCTACATAGTGCTAAATCTCCCTCACTGCTGTTAATACTGCAGAAAAATGTTTCGCCTTCACACATCAAAGTGTGCCAGTTTAAGACACCAGGGGCGCCTCACTCTGCATAGGACAAAGAAAATAAATATTAAAATTTAGATATGAAATGGAAACATCTGAAAAAAATTGACAGAGAAGAGCAATTTTTATGAACAGACAGATGAACAAAAGAAAAGGATGAGCAGAACCTGCAGATATCTAAAACTATCTGTTCGGTATCTTCAGGAGCCTTTTATACTTTCACCAGCACTGGGAACATAATTAGAGAAAGTGTTTCACAAATATTTAGGCAAGTTAAGATCCAAGACTGATGTTCACAACCTTTAGTATTTGCTTTTGATCCACATTTGCCTGACAATTTGTTTGCAGTGCACATTTCTATCTGGTGCAGTGTTTCACACACCGGGGGAGATGGATCACAGCAGTGACAGGACAGCTCAATACAGACACCAATCAAGGGGAGATGAGCTCATCGGTGGCCAGATTAATTCTGGAACGTTTTTGAGGATGTAATTCACACCTACTCTTGTGGAGGGCAGATCCTGAGCTTGTTAAAACTCCAATTATATAAGCAGGTGAGCATCAGTGGGATTTTTCTCTTGCTCAGCGTTGAGACACACATTTTTTCCAGGCTTCTGTGCTGCTCAGTAATCCTTCAGAGCTAAGAAGTCTGACAGATCCCAGTTTGCTGCCTGACACCAGCTTAGCAACCCTGAACAAAACCAGCCAGTCCATAGCTCAAGTGTTGGCTTACACCACAGCCTCAAACTCAGCACCTCCTCTGCCTACCCTGGGTAATATCACCCTGTAGCCAGACAGGCTTCTTCAGCAGGGTCCTGGAAATTTATTTTGTAATGACAAAGACAAGTAATTGCAAATATTTTATATTACACCCTCCCTTGCCTCCTCCTCCCCCCAAAACAAAAAAGAAAAAAGGACTCTTCAATATTTGGAGAATTAATATAGTGTTGTGCACTGAGTCCATGAGAAAAGANGGTTTTGCTTTCACTTCTTTTTATTTCCTGTTACTTTAAAGTCTGTTAGTAATAAACTTCTTTATATTCTTTAAAGTTTTAGGCCTGCTTTGCATTTCTTCTCATCCTTATCTCACAAAGTGAAAAGCATGTGATCAAACCACTACACTAAATTGGTGTTTCTGCCCGGTTTGCAAACCAAACCCGCTACAGGACTCTTCAATATTTGGAGAATTAATATAGTGTTGTGCACTGAGTCCATGAGAAAAGACACACAACAGAAAACTCTCAAGAAAAAACTGTATTTCTGTTTCTACTTTTAAACTCTTAAGATTCCTCTTCTCAGTTCTCCTGGACGGATTATGTCCATTTTTCCCTCCTGGATTAAATTGCTGCAATTATTTCTGGGAATTGTACAGCACCAAGTTGCTGGGGGTTATGGTCCTTTCCCCCAACACTGCTGCATTCTCAGCAGGTTGCACCACTGCTCCAGAGCCTCTCCTGGGCTGAGGCAGGAACACCCTGCCCCATTCACATCACACCCCTACAAACTCCCAGGACTGTCCTGGCTCAGCAGCAGAGGATGCACATGAACCACCAAGCTCACCAGACCACTATCCCACTGAAATTTCCCTTTAATTTCTGTTACAGGAACTCTTTGGGGAACTCACTGCTCCAAGTTCAAATTGGTTCTCAGTCAGGCTCTACAAAAAAATCTCTTGCTTGCACTTTGCAAGCTTTATTGTCAGTGCCATGGGTTTTGGATTGTTCACAAAATCCTTTTGCCATTATCATTTCTATTAATCTAGTTGTAGTAGCTGAAAGCCTTTCTGAAGCATACTGCTCCCAAGATGTCCTTTTTTAAGCCTGGCAACTACGTGTATTTGTCCAACACAATTACTTTTTCCTAAGGTTTCCAAATTTCTCCTTTACAAAATATTTTCCATGCCCAGCCTAGGGTTTCAGAAGAAATACTTCTTTCTGTTCTATTTAAAAGTAATATTTGGTGATCCTCTAAGCAAGTCCTTTGATGTGTCTCTGGCTTTTATTTTGGCTGAAGGCCCAGACTCAGAATGAAGCCTTGCAGGCAATCCACCATAGCAAACACCCCAGGAAAAGAGCAGAAGTGCTTAGTGGAAGTGGCAGCCCGAGCAGCTGCACGCACAGGCCATTTAATGCTTCTGCAGACGGTTCAGATGCTGCTCTCCCAGGGCAGAGCAGGAACAGGAGGCCGTTATCACACCTCAGGCAGGGACACAGCCAAGGTTACCCACTGCAGGTAAGGTTTTACTGGCCTTCTTGAAAAACGTTCTGCTCTGAGATTGTGTTTATGTTAACATTGAATTTAAACAACAACAATGACAAATGTATCATGTTTATAGAATTTTTAACAAATCTACAAAAGAGACCAATACAGTATCAATGGGGGAAAAGAGGAACCACTTGAATACGTAGAGGGAAATGGGCATATGGCTTGTCAAACAATCCAGCACTCAAAGGATGAAGGCATCAGGAAATGAAGACTCCAGCCACCAGCCAGCCACAGAACCATGAGTGTGCATAACCATGCAGAAATCTCTTAATTCTGAATGACACTTCTATCACAAAAAACCCCATGTGTTTTTATAGCATCATATACATGAGACAGCAGGGGGAAAATGGAACAGACAGCTATTAAAAGCGTCCTTGGAACCATCATAAATACCCATTTTCATTTTTGGCTTAAAATTTCTCTAGCTCCACTATCAAGAGGTGATTTATCATCTCTCATTTTTCACATTATCTGTAAATAGGTTATTCCCAGTAGTGTTGCTGTAAGAAACATTTGTCACAGGTGTAAGAGGAGGGAGCCTGGCTAATTTCTGGATCCAGAAACCAAGACGAATAGCCTTTCTTCCCGTGCAAACAGCTCTGAACATCAGTCAAACCCTCTGAAGTTAAATAGTATTTTCAAATCTTACAAGTACTTTCAACCTCGTTTTTCTCTTCATATTCTGATACTCAGAATGATCTGTGCCACTACATTCACTACTAATTATGATGTCAGCTTGTAGGAAAGCAACTTTTTTAAACAAGGATGGTAAAATATGGAAGTATGTGGAAAAAATGCTAGAACACAGAAGGACATTGTTAAAATATAAAATAATTACCATTTGCTAATAATAAATGTTAGCCAACTACCAGTTTAACCTCATTAACCCCCTTCTAGCTGATTAACCCTTCCAGTGTGCAGAGATGTATTCTGGCCTACCTAGACTACAAACTTGTTCTAAAAGAGCCTCTTTCCCAAAAGTCACTGGGTCCCTGCTCAGCTGAAGCCACCTATTTGTATCACTCTGCACCACACAGCGATGAAAAAGCACATGTAAGAAATGAACACTATATTAGGACATCAGGAAGAGACCTTACTACTGATAAGAACCCTGCTCAGCAGTGTTTAAAAAAGAAAAAAAGCTGAGAAATACTCAGTGATTTGATAATCTACTGAGTGGCAAACCTTCATTCAACACTGAAAAACTGAATAGAAAGAAGTGATTAAAATGATCCCTTTTAAGGCTCAACCTACTGCTAATTGATCACGACCATCCTGCAGAACTTCATTTGTGACACCAGTAGAACAGAAATCATAATGCTACTTTAATAACCTGAAAGAACTTTGCTACTAAAAGACTGAATCATTTCTTTAATATTAAACAGTACATTTACTCTGCAAATGATGGACCAGTATTTCACTGGAATGCACAGTTTTAGCCAGCCAAGACTTTTCCTTATTAAAAAAGAACAGAAATCATTGTGAGCTGAATACCACAGTCCTTTCCCCTACAAAGCTCTCTTTGAGGTCAATAGAAGATTTGGCTATTAAAGAATGTTGAACTCTGACCCCTGGAATAACACAGGACAAATCATATTCAGTCTTGAAAATAACCTCCCATCCTAGCTCTGGAAAGATTTCAAAACAGGAGAAACAAGACATCCTTTTTCTATCATGCTTCACTAAAATTCACAATACCAGAAATACAACTTAGTCTGGCAAACCATTTGAGCCTCCCCATTCACTGGCCTTTATTGTTTACTGCACACTTATTTCTTCTTTTAGGATATACAAGATGTAACAAAGACCATGAATTTAATCTCTTGAGAGTGAAGCAGCATTTATCATTGGACACATCAAGCACAGTAAGAAGGAATATTGTCAATAAGCTTAATGTGCTTTTCCAAACTGAAGCAGCTGTGGGTGACGATGAACAAGGAGAGAATGTAAACCAAACACCTTCCTTTTATTATTTGGGATATTTTAGGTGAGCAATGTCTAAAACCAGAGTGACAAAAGCTCCAAGGAAAAAATAGATATAGCTGTAATATTCTGACAGATCTACTCTAGTGGTCCGTATTCATACAAACATTCCATTCCACCAATAGCATGTTCAAAAATATTACTTCTAGAACTCCTGCCATGCTTCCCAACTATTTTTGTCTACCAATTTTCTATATATATTCAAATAGAAGACTCAAAGTCTTACACAGCTACAACTCTACTTGACCACAACAATCATTGTGTGTAGATCTTTGTTTGGAAACATTAAACTTGTTTCAGATCAAACAGCCACTTTATTTCACATTCAACTTGTCTTTAGTCTTTTTTTTTTTCTCAAAACATATTTTCATTTTAAGTCAGTCCTTCACTTTGATAGCTTTGAAAAACTTTCCCATGGTCTCAAACTACTTTCATTCTGCTCAAAATAATAACTTTTATTTAACATGATATGATAGAGCAATTTAACAACTCACTCTCTTCTAACAGCTCGTTATAGGTGATTAATCTTAGTCCTATTAAGTCTGAAGAGTCCCTGAGCTCATCAGTTGATCCTTTCTAGACACCTAACCAGGGGAATACATGAAATAAATGCTTGAAACAAGATAAAGATTGACCAGAATGTTTTATGCTTCAATCAGATCTGCATAGTTCACTTTCAGTTTAGCAAAAGATCAAGTACAGAAAATATCAGAGCAGTCTCCTGTCCTGGCTGGAGATCTGTTGTAACCCAGCAGACCAAGACTGGCAGGGCTGGAGGGAAATGCCAGTCATGTTCCAGTAAAATAACACACAGCTTTGTGTGCTTTGTTCCATCAGTCTCCAGTCCTGGAGCTGGGATTTCATTGAGACCTCCATTGCCTTCCCAGAGAGAGAGGGTTTTTATCCTTTCACATCTCAGCATGAAGATGTTATTAAACACCACAGATGTAAAAAAATTCCCATACTCTTTCAGATAGGATAACTCATCACGAGTGAAATAGGTCTTTGCCTCCTCCTTTCTTTCACAAATGCATTTTTCCCCCAAAATCACAGCCCTCAGATTAGAGTTTTCCCTTAGAAAATGCAAGAGGCTCAACCTTGGTGCTGCTCTCTCAGCAAGTGAATACCCTGACAGCCTTTCTTCAAACCCTTTGTTTGGTCCTGGCAGAGCCAGATCCAGTGCCATTAAGGGCACTCCAGGGGCTCCCAGCCCTGCCTGGAAGGGACACCCAGGGCACGGCCTCCCAAACAGAGGAACACCTCACCACAAGCACTGACAAGGATTCAAAAGCAACTCAGGGTTTTTTTTCAGGTGTATGACTTTTATACTTCTTCCTACCCTGTGGCCATTTGAGACCTTGAGAAAAATCCTCTGATAAAACTAAACTTTAAACTATACACTTAAATGTCACCTTTAACACCTGCATTGATTGTAGTTCATTAGGGTAAATTAGGAGTAACTCAAGGGGTAAATTACTGCATAAAAAATACAAGGAAAACACAACTGATATCATCTGACTTGAGCTGACTAAGCAAGGAGTTATGATGCTTTGAAGAATGACAATTAAATGAGAATAGTGAGAATAACATTGTTTCTGGAATAAAACAGTATGTAAAATTTAGATACTTTCTACTTTTTCCTGGGTCTGTCAGCATTTTGATCTGATATTTTCAAGACACTGAAGATGAAAAGTGATTTTTGGTTTTGGGTAATCCAAAAAACGTAGACTTGTATTTTAAACTGAATAAGCCATGATAACATGGGCCTATGTATATGAAATTAGGCTAACTCAAGACCCCAGTTCCTTCCCAAGAGAGCAGGAAAAGCCTCAGAAAGTGTAGTGTGCATATTTTTCAATTAGCTGTAAACTAGGATAGAATTTAAGATACTGCCCAAGTTATTTCCTTAAACAAGGCCACCCTTAAGTTAAAATGTAGGACCTGCTCTGGTAGTTTGGGTAGCTTTCCATAACTGTGAGCAGTGTGGCTCTGTCCTGAATGTCCCTTTACACCGTCTGACAGTGAAATGTTTGTTTCAGCAATCTGCATGGTTGCAACAGGCTGTAGTATGGAAGGGCTCCCAACTTCCTCCTAACGAGGGAAGAGATTTGTTTTCCTTGGAAAAAACTTTTGGTTATATAGAACCATCCTGAGGTCTGACATCAGCTGAAAGGTTTAAAGGCAAGATTAAGGTTTAACAGGAGGTATGTGTCCTGGTTTTCTTTTCAGCAATAAAATTTTAACTACTGTGCTATACAGTCATCAAACTGGTTCCATTATTGCCACCCAGTACGGGCACATTACCAGCAGAGAGAGAGCAAGACATTCAGTATGAAATACACACGTAAGATAATAAACAAATGGGCTCTTCCTGTCTCTGCTTTGCCTCTTTCCTCTCCCCAGCACGCACTCCAAGCTTCACTTTTCCACAGGGACACTCACCAGATAAAGCTTTGGAGATGCCAGTGGCACACACATGGTTCCACACGCACGCGTGGGGTGAGGTGGAGCCAGAAGATGGTGCTGATGGCCCATGGGTGCCAAGCCCTCCAGTCCTGCCCCAGGGAGAAGGATTCCTGCCCGGGCAGGTCAGAGCTGCCTTCAGATTCTTCAGGCACCACTGGGATACCAGAACCAACAGTGGAAAATACCAAGGGCTTCAAACACCTTCAGCAACCAGTGCCCAGTTACACCAGGAATAAGCCTGTACCCTTCTTTATGTTTTTCAAGATAAATACAACTAAAATCTTATTGTAGAATGTTAAATACAAACAGTTGAAAACTGATGCTACTCATATCATGCAAAAACATTAGTTCAGTCAACCTAAGTATAAATAAGTCTTTCAAATATTTTTATGGTGCACACCACTGCCGTGGTAATTTATGCATTTGTTGACTCTTATTTTAAATGTTGAGCCATAACACTGCAGCTCTATGCTTGCCATAATTTCCTACTCCTCCTTCAGCCACTTCTATAAAGAATTTTATTGACTATATCAGCAAGAAATAATCTCCATTCTAATAACCACTTCTACATTTGAGAGTGGTTATCTCGTATCTTAGCTCCTACTAATTTTGTTTCCTGTGCATTTATATTAGACCCCCCTGTACTTCCAGGCACGGAAGGGTGCAGGACAGCCACCCAAGGGACTCTATACAGAACCAACACAGTCAGGGGTGTATGCAGAGCAAAAGCAGCTGCAAGATTCTCTGGGCTGTTCTAAGGGTGACACTCCTGCTATGCTTGGAAGGGGCTGAACGTGGCCCAATAAACTTCTGAGAGCTTGGGGAGGGTGTCTGTGCCATGGGTAATCTGCAACTCACAAACAGTCAGAGGTAATTGAGCGCCACATCAAACAGTGGTCACCCCTTGCCCCTGAAAAGAAGAGGGCTGGATTATGAACCTGCCTGCTATACTCAATAGAAGCCAGCTCAGCAAACAGGATGTGCTTCAGACATTGCTACATTTATATTAACTGGAATTAAATGTTACATTTATGAAAGCTCAGGAGGTAACCTCAGCCAAAGAAAGCATTTCTGTGCTGCACATGGCCTGTTAAGACTTCAGTCTTCATGATGTTTGCTTTCATATCTAATTAAACACAAAAATAAATTCTGTTGAAGTCAAAGATTTGATATGGATTAGTTCAAAGAACTAAACTTACTCCAAATTCAAGAAGAGGGGAACTTAAGTGCATTCAGCATGCAGAAGTTTTAAACGCTGTCAAGAATGATTTAGGTATTCAGGAACCTGATTTCAGAAACCTATTTGTCTCCTGACACCTAAGCAAGCTAAGCTGCTTTTGGAAATAGAACTGTGTCAGCCTGACAATTTTGACAATGCTACTCCCTGACTTCCTCCAGCATTCTCATTCCTCCTTGTCCTTTCAGAAACTTCACAACAGTAAAATCCAAAGAGAACAGAGACTTCAGCAACTGATAATATATTCACAAAATGGTACAACAGTGTGTGAAACCAACTAACTACCCCAGAATTGTCAGGCAAGTAGCCTATAAATCATGCAGACAACTCCCTGCAGCTGTTCAACAGACATGAAAAGGAATTCATTGCTTAAAGGATAGTTAGCAGAGTCTTACAGGCCTGTTAAGAGTAAAGGCATTACTTTTCCTGCCAGATTCTGCTTCATGATTTTTTAGAATACAAGTTAAATTATTTTAGACTGAAATAATTAATCTCAGTTCTTATTAAAATATTCAGAGGATGAAAAGGTTTGTCGGCAGGATCATAAACTCATCTTCTGAATATTCCTGCCACCTTCAGCAACCAAATGCCCTCAGAACATGGAGTGTTCCTCAGAAGGAAGCTCCTCAGTCTTTTCACTGCTGAATATTATTTGTAAGTCACTTCTGAAGTAGCCTCCGCTTGTAAATTTACACCACACAAAGCTCTGACATATGGGATACTGTTTGCTTCCTAAAGACAACAGGTCAAACTTTAAAATTCCACTTTTTCCAGGTGATTCCTGGAAACTTTCTCAGCCAAAAGAATCCAGGAATTCCAAATATGGAGCTCAAATAAGATTCATGGGCATGAGAAGGGTGCACAGGAAAGCCTGGTTGTCCCTGCCATTGTACCTCACTCTTCTGAGGACAGAGCAGGAAGGCAGTGCACACCTGAAATCCAAACAGCCATCAGGAAACATCCCTTTGCTGACAACCCAATAAACAAGCTTTCACTTCTCACATTTCACCGAAATATTAAGATCAAATCAAGTTTACTCCTCAAAGAACTAAATGAAGGAAACATTTTTCTTGCTGTAAGTTATAGAACTTGGTTGTTTTTCTCTCTCGAAAGATTCCTGCATTATCATCTACCCTATAAAAACACTCACTGATGGAAATATGATAAATTAACTGCTGTCAGGATCCAGTTTTACTGAAGGAAGCAAGACAAGATAGGTATAATTAAACAAAAAACCACACTGTAGTAGAAGTGTGTAGAAGGGACTGCATTTGGTGACCTCTAGCTTCTTTATAACAAAACCCAATAAGGTACTACATGAGTTAATTAAAAGTACACTGTCCAGAGTGAACAAAACCCAAGAACAATGCTACAGGCTATTAAATGAAATGATGATTCTGAAGTGTAATTGCTTTATAGACCACTGAATTCCTCCAGTGGGGAGAAAAGATTTACTAATGATATCAAACATCTCCTGTGATAAAAGTTTAATTATTAAAAGGTTTTATCTCTGAAGGCAAAGTCTGTTTCTGTGTTTATGTTGCTTCTATTTTTTCCCTAAATTATTAAGAACAGCCATCACCAACCCTACCCTCACTTTAACCCCCCTGAAATATTTTATGCACTCTTAACCACCTTAATGTGATGTAGTTCTCTGTGGTCTCAATTTAGGAAAGCAGGTAACTATATCTTAAGTGCTATTGGGAAAAATCCTCAGCTGATATATATCACATTTATGGATCTTCAGCATCCACCTCAATGGGACTTAAATGCTTTCTCAGTACACTGCTAGACCAGGTTATTAAAAAGAAATTACAAAAAAAACCCTGTTCCTGAAACTGTCATGGGGTATTGACAACACAGAAATGAATCTTGTATGTGAAATTTCATTATCATGATTCTTATGCAATATGAACATTCTGTGGTGCATGCAAGTGTTACTGGGCAGCAGCAAAATTTTTCAGTCCAAGGTAATGGAGAGCTTCCTAAAAGATCATTAAAGGTCTTTGTGGTTAGGCAGTCATTTAGTTGGTGATCTCATTTTGTAGCCAGAGCCATTAGGACAATATAAAACTGGTTTCAGGAAAGCACATTAGTTAATTATAAAGCAATCTCAAACAAACCAAAAGGAGAATGTTTGATTTATTCTAAACGTTTATAGATGTTATAATACTGTGGTTCTGTAACTTGGTATCTCATCCGGGGAAATGACAAGATTTCATAGGAATAGTAATAAGGGGTTTAGACTTCTTGCTTTCTTTTTAGGCAATTTTCTTATAATTCACTTCCAGCTTCTCCCGACAAGAACTGGTCCAAGTTTTATGCCTGATTTTGCACATGTCGGTATCAGCAACCTTCATTAGGTGCAATATAAAGGTCACAACAATTTGTAAACAACAAGAAATAACAGTTTTACAGCAGCTTTCACCAGTTGATCTGCACAAACTGCCCACATGAGTTATGGGTGCAAAGCCCAGTTCAAACCTTTCTTAAAAACACACCAACACGACCACCTTCCCAACGGCCTGCACTGTTTCTTTCTGCTGATTATCCATCTTGTTTGCTTTTCTTGCATTCTCACCACACCTCTTAGACAGCATTAGCACTCATTCTGTGTTTTTCAGCTGCATGTAAAAGTGGGGCTTAACCTGTTTGCAATCAGTGTAAATGCTAAATAAATCATAAATATGTTCATACTGCAGCACAAACTGGATCTGTCTCATTCACAACACGAATGTAAGGATCTTTTCAGAAGAAAATCTCTTTAGGTTTTGCATTTAAATAGAACCTACCATAGTGGGGTCCCTGGATAAAATTGGGGCTCTCATGCTCGGGGTGAAAAACAGATGATCAATTCCACTGGCTTCTGTCACTGTTCTGGAATTGCTCCTAGGATCCTGCTTTAATGTGTACAGATACCAGCTCCAGTGGCACACAATTGCTGATTGCATCTTAAGCTGTTAAATCTCACCAGACTGCAATAGCTATTTAGTTCTTGTTGCTGCATTTCCTGTGCAACTTGAGGCCTTCCCTTATTCACAGGCATTCATTATACTCATCAAAAAGTTTATTCCCATCTCAGACAAGACCAAGCATATCTAAAGAGATATCATAGGCTCCACAGTAGATTCATTACAAGTCAGGTTTGACATATTCATTCCTAGTGCTCCATATATCGCTAGTGGATAGCTCATAGCTTCTTTCTCTAATGTTCAGTTTCTGCAGGCAAACAAATTTCTGCCTGAGGCACTTGAGTAAACTAGAAGCAGCTCCAGCATGCCCCCAATCTGCAACTGCCATGAAATATTTCATAACATCTTTCTTAAAGTCTTTTCTGTAGCAAGAATTATCAATTCTTCCTTGGCTTTATCCATTGCTTCCCAAAAATAAGTGCCCCAGATCCAGGAAATATTATACAGATTCCATCAAAGACATCCAAGGTAAATAGGGATTTTGGGTGGTTGGTTTGGGCTTTTTTGGGTTTTTTTTTAGGGGGGGGGGG
>VZTE01005381.1:4118250-4328421 GCA_013397775.1 Eulacestoma nigropectus | reverse complement strand
TTGTTTTTGGGTGGGGGGGTGGGGAGTTGTTGGTTTTTTGTTGTTGTTTGGGGGGAGGTGTTGGGGGTTTTTTTGTTTCAAGTTTTTTTTGTGGTAGTGGTGTTTTGCTAGGGGCTTTTTTTAATGCTTTAAATTTTTTTGATAATTGGGGAACATGGAAAACTCGGGGCTCTGAACTAAACCAAGTGATTGTGACTGTAGCTGCTCCTATTGCTTGAGGCTCCCAATAGCACAGCTCTTCACCCACTGTTGTCTACTGCAGCAATCTCAGTGGTTTTAGTGTACAGGAAATAATCTACAAACTGATTTAGCTGTGTGCTTGGTGGTCCTGCTTTTATCACAGGAAGATAATTTTCCCAAATTAATTATAGCAGAGAAGATTCCTACAGCTTGTTACTACAGCAATGGCTGCAGAAGAGCTGATACTCTTCACAGGAGCAGCGCTAATCCTCCCATGGCAGGGCTTGGCTCCCAGTTCAGGCTCTTCATGTGGAGGTCTCTGCTCCAGGCAGCCCAATATTCCTGAGCAGTGACATTTTTCCACACTCCCTTTCTGGAGGTCCCCACAGGACTGGAAATAAGTCCTTTGGCACAGAAGTCTGAGGCAAGGAGAACCGGCGTTATCCTGCTCCATCCCACAAAGCAACTCGGGAAACTTGCAACTAGCAGCTACCTTAGGAAACCAAGTGTGGGTTGGTTTTTCTTCCCTTTTCATCCTCCACAGATGGGCACACTTGGCTTTTATTTAGACAGAAACCAAAGCAACATGTCACAGGGAAGGTGGGCAACTACAAAAATAGGCTGCATGAGAGGTAGTGTGCATTACAGCTGTGAGGAACAAAAGAGGGAGGTAGGAGGGGAAACTAAGGGCAAAGTTTTCTCCTCACTTATCAGATCAGAACATATATATCCAAACAAAGTCTTTTCATGCAAATTACTTCTAAATACATTCTGGACCCCTGTAAGCCAGTGTTCTCATATTTTGGCTCAATATTTTTATGCCGTGGATTATTACATGTACTCAATGTCACTAGACCTGCCAAGAGGAAATGCTCTCCTTGATTTCAGACAGCAAAAAAGGTGCAAAATGTGAAGCCAGTACTGTACAGCCCTGAAAGAGCTTGGCCACTGGAAAGTATCTTTTTAAACCCATCTGGTTTTTGTACCTGATGTGCTATGGACATACATTTGTACCACTGCATAATGAAGATTCTGACTACTTCCAAGGCTCTCCATAGTCTTTACAACTTTTTCAGTTTAGCTTTTTGATCAAGTTTCAGAAGACAGTAGCAACAAATCTAAGTTCCACATGTCCCCCACTCCTCTTGGCTCAGGAAGAGCTCCTGAATGCATGCTGTAAGCATTTTGGTCTCAGAATTAGCTTTTTTGGCCACTCTGTATTTGCATGAGCAATACATACCATCACTTCTCTACTTTTGCAGTCACTTCCCACAACAGAGAATGTTCACATTGCTTCCCAGATGCTCAAAGCATATTTGAACTGACTTTCCTTCCTCTAGAGTTTCTATGAGGTGCAAATACATTATTATGTCCAGCCATTGCCTGTCATTGATCAGCCCTGATTTAGCAGGTGTGAAGCAAACTTGGCACAACTTAGTAACTCTGCAAGGGGCAAAAGGTCACAATTTCAATTATAATCCTCATTATTTACTCCAATTAAGTGAATTTGTTAACACCAAAGCTCAAGTTGTTTAACATAACTAATTAAGCAAGTAAGAGACTGTTCCATCCATTAGCATTGCATTGCTTCTGGAGTTTTAAATTTTTAACTGTTTCTGTAGGAGATTGTTAGCAATTAAAAGCAAAGCAGGCGAACTGAAGTCTGGCGCCACCTGAAACATCTGTCATAGGTGAAAACTCAGTACAGGATGTGAACATCTAGCCCAAGCCAAGGCAGTATTTTTCTTTCCCACAAACAACTAAACATAAATCAATCGTGATACGATGACAAAACATAAATTGTTGGTTTGATGTGGTCACCATGTTCTTCTGAGACAGGAAGGAGAGCAAAACGTTTTGTACAGAGGAGGTAAAATGCAATCCCTGCTGTCCTCTCCTGTTGTTCTTGTGGCATGTGAATACCTTGGTTCATAGCCCCAAAAGATGTTTAATTCCCTATGACTTCAAATAGGCATATAGTGTTGCACAAAGGAGAAAAGACCCTTTCTGTTTTGCTATTACGGATAAGTTAGAATGGCAAGCTTAAATGCCCTCAAGCTGAATGACTGTAAGGTCCAGAGAAACGGATTCCTGCTGAAACCAGGCACTGAGGTCAACCCCTGCCCTCCTCCCCACTGTGGCCTGAGGCACGCAAGGGGCACGAGGCGTCCCCAGGTGCCGGGAGCGCTGCTGCTGAGGGAGGCTCAGCTGAGAGCAGGAGCCGGGGGCAGCTGCTCCTCGTGGCGCAGCTCCAGCCGGGCAGCCAGGCACGGGCAGGCTGAGCGAGCCCACCACAGCTGAGCTGCCTGCCCCCTGGACAGGAACACGGAGCTGCTGGCAGGACACGCTGCTGCCCAACAGTGGGACCGAGGATTTCTTTTAAATGTTCTGGGAATACTAGTGCAGGCTCACAAACGGACTGTGAGCTCTTCAGGGCAGGCACCATCTGTCTCTACTTCGGATGGAGGGGTCCTTTTTCACTGCGCTGTTAAGGCTCTGCTGCAGTAAAGCAGGGTAAGTGCACAGACATCATCCTTTCAGGACTTGAAAACTGCAGAACAAAATAGATGACTCAACTGCAGAGTGACAGGCAGGCAAAGACTAGTTCCCAGCAAAGCAGGGCATTGCTCCACAAAGCACATTATGTTCCCCAAATACAGCACTGACAAGCATCCTTCAGGACTGCACCTCGCTGTCAGGTTTAGCACATTTTTTGGCTTATGTATGGAAAAGGAAAAACAAACAAACAAAACCAATAAGATCCCCTCCACCCAAGAATTAAAAAGGCATTAAAAACCCCATAAACTCTCAGGCAAAAAGTGACTGCTGTTCAGAATATCTTCTTGCAGCTGTTTGTTTCCCAGGCAGTTTAGTGCATTTTATACAGCCACACTAAGTATTCAAATTCTAAAAAAGCTACTACAGTCTGTCCAGACAGTGCTGCAGAAGGAAATTCTAAACCTAAATGCCAAAAACCACAATCACAACAATAAGAAATTTGGCAGTTCTTGAATCAAAACCTGATGATGCTTGAAAGAAGCACCTTTCCTACACTTCTTACACCTTTTACTCTTTGGCTCAGAATTTCACTTCAGCTTCTATAGCCTCTAGTTTGGCAAGTGATTTGATGATAAAACTTCTGCTGACACACAAAGGAAATTAACTGCATTCACAGTATATTCATCTTCTCGTGCATAGGCAGATACACATTTATACAGCAAACCCACCACTTCAGTTCTGCCTTAGACCTTGCCTATAGTAAATGGTTGGACTATATAGGGAGATCAAGAAAGTTAGAAACAAATAATTCAAATGAGAAAAATCATTAAGCCCTAATTACACCAGGGTTTTGTAGAGTACACGTTGGAGCTGGTAGTTTTTCACGAATATGGCAATGAATGGTCCACATACCATGGCTGTGTCTTTGCCACTGATTGTAATTCTAGAAACTGCCTACAAAATATGTTTCCCCTAAGCACCATTTGGTTCTCCAAATGGAGCCATAGCTCGATTGTGCTAAAATTGGGAATCTTATGGTGTTCTAAGCACTCAAAGTGCTGAGGGATCAGTACCCAACACGTTACATCTGTGAAGATTACTCCTATTCCTACCTTCCCCTGACCTAAAAATAAATATTCTGACACTCCATCATGTCTTTCCCAGATTTTTTAGAGGCTCCTCCTTCCTCAAAAGTCACTGCCTTATTCTCTCCCAGGAATCTCTTCATTTCTACCAGCTCATGGCTGAAAGTTTTGGACAGACATTTCCTCTGCTCCTGGCAGAGGAGAAGGGCACAGACCCAAAAATAGCTGAAAGAACACCAAAGCCTGCAGGAGCGATTGCATGGCCCATTTTGTCCTTCTATATATATTTTAAAAATAATCACAATTGATTTTCCTGACAGAAAGCAGCAATAAGAGGTGCTATACCTGGCATCCTGTCCTTTGGTGCTCACCAAGACATCCATAAACGGAGAATTGTGACAGAACAGCACCAAGTCAAGGTGCTGCAAAGCACATGCTCTGCAGTGCCTGGTCTGAGCAGTGCACCCTGACAGTTCCACAGGGGACAAGAACTGGATGCCCCAGAATAAAATCTGATGTCCAGTTATGCCCTGCAATGCCATAAACCACTCAGACTGACAACAAAACCTTGGAAAAGCACTGGAAAATATTTTGGTAAAGTTCCAGCCTAAAAAGCAAGGTTACTAAGACCCAGCTTTTATCACCTGCTCACGTTTAATTTCACAAGCTCTTTTCAGGCTAGGAAGAATCATAAGCTTATTACTCAAAGTCACAGATGCTTTGTGTTTACTCTCAAAAAATATGATATAATACTGAACAAATTAACAAAAAAGATTAATTTTAAGAATCTGTTTCAATACCACAATGTTTCTGTGGAGAACACTGCCAATACTATATGTATGTAACAACAAGATTTAATAAATGAAAGAAATGAAATATCTATTTTCTATAGCAAAGCTGCAAAACCTTATCATATTTTAACTTCATGAAAACCAATTAGAAAAGTACCCTTGAGGTACTATGAACTTCTTTGACACACAAAGAGAACTAAAGAAAGATCAGAAGTATTTCATTGCTTTAACTTACCTAGCTATTGCATAAAACCATATCATTAGGTCATTTTCTATGATAACTTTATCCTACTTGAAGGAACACATGGGAGATGGGATTTTATTCAGTAACTTGGCATTGTCCATCAGTAAAGAAAGAATGGTGTGGGTTGACTAGACTGCCCCATATTGATTATCTCATTTAAAAAGTGCAGAAACGTGGATCTATTTAGTACATATTTTCTGAGTTCTTTAGAAAATATTTCAAGAACCTAACAGCTACTGATTTCTATTACCCAAAATAGCCCCTGAGTTCAGATACATCCTTCAGCACTTTGGCCTTTTTCTACCCCATGCAATAATCTCATGCAATGGGATTAGAAAACACAAAACCAATTGCAACTGAAGCTTAGTGTGGGGGAATGTCGAGCAAAACCACAGATGAGAGGTACTGCAGAAATACCTTCTTATTAATAAAGTGGAAGAGCCCACCCAAAGTATTAATGAGATAGAACAGAGAAGAGTTAAATGCTTTAGCTTATAGTTTCATAGGCACAAAGATGCCATTTGAATCCTGATCTTTTCATAACCTCTGAACTTTCCTTCCCTTTCCTTATACCAGGCGCAATGCTTTGGACATATTTCTTCCCAACAATCCAATGAGAAAGTTTTTCACTAAGGTTGAGCTGAGTTCCAGCAATTGCTAGGGTGACTCCACCCTATAAATCACTCACAAATATGACCCACTGTATTATCCTATAAAAATTCAGCTGCACAAATTTTTAACCAAAACCTGCTTAACTCATTGCATTATCTTTTGGAGTGATGTACAATCCTATACCAAGACATTTGCACTTTCTCCTTAAATTCTGTGCCAGAATCAAAGCACCTTGACTCAGTGTTTATGCTTGTTACAGTACATAAATGGCCGTGTTTATACAGTTTTTTCCTAGTGGGCAAACTGAAGCTTATAAACAACCTAGTTTGGGGTTTCCTCTGAGAGTTCAGCTCAGTGTGTGACAAGGTGTTCAAAAACCAGGTAACACTGACCAATTAGAAATGGTATTTCAGTGAAAGAATAGCAAAAAATTAAAAATCTGCCTCGCATTTCCTCAAAACATGTAGAGCAGAATCAACACTTAGTTTAATGCTCGATCCTCTGATATTCAGTGATTTGTTAACAAGTAAAGGAATTTGGACTCTCCTAAATAAACATCAGTAGGGATTTATAATCATAGCAGCGCTCATAAACCAGGAATCAGATGTGTTGCACGAAAGATGCCCTGGAAAGCTGCAGCAAGGTCAGCTCTCTGCAGCCAGGGAGGAGCCTCTGGTGGGTGACGGCACCAGCTCGGCTTCCACGGGTGAGCTCAGGCCAGCCGTGTCTGTTTGCCTTCCAGCCCCCACAGTGACTCACTTCCTCACACTCTAAGCCACTGCTTGCCCACTGATGAGAAGAGTCACATTTTGCTAAGGTAGGAGGGACTCGCTGTCACATCCTAAGGCTCCCCCATCAATGCACACTTTCATTCTTCAACACCGAGCAGGAAAATAAAGCACTGCTCACTCAGTGTGGCCTTTCCTGCACAAAAGCTTCCTCTGCTGCTGAAAGGGAACATCACCCTCCTCACTTCAGCCTTCATTGCACAGCCCCAGCACCCTCCAGGAGTTCTCCCCTACCTTCAACTCTCCACCCTCTCCTTTATTTTTAAATAAAAAGCACCACCCCTTTCTCCCAGCTGATTCAATAACTGAATAGGGCAAATTGTGAAGCCAGTAATGTCTCTGCTGTGTTGTATAAGTGTCTTAAAAAACACAAGGAGACAACAATTTGTGCTATTAATATGGAGAACAACAGTGGAACACCCTCGTCCTCTGAAAAGTAAAGTGAAATTTTCAGCTGGAGGCTCTTATAGTTTCAATGTTCCTTATCTGCCTCTGTCCACAGCTGCTGATGACAGCTAAACTCCTGCATCCATCCCAGCAAATTACATGAGTTTAATCAAGTGGCTGTGTGATATATTTGGTGACAGCAGATTTAGTTACCCTGCTGTGATAAAGGGTTGATCAATGTACTATTATTCTTTCCTTTATTGGCTTTTCTTTCTTCCCAGCAAGTATAATACTACAGTATAACAGACCAAATTTTCTGCACTTGAGAACATACCACCCACTTCTAAATCCAAAGACAATGTTTCCTGCTTCAGCAACAAAGGCATTTGCTGCATCTTAAAATTCATGGTTTTCTAGAAATCCTTTCAGTTTCACAGAACAGAATCATTACTGCACTGAATTTTGCACATTGGACACGATTATTTGAAGATTTTTTTTTTCTAATTAGTTCAAAGCAACTGTTCTTTTCCAGCAACAGACAAAGGATTCCTGCTTTGTGGTCTGCAAATAAAAAAATATGACAACAAAATAGTCATTCAGTCTTTTGTCACATATGCTTTCCAGCCTTGTCCAACACAGTTCTTAGCCCAAGACCAAGGTAACAATGCGAGCTCCAGGGATACAGCCACTGTACCATCCTTCCCAGCAAACTTGGGGTCAGATAACACAGTCTGGCTCCTGTTCAGTGATCAGATGGTTCAAACATTTTTGGCTGTCTTCTGTAAGTGTGCTTGAAAAATTCTTCCTGGAGGCTGAAGATTTCGATCTCAAAACGCCTCCTGCAAGGTTTGGTGACGCTGCTGGTAAATCACCTTGCTCTGTGGCTCACCTAGAAAATGTCCCCTGTGGCTGTAAAAAGCCATCTGACACCTAACAGGACACCAAGACAGGACAGCATTGCCTGGGTTCTTCTATTTTTTGTGTTTTGGGGTCCAGTTTTTTTGAAGGTCTTGTATCCCAATTCACTTTGGGATATGAGAAGAATACAGCTCTTTGGAGTAAAAAGGGCAGATTTCAAATGAAAGAGAATCTCTGCTGTCTGTAGAACTTGTCCTGCCATTCAGTGTCCTGTTATATATTAAAATGTATATTAAATTTAACTTTATGATTAGAAAGTAATTGAAGGATCAAAAAAGCAAAACTCCCCTTCAAGCTTTTTGCTTTTACTGCCATTTTCTGTCTTACTAAGCAGTATCTTTATCATGATGTCATTTCTTCTAGGGCAGTAATTGCAAAAAATGCAGAGATCATTCATCTACAGTAAAAGTTTGTAACAGGCACTTAACATTGGAACTTACCTTTACATTTTGATTATAAAAGAAAATGGCCCATATGGCATAAATATCTTGAAGTGAAATGGGAGTTCATGAATTCACAGCAAATGTGATAAGGGTAAAAAGACCTCCAGAGGAAATACTGCGATAATGGTCTTTTAATAGACCTAAGAGGAAAACTGGCTAACTCTTACCAGAGCTGGGGAAATAAAGGCACAAATCAATGAGACAAGTTGCCAGTTAAACAGAAAAGTATCCAGAGCAAAGTTCATATAATAAAATGATCTGCCTTCAAATGAAAGTTAAAATAAAAAATTCTTAGTGGGACAAACCTAAGAGCAATAAATTAGAGTACAAACGAAGATATCTGCACTGGTGGATGTTAAAATCTTCTATGTTTAGGCTTAGTGACTGAAAGGGCACAAAACAGTTCACACAAGGGACTTGGAAAAAGAAGGGGCAGGTTGGTTTGGGGTTTTTTTGG
This sequence comes from Eulacestoma nigropectus, assembly GCA_013397775.1. NCBI lineage: Eukaryota > Metazoa > Chordata > Aves > Passeriformes > Eulacestoma > Eulacestoma nigropectus. The sequence continues at coordinate 4,320,017 of VZTE01005381.1, read as the reverse complement.
TTTTAAAATCAAGCTAATTTTCTTCAAATACACTGTGAAATTACTTCAGTGTACACAAAACCTGTGTTTATCAAGGTGTTAAAATACCCATTTCTTAAGGAGACGCCCTGTAGCTTCAATTACTACTCATGGTCTGTGTTACTGGTTCTGGAGCCAAATATTTACTTCTCTGGTGAAGACCTAATTCAGGGAACGAAATTAATTTCTAGCAGGGTGCTACTGATGGAACTAAAATTTCATTTTTTTTGTTAGCTTGAGAAATTTCTGTTGTTAAAAATTCTCGATTTTTTTCTCCAATCATCCTAAGAGACCAACACCTCTATATTATCACAATTCTGAATTCTCCTACTTGTGCATCTTGAGACCTCAGCAGCTTTAATCAAGAAGTAGTGCTCCAGTGACAGGCACGAGAGCTACGAGAGCTTTACACACTGAGTAAGACTCCCAGTAAGTATTCTTTAAAACAAAACTTATATGTAGGGATAATACTTAATGAAAAGGTTACATGTGAAACAGAGCTAACAACATCTTGGGTTTGAGATGAGTTTGATTTCATAACTACACTACAGAGAACAAGAGAACATAATCACTGCTTAGTGTAAAATCACTAAAGGAAACACTTTTTGATGGCAGATGTCATGAGAAAAAAAAGGAAGGCTCAAACACATGACACTATACTCCAAAATCCCAAAACCAATGTCCAAACATTTAAATATAAACAATTCAAAAAGTGTAATTTTTTTTAGTTCAGTCAATAAATATTATGGGGTTTTTTTCTTTTTTTAGAAAAATGAATCTCTAGAAGACAACACATGCACTGATACCTGCATACACCTACTACAGACACCTCCTACAAAGTCCTCTATACCACACCCACTGACTGACCCTTTTCATGTCTATAAAATGCTCTACTTTGAAAGCTATTGTGGTCACAAATCGAATCCTCATTTTCTAGTAAAGTGAGGCAGAAACGACAGCCTTTTTTTGTGGAATTTAGATCCATTTTGCTGCATAAGAAAATAATGCTATTATTTTTATCATTCTCTTGTCTATATTACCTACACAATAGCTTTTGAAGACATGAAGAAGAGTGGGCAAGAAGTCAAAAAAAATCAAACAACTTTACGTGCTGGTCAGTCATAACAAGACAGGTAAAAATCCCAGCCAGGTTAGTTGCTTAAATTTCTCTTGCATGCAGCAGAATGCAGGTGGCAGAGCAGATGAGATGCTGGCCAGGACTATACAAAGCCAGACAAATTGCAGAAAAGAAAAGAGTATAGACTTCTCCATGCACAAGTTCTGTTTTGTTCTAGGCAGAATTACATTCAACAAATCACATCATAAGAGAAAATGCAAGACCTACCCATGTTTTCGAATGCTACGGGCGGGTTTATAACAGTGCACTCTATCAAGAAAGATCTTATAAGTTCCTCCTGATGGAAATCAAATAAATACAACTCCTCCACTTCTACATACCAAAAAGGTGGCTGGTTTTGTTGACCAGGTGATCATTTTTTAATTATTCTCTCACATCTGACTGTTAAAGGGCATGGAACGCTTACAGTTTTGTCTTGACATGTGCTAGAAAGCTCTTGTTTTGTTTCTACTCCTTTTCTCCCCCATTTCTTCCAACAGCCATACTCTAAAACTCCTAAGTAGATTTGCAAACTTTTAGAGAGAAGGGAGGGGAAAAGGGAAGTTTTCTATTAGGTGATCACCAGAGGTCCTGAAACAATAAATCCCAGTGAGAGAATCTCTGCAAAATTAAATGCAGCTGCAATTTAGTGACCAAGCAAAGGATTCAGGAGTTATTGCAGAAAAATCCCTAGAACTCCTCATCATAATGAGCCACAGCACCAGTAAGGAAGCTGTTAAAGCCTTTGGATTACAGTGACAGCTGCAACTGAAACAGGCAAAAGCAAATATTCTACTATTTAAAAAACCAAACAAACAACTAGACTTTGGCCAAAATATTGCCCTGTAGATAATTAAAAGATTTCTCAATTACCTATGAAGTAAAAGCATGTGGCTCAAATTCACCATCAGGCCTGTAGGAGCCTCCATTGGCCCAGCAGCCCCCAGTGACTGCAGGCAACAGCTCCCCAGAGCTGCCCCTGCCTTGGCTGCAGGCATAGCCTTTTCCTGGGCACCAGGAGGGTGCAGGAAGCAGCAGAGTCCTCCTGGCAGGACTGGGAAACCACCTGAACCAGCAGGACGAGTTCACCAACCATGTCAACTTCTATGATTTATCTCCGAACCACATCAAGCCATTGCTGCACATGTGCTGAAAAAGAAAAGGAACTGAGAGGCATAAAAGACATTTCTGAAGGGCCATCTGAGAGCTGGTTTTACTCAAGGGAGTACATTCATTGCTGCTCTAACTTCTCTCCATCCCTCCTGTACTTGGACAGGATTGGCACTCTGGTGTTTCCCGATTCTGCAGTACCACCTAGTGACAGTGACCAGGGCAGCGTCACTCCGGTGTCACCTCTTGGTGGTGCAACTCATGCACCAAATCCTGCAACTCCCACTTTAACCACTTCTTTCCTGGCTTCTTATGAGTCTTGTAAAAGAACTGACATCATAGAAGATACAATCTAGAAAAAATGAAAACATCCATGAGCCCAGACACAAAGCACTTTCAGCCCACCTGGAGAAGAGAGGATTCCAGTGAATGGCCAGGTGTGAAACACATCCTTTGTGAAACCAGCTTTAAAGTAAAATGCTGCAATTAGTAAGGCACTGATGTTAATCTACTTCTGCTACCTATCAGATAACTCTGCCACAGCATCTTAGTCGTAAGATGAATACTGTTATTAAGGGGAAGAGAAACTAATAAACTGTGTCATTGATGAAGGCAGCTGGTTCCCAGATCTTCTCTAAGCCTGCCCTCAGAGGCCTTCCTGGGAGATCGAGGCAGGGAATAATTACTTCTAAGCACATCCCAGTATTCTCTCGTATATTGAATATAAATGCTCTTATCAGAGTGTTAAAATAGTGACTATTACTGAGAGTTAAAGGGCTGTATTTGTTAAAAATACTTTAGATGTTGTTCTTACAGAACAAAAAGAAACCTCCATTTGTAGGTTGCCTTATCTCAGATTTACTGGGGAGATTGAATGGGACAAAGATAATGAGTTTTCACAATGTCACAAAAGGTAAACAAAACCTAAAACTATAAAATTAAATCCAATACAACAAGAAATTTTAACACCATTTCACAGAGAAAGAGAACCCTACATCAGTATGTATTTAATAACTGCTTTTCTTATTTTCCAAAGTCATTATTCTGAACTCAGCTCACAAAACAAAAGCTCAAATTCTCAACCAGAACTTTCAACATCTATCCCCAGTTACAACACCAAATGCTACAACGTAGGTAAAAAACACACACAAACTTTCAGCAGGTTTTGGATCTGCTGTATTTGTTCAGGATATAGACTGTAGAGCTTACAGATTTTTTTTACACTATTAGAAGTCGGAAATATCTAATAAAGGTTTGGGCCCTGAATAAGAGTTTCAATAAATGCTTGTCCACAATTCTGGTGTTAAATCATGTTAAAAACTACAGTACTGTCAAAAATTCTTGGCACCACTTAATTTGGTGGTCACTGCATTCAATGGAAGGCCTGCTGTTGCCTTCAGTAGAAGAAACGAGCAAAGTCAAAACAGAGCTTTTGAAAACCCTACAAGCACAGGCACTGGTGGGGGTTCCTGGTTTTAAACACCTGACTGGGCTCCATGAATATAAAGATCAAAGCCCCAACCAAACCTACTCTGCAGCACCATCTAGTGATGCTCTGTGGGCTCCACAAGAAAACAGCGCTGCAAAGCTAATTGTATCACTAATTGCACCATTCACGTGTATTAACTCACTGCAGGCAGCTCACACCAATCACCTGAGAAGCATTTTAACCAAAACGTTTAGCTATATGCAAAAAACCCCCAAAACCTAATACCTACAGACCATCATTAGAAAGGAATTTGGAGAAGGAACTGACTTCATAATCCTTCTATGGGTTGTTAAGACAAATAATAGTGTTGGCAACATTAACTCTAAACAGAAACTCTAAAGTAATGTAGCTACCATGTAGATTGGCCAAAGCAAGAAAAAATTGCTTTGTTGCAATATTTAATTCACATTTATGTCAACTATTTGAGAACAGTGTTAATCTAAAAACTTCCAGCTACCAGGTGTGTTATCACTGTACCAGCAATCCAGGAGCACAGAAAGCATCACCCTCAAGACTTTTGCAGCTGTCTCCTTCAAGGAGGACTCAAAGCCATGTTCTAATCTGGGTACTGGGGGAAAGCCTATTTCCACAATGAGGTTTTCCTGTATAACAGCTCTTCTTACCCCTGGATTGACATCAGGACAGCCTTCTAGTGACATGATTGCCCTCCTCCAGTGACAGACTTAGCAACCGAGACGAAAAAGAAGTGGCTTTCTTCACGCTGCTTATTTTTCCTATGCAATTGTAAGATGTAAAGATCAGGTGGGATGTTTTGCTATTCAGGCACAGAACAAGAGATGCTTAGCAGAAAATTCCCCACTGTCTCTCTCCTGGTGTCTGACTCCTTCACAAAGTCGGTCACACACTACAGCTCCTCCAGATTTTCTGAGTTCCTGATTACCCACACAAGTACAGCCTCTGCACCTGCATTCTTGCTGCCTGGGGAGTGCTAATCTCAGCCTTGCTCTGGCATCCAGATGCCAGAAGTTGAGAGGGTGTTTTTGGGAACTCCCCTTCCCCACCCAGTCCACTTGATACCATGTTTAGAATGCACTAGAGTGAAGCACAACAAGCAAGGAATTTCTCTGTTATAAAGATACAGAGAGAGAGCTGTGCTATAACTATATAGGATCAACTGGTGAAGAGTCAAGAGCCCAAGGTTCAAAAGTCTTGGGTTTTGTGTAGATAAGTGATCAGAATCAGACACCTTGCACTGTCCTGATGCTCACAAGAGCTGCTGCACAAACTGAGCAAGTCAAGCACAAAGAGGTTAAATCAAGAGAGTCTCACCAGAAAACCCTCCATTATATTTCTGTTGTTCTACTTTTAGGAATGTCTTAATACATCTTAAAAACTCTGGAAAGAAAAAAAATCCATGTCAGGCTTCAAATACTTAGTAGGTGAAATTAGATCAACTGAATCACATTTAAACTCCTTATACAAGGGCTAAAATTACTGGAAATGCTGACCACACACCAATGCAGCCACACTCCCAGGCTCTGTTGATTTTTATCCCAACAGCAAAATAACAAACATAGAAAGATGTCTATTTAGAGGGCTTTTTAATTACATACTGCCATCTTGTACCCTACTGTAGATTAGAGAAATAACAGCCAAGTGCCTCTAAATCAGATATTTTAGCATAAACATAGAGTGGGAGCAAGACAATCACTAATTAATCCTCAGAAATTATTCAACGAAAAAGAAATCAGAATAAATTTGCTAGAGAGAAAAGGCACTCTCCTCTCTTTCCTCATACCCTTGCCCCCTCCCAGAATAGGCTGGCAAAACCATCAACATGGGGCCAAAAGAAATACTGGGCTCCTGCTTTGTGCCACTGAGTTTCTAAGAACCTTCACTTTTTGTGTTAAAATTGGCTGAACAGTCTGAAGGAAGAGACAGAAAAGCAAAGAAGAACTTGATTAATATTTGTTGATTTTATGAGTGAATAGTCCAGGTATTAATGAAATATAGCCCAACATAATGCCTATTCAACAAAATCTTTTATATGCCAACCACACCCTCAAAAAATCAAGTAAAACTATATAGATTTTACTTTATTTCATTTTGTGTTGCAAGTTATCTAATGCAAATTCTACCAACACTAAACATGAGTGTGCAGAAACACGAAGCTCAAAGACCCTGACTCTGGTTCTTCCCAGAAAATTTTCTGCCTTCTGGCTCTCAAAATAAAGTGAAATAAATGGGCAACACATTAAAACACCGCACTCTGTAGCCCTCCCAGAACAAGATTAATTACAACCAAGGATATTATGGAAGTTCCTCTTTCCTATCTGCCCAATTCAACCGCAGGCAGCTTTGAATCTCTACAGCAACAGACCCCAGGTGCCACCGGAGGTGCCCCCCAAACCCTCAGAGGGCACTGGGAGAGGCAGTGCCTCCCCCCAGCCCATGGACAGCACAACAGGCAGGGACTCCCCAAGGGACATGGGGACATTGCAGGGAGCAGAGAAGGAAGGAGAAGCAACAGCTCCAGAAACTGCTAGAAGTGGAGGAGGATCAAATCAAGCAGCCAGACTAAGAAAGAAGCTCTATGAACTACCAAAACAACACCTCACTGAGGGATCTCTCTTCCACAGGCCAGAGGTAACAACCCCCTTCTCCTGCCCTCCCCATCAGTGTCAGTGCAGCAGGGGTTTCGGTAAATACTAAATAACAGTAATGTTCAAGAAAATACTGAAGAGTCAAAAATCAAACCAGGAAATAAAACAAGACCACTATGAAGGCAGAGTGATAAGGTCATTTTAAACCCCCTTTCCCTTTCAGCATTTGCACGGGTGCAGAAGGACCATATCACTGCAACACAAGGTATTTTTACAGCCAGAAGAAGCTTTTCACTATTTCCACTGCCTTCAGCCTCTGGAAGCTGGGGAAGGATACCTTCACTCATCAAGCTTTCACTGGGATCTGGCTAAGCTCTCTGCCAGTCTGTCTGAAGACCCAGATCCCATGTGTACCCTGAGCCCTCAGCACCAGCTCCCTCAGAGGGATCAATGACAATCATCTCCATGAGCATCAAAACACATCTGACAGCCCTTTCTGTTCAAATCTCAACTGCAAGGAATATCAGCATCTTGAGGGATACAAGAAACATGAATAAATAACTGTAATGGTCTAAAAAACCCCAAAGTATGGATCATTGGCAATGCTATGGCAAAAATGTGATGAACACTAAAAACTAAATCTCCTGAATTTTTAGAAATCTGTAATGTTTTAGAACACAGGCTGTAAAAAGTGATTGAAAAGGGGAATTTTCACTTATTTTTATGAATGTTGTTTTACAATGCATAGGTTTTGTCTTTGGACACAAAACAAATGTACCTGTGTATATTTTGTCCTATTCCTAGTAGCATTTATTTAGTGGTGGTTTTATTCTCCCAATAAAGCATCCATTCACTCTTCTCTAGCAGCTGTCATCCAATTTATTCATCAGAATAACAGATCTGCATTTCAACAGTCATTTGTAGACAAGTTCCAGCACCAAGTTAAAATAATATCTTAATAAAACCAAACTTCAGCACAACTGAGAGAGAATATAAAGGGACAAAAATCACTCCCAGGAGCAGAAAAAATAAAATTTTTGCTGGTTTCCTGCTGGCTCAAAGCCAGATTTCCACCTCTCACTGAGCTCTTCAGCAAACCAAGCACTCAGGAGATGAACTGGGTCTGCTGGAAGCTGAAAACTGGACTGAGAGCAGTTGCTTTGTAGCATATTTCACAGGACAAATTTTCCCAGATATCAGTACTTGCCACATGTGACAGCTTGAGCTTTTCTGGCCCTTTCTGCCCTTGCAGAGCATTCCAGCCCTGAGCCAACACACGGCACAAAGGAGCTCAAACCTCCTCTCCTCTGCCTGTTCTCTCACCCCACTGCCCGTCACAAGGACAGTGCCACTCCAGAGCTCAGCCACGGGCAGGGAGTGATTCAAAGGGGGCAGATAACACCTCATTTAAGTTCTTTTTCTTCATCAGGCTCCCTGGAGTGACTGGTGTAGAGAATGCTTTAAGCCTGGAGAGGATTGAAGAGGGTGAAAAGATTGAAGAAAAGCCACAAAAGTTTGTTTTCTCTAGGGAAAAATTTGTTGAATAATGAATTTAATGGGGATATGACAACACCCAACTGTTCAGTTGAGGTCTGAACAGCATCTTTAATGAATAAAATATTAGCACTAGAAAGCATGTTTATACTCTCCTGTAAGAGGGCTTATAAGCAAACCATAAACAAACTATGGCAACAAAAAGGCAACGTACTTGTAAATATTCATGACATTTTCCATTCCACTTATTTTCTTACTAAGATTACTCAAGGCCCAAATCCCTTTTTGAAGACATTTGCATTAAAATAAAAAGAAGTAAAGGTACAAAGGTCATTCTCACCACACACAATCCTTCTTAATTATGAATTTATTATGTGATGGTTCTTTTTGTGAAAAAGGTAATGCCAGAATTAATTAGAATCCATGCACTTTAATCCACTACAAAAAATTAATTCATTGTACAAGCTCCTTTGGGATTGCCACCACCTCTAGTTTGTTTGTTTTTTTTTTTTTTTTTTTTTTTTTTAAATGAGGCAGATATTTCCATATCATTGCAAATGATTACAAGAAATGCAAGCCACCAGAATTGATCAGTTTATCAGGGAAGCAGCAGATAGCCTATGGATCACTGTAGGTGCAAGTTCCTGGTATAACTTGGTGCAAGGACTGGGTAGATTTCTACCTGCTTCAGAACAAATGGTCCAAACCAGCCTATGGCCGGTTCAGTCTAACCCTGAACAGGACAGAATAACAACTGCAGCAGCTACCAACACCTTATACACTCCCTAGGTGATATTATAACCTCAGTAATTTTAACAGATTTACATGAATGGCTACTTTATCTTGTACAATTTGCATACCAAGTATTTTTCTTGATAGTGCTTTTGCATTTCATTGTATTAAGCATACTGATAATCTCATGCTATAAATGACTCAATTTATCTTGTCTTGCCATCAGCTATTGGCAAGAATTATAGTGATATTCAGTAAAGCCACTGCTTCACTTGCATTTCTTATTTAGGGTTTCATTTCAAACTGAGGAATACAACACTGTCCTAGATCAGCCAGCCACCCAGGAGGATGAGGGGTGTTGATGGAAAAGTGTCATTCCACAGGTTTGTATCAATGCTGCTTTGCAAATCCTTGTTTTATGAGAATGGCATGTCAGAATTTTAACTCTCTATGCATTCTCTGAGAGATAGCAAAGTGCACTGCTTTGACCTTTGTGGTGTGCTGCAGTTTGAGTCACTGGCAAATGTTTTTTACAGCCCTAACACACTGAGCAGAGCTGCAGTGAGCAGTGCTGACATGCAAAACATCTCCAAAGGGGACAGTGGGTGAAGGGGATTGATAGGAATTCCCTGGAAGTTACAAACTTCCTCTTCGATACTCAGCAAGAGAGGCAGAAGAAGAGCTCCAAGCACAGAAAACCAAACAATCTGCAGATAAGTATCAAAGAATTTTATCCACACTGAAGTCATACTTCAGGGGAGCTCCATTGATTACAGCAAAGCCCACAGTTTTGAACAATTTTCAGAGGCTAGAGGCTGCAGCTAAAAAAGCTTTGTCATAACAACACGCCAACCACCATAACCCCAGTCATTTTCCATTCTTCAGACAGCAACTGCAGGGTGCTTTAGCTCAGGTGGAGGCACAAAAAAGGAGGTTTGTTTCACAGAGGGTTGCTTGGAGGTTTTTTTAGGGGGTGTGGTTCTTAGTTTTTGGCTGTTGGGAGTTTTAAATTATTTTACTGTTAGCCTTTAAACCTATTTTTGAAAAGCACAAACCACTCTGGCACCTGATGATTAGCAAGAAAACTTCCCATCTTAGTGGCATCAGCTGAGCCGTTTCAGGGTCACAGCTGATGTCTCAAAACCTGAGACAATGACGAAACAGTAAGAGACATCCCAGAACGGACTGGGGTCATGCCGACCATTTCTGGGAGCAAACATAATTTAGAGTAGTTTGTTCTTAGAAAGCAAACCAGAAGCCAACCATCACAATACTACAAGAACTAATATAACTTTTTTTAAAGTTATCAAAACTCAAAGCAGAATATTTCTGTCTATATTTGCATGCTGGACTCCCACATCAGCTCAGTTGTGTTTGCACCTGAGGAGTGCATACTACTACAGCCAATTTGATTTATGCACTCTCTGCTATAAACAGAAACATAATCTGACTTTCTGGGCTGCATATTCCAAATCTCCCACATTTGCAGTAATGCAAAATGAAAAAAGGAGAGGGGGGAAGCAGGATAAAAAGTTAAACACAACTACTTGCTGAAGGGAGAAAAAAGCATTTTCATTAAATGTTTAATTTTTGTATACTGAGCCTTTGAGGCAATTATGTTGAAGGATCTTGCCCTTCCCACATGTTATAGACCCAAGAAATGCTTTCCCTTTCACAAGAAAACTGTTTTCCAAGAAAACTGCTTAAAAGGCAGCTCAGCTGCTCCCTTCAGCAGGGACAATCCCCACGGCCATTAAGGCGGGGAAATATCAGATACTGAAATCCTATCAAAACAATGCAGCTTGGGAGAATTAAATTGCTTAGTGTATTTCAAGCCTGCAGTACGGAAAACAGAAGCATATAGGGCACATCAGGGACAGCTTTTTAGGTGTTAATACACTGTTTGATAATGCATGTTACTGAATTATTCCATTAGAAACACCCAGAGATGAAGTCTTGACAGTCACCAAGACATTTCAAAGCCATGTTTTCTTTCTTAAATAAGATAAACAAGCAAAGCCAAAGCTCTAATAAATTCAAGAGTAATGCAGATTAAGTGACAATATAACATTAAAAACAACACATTTCTAATAGAACCTTGGTATTTTATGAAGACACGGGGTGTTGTTTCCTTTTGTTTTAAATACCTTGCTCTTCTGCAAATGCTTGTTCCCGCTTTACGCTCTCTGGTCTGTACGTAGGTGAATGTTATTCCAGATCAAACAACGGCAGCTCCAGTTTCACTGGTTCCTAATTTAACTCCACTCCAACAATGGGCCAGCGTTCACTCCTTCCCACAAACAACTGAGAAGGTCTTTACATGAGGAAATATGTGAGTTCAGTCCTGTTTAATATTCCTCATAAGCCACTAACCACAAGTTTATTCAGCTACCTCAAGAGATTACTCAATCCACAACACTGAAGCCCCAAGAGTGTGTAATCTTACACTGTTATTTTATTGAAGACACTGTTGTTCCTTTGTGCTGGAAGAAAGGTGCAATCCAAGACTTTCAAAGTGCACAGAGCTTTAAATAATGATACTGAAGATTTTCCTTTTCTGTCAGGCTTGTGAGTCTGTAGATCTCAACCTCCCAGCCGTGTCGGTAGCACTGATGCACTAGTGAAGCTCACCACACAGCAGTTTCTGGAAAGGAGTCAAACTCCTCCATCTCACAGCATTCCAGGGCTTTCTCCATCCAAGTCAGTGGAAGGACCTGAACTCACACTTTTATACACATATATTTCACCACCAGCTGGTGTCACCATGCACCTTAAATTTATGCCAGGTTATTTCATACTTACATTGATCTCCAGCAAGACATAGGTGAAAAAAAGGTTGATGTTTAGAAATAAGCACTGACACTGCATTATACGTACAATCACCTGACTGGCCTTATTTTCATGTTTTTAAAGATCTGAATAAAGTTCCCAAAATAAAAAATTAAGACTTTTTTGCTGCCTTTGTACATTATTATTTTCACCTCATTTTGTACATTGTTTGCACCAACAGCAACCTCCACAAAAAGTCTTGTGTGGAGTCTTGCGTGAAGAAAAATTCATTTTACATACAGGTGTACCTATTGTTTATACTTGGAATCATAATTTTCTACTTCTGCATGCACTGATTACTAACTTGTTTTTTGAGCAAGAGAGGTAAATGAAACCATTAGGAAGGAAGATGGGTTGGTTTTGTTTTCTCAAACACTCAAATCTACAAGGTAAGATGAATTTCCTCCTAGGATGTTTAAAGAACCAGGTGGTAAAATCCTTAGAGCCATCAACAGTGTATTTGTGAAAACTCAGGAGAGAAGGCTACAGTACAAAAGGTTAAACTTAAAGAATAGACAGTGTAGCATGTCTGTGGAAGAGGAAGAGCTGGAGAGTCAGAGAGAAACAGCAGAGCAAATAATGACTGCGTTTCACTGCGTTAAAGACAACAATGAAGGCCAAGAACAGCAAGTAGGATTTATCACAGACACATCAAGTTAATCTAATCTCTTCCTGCAGACAGGTAACACACTTTAGAAAAATAAAATAGCAATAATTCTTTATCTACATCTTGACAAAAAAAAAAGGCAAAAAAATATTAGAATTATGGCATCAGAACAGCTTCCAAGAAATGCAGTGTACAGCAGTCTGTGTACGCGACCATCCTGTAGGGAAGATACTGCAATTTCCTGCCAAAGAAAAAGGCTGCACTGAAGGGGAGTCAGCAGCAATGAATCCTTTGTGTCAGTCCTACCAAGTACCATAATGGCCTGGCTGATGAACTAAGGATTTTGATTATTCAGTTTACAAACTACCAAAGCTGGAAGGGTCAGGAAATACAGTGGGAGCCTGGATAGAACTCACAGTAATTTTAAACTGGAGATGTGCTTTGGAAAACAACATATGACCAAAAGGCCCAAGGCTTCAGCACAATCTGCCACTGCAATAAAACAGACAATTTAGCATAAAGATGTGAAAACTGAGGCAATAAAAATTTGTTGCAGAGAACACATTGCCTTTGTGTCCATGTTGAATGAGGACAATAGCAGCAGTCCGAAATTGTGGCAAAAATCCTCAGAATAAAAATGAACAATATAGAAAGAGAACATAGGAGGGTAATAGGGTGTACAGGAATAGCACAGGGGGTGCTATTTGATCCTGCTTCAGAAACAAGAGTGCTGTGTCAGAGGGGCCTAAAGGTCCTTGTCCAGCCCTGCAATACTTGGGCCTCATGTTTTGTTCCCTGCCATCCATCCAACATCCTTTTTCATTTCCATACATCTTTAGCCTTATTTCATCTTCAATACAAGTTTCACCACATTTGTGAATTAGCATCTTTTTCATATTAGCATATCATTTTCTAGAAGATCACCAATACTTTTCAAGTTAATATACTCACTTTATTTATCTCTCATTATAGGATCCTTAAGCGTAACACCCACTGAGTTTCCAGTCTTTTGAAAACTCACGCACAGCACAGCTACAAAGTCCAGCCTGCTGTGATCAGTCTTCCATATGATTCATCCAATATTACAGGTTTGGTTGCAGAAACCCAAACTTAGCCAAATAAAAACCCAAACAAAACCCCAACAGGATTTGTCCCCCTCCCCTCACTACTTCTGATAGTAGCAGCTACAGATAACAGAAGCTGCTCTAAGCATCTGGAGATTGAGTACTGCCCTGGCTTTCTCAGCATCCAACCCCAAATCCTCATTTTGTCACAAGAAAAGACTAAAACGGCAGCTGGTCACGTGGGGAAGCTTAGCAGGCCATTAGCAGCAAAGAATATGGATGTACCCCAAAGAGTAGCAGGTAGAGGAACGTAGCTTTCAATCACAGCTCACTGGAAAATCCACAAGTGCCAATTTCATGTTTTCCAAGTATTTTACTCCATTTCTTGTGCTCTGCTAGTTTCTATTCAGAGCCACATAATCATTTTGGTGTCTGACCACGTAAACAATTGTAGTAAAAAAACCTACTAATCAGCAGTAAAATTGGTTACAGGAAAAACATAGAACAGCCATAACCATAGACACAATGTTATTGCCCTTTTGTCATGTAAAGAGATCATTAGCATCAATTGTTACTTTATAATGAAGTAAAAAGCACCCTAAAAATTAGAAGGCAAATAAAATGAAAGCTTGTGGTCCTGGATATCAGAACTCTATCGACCATGAGTAGACTTTTAACTGCATCTCACTATTCACTAAGTCCTTGAGAACATTTACAAATTAGACCGTCACAATGCAAAATTGCTGAAGCAGTTCAACAATTACAAAGTATTTTTCTTTTTTTTTAAGAAAAGTCTTCAGCATTTCTAGCATCTCAGGAAGCTGAGATCAGATGCACTGAAAATCAGTCACCTAAAATACCAAGATGCTTCAAGACAGCTTTCCTGAAGCCTACAGAGCAGAGGAAATATTACAGCAGATGAGTAACACAGAGACAAACTTTAACGCTAATAAAACCACCTGAGTAGATAAAGTGAAGAGCAAGGAAAAGAAAAAGCTTCACCAAAAGGCATTCCTGATTGCTTAGCAAGGGCAAGTTTTGCCCAAATCAGGCAGTCTCAGCATGGTCTGTGAATTCCAAAGGCTTGAACAATAGGGGTCCCCATTTTCCACTGGCAAAAGTGGAATTAATGGCACTACCATTAGAGGGGAGCTTAATGCCCATAATCTCATGAGAATGCAAAATGTTAGCCAGATTCTCCAATACTTTGTGTTTATTTATTACCAATTCAAACACCACCACGTTCAGTTCCCCAGGTTTAAGCAGCTATGCAAAGACTGCAACAAGAGAATAAAGACCGTGGCATGTATTTCAGCAATCCCTACTACTGCACTCACAGCTATCTACAGTTAAGATCAAATCAATTCACCACTTTTTAGAAGTCGAGGCTTGTGAAGTATTGATCACTTTCACTGCCTACTGCACATTTAAATAATGTATCCTATGTTCAGGCCTCAGTAGAGGGCAGATCCCTTTGATACTTTATCATCTCTACAGCTATAGATTTTGCCATTATTGTATTTGCCTTGTGTTGCACTGGACTAAGATTGTATTTTTGATTTACAGAACCAGACGGGCAATTTATTCTACTGTTTGCTTCTTATAGTTGTTTAGGTGGGAGTAATATATAGAAGAAGATACTTGCCTAAGTCACTAATACCTTCTATTGAGTTGTATCTATATTTCTCTATAGAACAAAGACATTTGGCAATTTGTACAAAAAGGAAACAGCGCACACTGCAGAAACCAGCAGCATAATCAGGACCTGCTAAGGGTCATTAGTTATAGTTCATAGTTAGGACCCATGGAAGTCTTGACTGAAACTCAGAAATACTGACTTTCCTTAGGGCAGCTGCCCTGCCTCTCAGTTTTCTTAGTCCTGTTAAGGTAAAGAGTGAGACAAAGCCAGACTGAAAGACATTCTGCTAAGCTTAAAATCAGGGCTGCTGTTTAGTTTGATGCTGTCATCGTGTGACACATTTTCCCATTTTCCTGCTTCCCATCTCATGAAGATTGATTTTGTTTCTACCTCCATATTAGCAGAACAAGAGCCCAGGCAGGTATGAAATTTAACTGGAAAAACAACAGATAAGCTAGCCCTGCAGTAATAGCAAGATCACACAAAATGCATAGCAGCTGCAGTTCTGCTCAGACTATGGCAGAGAAGTACCATGTGCTTGTAAATGAGGTGCATGAGAATGCCTGTTTTCAGCTCATTTTCTAATTATGGAGGTTATCTTCAGGTGCTAGATAACAGAGCAAGGTGCTTGTGATTCCCCTTACTAAACTGCCTGAGCAGTTCCAAAGGACCACAGAGATCACAGCCCAGAACAAACTACTGGATTTATTGCAAGAAAACCTTGTCAGGCTTTTCACCTGCAGAAAACAAACTTTTGTTATTCTATAAACACTTTTACTTCTATCCAGGACAGTGCTGTTGTCAGACAGCTATCAGCTTTTCTCCTCTTAAAGAGCTCCCACAATGCATCCCATTCCCAACTGCAGGCACAACACACAATACTTGATCCTTCCCACTGGATAATCTTTGAGTTACCATAGCTATCAGCTGCAGTGTTAGATCTCCTGTCAAATGAAGCACACAACTAGGAGTCCCCAAATGTAGTCCATACAGCATAGTCCATGCGTCAAAAAAAATTTTTTTTAAGACACTTAAAATAAAATCACAGGAGCATTAAGTGACTGGAATAAAAAAGGCAATGAAATGACTAAAATAGTAAGAAAGGGCACCACTAAGTTTAGTATTTGTATTAAAAGTCAATCAGTTTCCTTGTCCATAGATATATATTCTCACACTCACTGATGCAAATGAAAGACGTGTTTGAAAGATGCCAAGCAAAAGACTAGTGCAGCTGAAAAGGCAGTATATCATTGTGCAGGCAACAAACCAAATCCATGCTTAGAAATTCTTTTGCAGAGCTCCAAACACCCATACACACAACAATTTGCTTCATATGTTTGCAATTGATTCCTGCAAGTCACACAAAATCAACTTTTGAAGGAGAAAAATAACATCTGAACAAGCAAACAAAAAGCCCACAGCACAGGAAAAAAACCTTTTAAAAATACATGCATGCATTTCCAAATGATGTATAGCAAGTGTTCAATAGCAAAAGTCCATATGAGGTGCTCCCAGGTTCCCATGTTCTCAGCATATGGCTGGTTTTCAAGGAATCACAAGTGCACATCTTAAAAGCCTGGGGCTTCACAGCTGTGTACCTTTTGTTGTTAACATTTCCTTCAGTAAAAGTAATTCCTCTGGACACTTGCTCAAATGAGAAAAGCACACTTGGGAAAAAACCTCTGCAGAGCTCTCAGGTTCACAGTTGAAAAGCTCTGTTAACTCCTGCTTTAGTCAGCAAAGAACTAAAAATGTCACTATTAAAGGAAAAAATCTCTATAGAGTTAAGAGCCAAGCTAGGGAAAGCATTCCAGTCAACCCTGCAGTGAGGACATGCTTGTTTGTTCACCTATTCCGTCAAAACCAAGCACACTCTCCTGCCATGTGAAGCTCAGGGTTACTGCTTCAAAATAATCCCTCTAAGAGATATTAGCAGACAAATCTCCAGGTTGCAGCCCCTTGAGGATAAACACTTTCCACTGGTACAGCTGTTTTTGTGGGCACAGGAAGGAACACACTTTTACACCACTGAACTGCTTTGGAAGAATCAATCACTATAACGTTCATTTCAGTACAGTTAAGGGCATAGCCATGAAGATCAGCATCTAATAGATTTTTTTGCTATTCATAAAGTAACTTTTAGAATCAGAATATTAAATATTTGCAGGATGTTACCACAGTAACACAGAATTGAAAGATGAGTCTCCTCTTCCATCATTCATCTCTATCCAGATTACCCCTTTCCTCACCCCAAACCAGCAGCACTCACACAGCATCCTCAGAAGGGCCAGAAATTTAAAAAAAAAAAAAAAACCCAAACAAAAAAAAACCAAAAAAAAAACCAAAAAGGAACTAACCACACACATCTGCTAAGGTCTTGCTGCTAATTGGTGATTGGGGAATTGAGTCCAGCTGCTCCTCCAGACAGGACAGAAAGTGTAGTCCCAAATTATATTAGAAGGACAGAGAAAGAATCAGTTACACCTAAAACCTGAGGCAGCAAGGTCAAAGATACACCATTAGCAGTGTATTCAACACAGCCTAAACTTATAGGCAGGGACAGGAATTTGTTAGCATGGCCAAGAGCACTATTATTCAATTTATAGAATGGGTATCTATTGAATTTGACATTTAGAGATGCAAATCCATGCTAAGTATAGTCTCAAACACCACTGCTCACTTGCACTAACTTAATCACGTGCTAACACTTGCTGATTAACATCACCACCACCACCTAACTTCATTCAACACGAGCCTACGTAATTGTTACCACGACAGGAGGCAACACTGACCAGTGCCACCATGCAGCGTTTGGTGAACAACACAGCTCCATCCTCCACAGCCCAGTTTTCTGTTGCCACCCCCCATGCAGCCCCACGCCTTGCTTAGCACTCAGATTTCAGCACCCAGAGTGCCCAACCCCACTGGGTACACACCTTCTGTTACTGGTGGTGCCTAATTACATCAAGGAAAAAAGCAGCAGATGAAGTTTTAAAGTTGCAAACAGGAGGTTGCATCCCATAGCATCCCTGCCCAAGACATCCATGGCCTGCCCCATGACAAATGCTTCTCTCTCCATAGTTCTTTCAGCAAAAAGGAAACTGAAAACACTTTTTGCCTGTCTCTGCCTGTGCTGCTTTCCCACAGCACTGCTCACCTTGTGGCTCACCAGCACACGAGACATAAAAACATCTTTTACAACAGAAATATTTCTGCCCATACGAAGTTGACCTTTAAGTTGCTGTCTCAAGGGGACAGCAGAGGTTTTTTAGACCAGAAATCACCACTTACTTTCTCACATGGGTGCCCAGCACCAGACCAAGAGTGAGCACTGTGCTCCGCTGACTGTTCACGCTCCATTTGGGGAATTTCAGCAGGTGTGTGCCATGTAGTGACACCAGACGGGACCCAGTGAGTCTCCTGCCAGGAGCAGGCAAATCAACAGACCCCAGCAGGCTCAGGCTCAGCCTCAGCACCTCTTTAGGACAGAGGAGGACCACCCCACCCCAAACACATTGCTCTTCTCAGAACAATGCTCTACTTCAGCAAGACATCAAACAACAACTGTAAAATTACTCACAGTTTCTCCAGGACACGTCCCAGCACACTCTGCTTAGCCAGCCCCTTCCTTTTAAACCCTCTGGTCCCACAGGTGCTGCCAATCCCAATCTGGTGATTGGGGAATTGGCTCCAGCTGCTGCTTCTCTGCCCTGTGACTGGACCCCCTTCCTGGGGGGCACAGCAGGGTGTGGCAGCACGCTCACAACTTCATCAGCACTTCCAAAGGCCATGAGCAGAGCCAAGCAGCTCTTGCACACTACATTTGAGCACAGACAGAGCACAGACTTGGTTTCCCATCAACATTTGTCACTCACAGATTCCCATGGACGGTAAGGGTGTTTCCTCTTGTGGGGACTAGCAGGTGCCATGAGTCTCCAGGCCATATTTAAATACTGCATTTAATATACATAAATAAGGTGCTTTTACTTAAGAAGATCAAATAACTAACTCAGCCTATAATATGGAAATGTGTCTCTCAATGCCTTGTATGTATTTGTTACTATTACCTTCATTCCCAAGTCTCATCTCTGAGATTCTGCTAAGACCCACACACAGAAAACGAACCAAATTCGGGACTGAAGTCCAGAAGTACATCTCCTTCATTCACTGCGCAGGAATCCTCAAGATGAAATTCTCTGGATTTGGGGACCAACTTAGCCTCGTTTCCTCTGGGGAGCTCTGTTTACAGCTTTCAAGTTCCCAGAATTTACTAGAAAAAAAATTAATTTTTTGTACTGGGAAACAATATTTTTTTAAAACTTTTTAATGGAAAGCTCTTGGAGGATTGTCATAATTTTGTAAACTCTAAATAAATATTCACAATAATTTAGTGCCTATTGATGTCAATGTTAATTACTGCTATATTAAAAATATGGCCTTGATGTAGTGTTGTTGAGACCTTTAATTTAAATCTAAAAATAATGTTTTAATGTCAGGTAGAATAAAGGTCTAAAAATGTGTTCTGTATCAAATGGTTAATACCACAGAAAAACTAGAATGGAGACCATAGAACTCATGAAACCAAACTCACAATTCTTTTTGAACTACACTGACACAATCTCTAGTTCATGTGATTTGGAATCAAGCTATCACAGAATTATTCACAAAGCAGCTCTGGTTCATGGTGGGGCTTTTATGTTTGAATTTCTTTTCAAGACTCACTCAACTGTGCTGTATCGGATGTCAG
Source organism: Eulacestoma nigropectus (assembly GCA_013397775.1). Lineage (NCBI taxonomy): Eukaryota > Metazoa > Chordata > Aves > Passeriformes > Eulacestoma > Eulacestoma nigropectus. Next base: position 4,300,607 of record VZTE01005381.1, on the reverse strand, counting down.
AAAGAAAGTATTTTTCATAAGAAAAACCTTTGCCTCCTGCTGCATGATCTTGATTTTATTTATGATCTAAGAAACTCCCAACAAAACATTCATACATAAAAATTAAATAACACAAGAGTTTACAAGCCTCAGGAGTGCAAGCTTAAAATATCTAGCTCTGATTCCGAGAATCAATTCTTCCTGTAGAATACAAGGGATCTTTGTTACATTAACAAATCTGCCAAATTGATTTTTTTCACTCCTAGCCATAATTTATCATCTTCAAAAACACGAAGCCACACAGCAGTTTAAAAAAAAAAAAAAAAGCCCTTTTTAAAAATGGCCATACCTTTCAAAAAGGCATTTAAAAATATATCTTCTTCCTATTGTAGCCAAGCACAAGATGGGAGGAGAGCCATCCTACAAAATCAATTGTAAAAGCAATTAAATTGTGCTGTGGATGTAAGGCTAAAATCTCACACAAAGCCCAGAATCTGAGGCTCGCACAGACAGCAAAGTAAGGCCAGGGGAGAGCATTTACTGTCCTGCTTTGCTGTGACACAGGAACAACTTGGCTGTCCCTGGACCCAAGGCAGGGCACGTGCTGCTACTCCCAAAGCCATCCACAGGGATTTCGGCATTCTGCAGGACTGTGCACGATTCTGGCACCCCCAGAACAGGAGATGCACAGCCCGAGGCTTTCGCTGCAAGGACCAGACTGTCCCCAAGGCATTACTGAACTTGAGCACATTTCTCCAGCAGCTCCAACCATCAGCAGTCTGAAGACTTCCGTTAACCTTTCCAGGCACGCTTGGTCGTGGTGTTGTACAATAAACCCCTGGAGTGTCCAAACACTTTTGGCCGTTAGCTGGGAAGGAGAACTGACCACAGGTGACACAGTAACTGCACCCAAACCTTGCACTTCCCCCTGGAGGGTGTAAAATGATCATTCCTCCACAAGCTGGTTTGCCACACAGCTATTTTTAATTAGCTTAGACAATCATCGGGATTTGATGATCTCTCTGTTCTCAGCCCTGTATCATACCTCACATGGATTTCTAGCATTTTGCAGATAAAAGCAATGAAAGACAGCTAAAAACTACAAGAGTAGCAAAATTATATAGGGTTCATAATCTCACCTAGAGCTAAGAGGTAGTGCAAAGCCCTGTAACCCCAAATACCACTCCCCCATCCAGACAGGTTTGCTTCTGACCCTACAGACAAACCAGTGAGAGAAGGGGGATAACACACCAGCCACAACACTGATGTGTAATTATGTCCCCTTGAAGTATTTCCAGCATGTTTCCTCGTAACTGTCATGGAGTTACAGAGAAACTATACAAAAATACAACTGAGATATTGAGGAATCCAGCAGTACCCATACAGCTTTCAGTATAAATCACCCTTTTTCTCCTCCATGTATTTTGATATTACCTAATATGATGCATGTATTAATTAGGACAATGTACAATGATATTAGTAGCTCATTTATCAGTTGCAGTATTTAATTTGAATATAGTTACCATCTCTAGTTCTGAACAGAAATGAATTTTCCAATTCAGTATAGTTGGCCACTAGGAAAAGGAAAGCCAAAAAAAGCCTCCTGAGCTTTTCTGAATATTTTGCTGAATAGAAATACAATGCTTGCTGCTCAAACCATTCATGCATACCTGATGTATATAATGGAGAAATGCAGGAACATTTTAAAGGTTGTGTATATTTTGATAATCCCAATTTTGACAAAAATGCAGTCAATACAGTTGATGCATTAAGAATCACAGTGGCTAAAAATATCTTTCTGTCATGATGTGTTGGTTTTGACATTAGGAAACCATAACTATAAAATTTGTATTGATGTGCAGCCAGAATGAACTGATTTAGAGCTTCCTTTTCTCCAAGACAACCTAATTTATATTTTAATTTGCTGGAGGTAATTGATTATCATGAAGTAAATGCATTGTACTGAAAACTCTATTAAATCACTGACTTAATGGTAACAGCATTTTTTTTTCTCTTTTTGGATAAAATGTAACCTTTGTAAGCATTTTAAAACGAATGTATCAGGCTCTAAATATTTTATGGTCTGTATTAAGCACTGTTTGGGGTTCATGTCCCCTTAGACTCCAGCTCAGTACATTACACCATACAAAGCAATTTGCCCAGAGTAATGAGTTCTGTAGTAGTTTCATGAAGACCATTATCAAATTGCTGCTGCAGGCAAGCTTTTGATCTGATATAAAGTATAGTGGGGAAGAGGCTGCTCGTCCTGTTCCTACTGTAACTAGCAAAGACATGAATATCCTCTAACTAATAGGTGCTGCTGGTACATGGTCCAGAGAAACCAATCCACGTTTACAGACCAGAGTGGATAAACTCATCTTTTTAAATGCTCAATATCAATATAGCTATAAAGTGTAATCTAGTAGATAATTAGACCAAAAAATCAAGGAAAATTGATGAAGTGTAAGGGAAATAGAAAAATCTATGCATTTCCAGCAACAAATACCCTCAAACTGAAGATCAGACCTAAATGAATAAAATCTGGAAAATTAAATCAGATAATTTCTAGGTTTTTTTAACCTTGTGTCTCTATATACTGGTCACATTTAACAGAGTAATTTTTATTTTATGAGGAGTATAATTTTTTCCCTGGAAGCAGCTGTCCAGGTTTTTTAGCTGCTTGGGTTTAGATATACATAAGATACACTCAGCTGAGAAAGTTCAGACTTTTCTGAGCATTGAGACTTTTTAAAATTCAGGAACTCTTTTTCTAGCAGATGGCCTGTTCTCTTATTAAAAAATATCTGCTCAGGTAATGAATAAAAACAAAACCAACAACCACTTATGGTTACTTTTTAAGTTCGCATCTGTAGTATGTTCTATACCAGCATTTTGTATAGCATATGCACACATATTCTCTGTACACAATAAATTCAAACCACCCCTGAGTAAAACGTTGCTGACAGTGGGGTTACCTGATAACTCATGCACGAGCTCCCTTGTGAAAATCCCTAGAGGTGAGACTGAAACCCTAAAACCTTGACCTCCATCCCTGCCGGCCATGCCACATGGCTCATGGACTGGTTTTGTGGCCAGGTTCTAATGGAAGGGGCAGGAACCTTTCACAGGAGGAGAAGTGAAACTCTTGAGGCAGCATCATAGAATGGATTCCAGTTAATATCAGTGGAGCTGATATCATTTTACAGCCCTGGTGTAGTGCCAGCTGTAGCATGAATTAGACAAAGAGAAGCTGTACCTGGTCTCAGAGGCCCCATTCTTTTTTATCCCGCCTGTGATGGAAAAGCTTTCAAAGCAATTCCTCCAACACATGCCTTACCTTGTGTCCTGCTGCATCCTTTTTTTCTCATCAGAAGTAGGGCAGTTCTGGGTTTACTGACCAGCTGTACTCTAACATGCTTCTGAAAAAAAATGGTCGTTTTTTGAAGAAAGCAACTAGAAGGCAAATAATAATGACAGCAAATTTCCAGGCAGTTTTGAGAAGCCATGGTCCCTGGTTCTAACTTCCCCACATCAGCTGAAAAGCTTCACTTTATTTAGCTTCAGATTCAAAAACTGAACTCTCTTGAACCAGATGGTAAATGTCCACTGCAAATTAAGCACACTGCTCCTGTTATTTTTTAGCAGGTGTCACACGCCTAATTTCCCGTACACCATCCTGATAATTTAACCCTTCTTGTCCAAGAAGAGAATTATGTAGAAGAAGAATCTTCTTTGGAAAAACCTGATAGCTATAAGAGTAATGCAATCTGTAATGCAGAAAGACTTCTGCACCTCATCAACTCCTTCACCCTACACTGTCTCAGATACCTCTGTGGGTGTATATATATGTATTTATTGCAAAAAGTAGGTGTTATGCAGCCTGCTCTAGCAGAGCTCTGCATTTTGGAATCAGTGCTCTGGATGCCAGCAGTGGCTGATTCACCATAACCTGGTTTATAAACAAATCCACAAAGGTGGCTGCAGCACCACAATCTGCAGGCAGGGCTGAAAGAGCCTTCTCCAAGCACAGCCTGAATTATTCAGAAAGAGATTTGTTAATGTACTGGTCAATCTAAGCTGTCCTAATGGATCTCTTCTGAAAGAAATGAACAGACCAAACCCAGAAAACTACAAAAATTGTATCTGATTATTAAAATCCTATGATTTTTTTTAATCCAGCCTTATTTTAATGCCCAACTCTGTCGAGCGTATCTGACAATAGCAGTTAAATAGCAATAAAAGCAGAAAAAAGCTCAGTTCACCCTGATAAATGCAGAACATTAGGGCTTTCTGGGGGTCAGAAGTCATTAAGCCTGGAAATACATCATGTTCACATGCCCTGAAAAATCTGTTCTACAGAGAGTTTTGCTAAAATTTGGAAACAGATTTTATTTGAGTTAAAAGCCATTTGTTCACTAAAATTAAAAAGCAAGCACAGTAAATCTCAACACCAATGCCAGATTTGTACTCCACAGTTACCAGTGTTTGTTCTGTATTAACATCTGTCTTGATGGTTGTGTTCCTAGATACATCTAGATCCCAGACTGCATTTCATACATTGAAACAAAGAGGGCATTATTGCTGCTGGATTTATGCAGTGTAATTACTTGTTGTACCCATTCACAAATCTTGCTTTGCTGTCATATTTGTCAGGCCCGCCCAAGTGCTCGAACACCAACCACTACAAGGAAAAATGGCAAGATATGCTAGTCCAAAACTACTGCTTACTGTGACTGAAGACATATTCACAACTCATTTATCTGGTTTATGTACTGACTCTGCTCTATCTTGACTGGCTATTTATTTGCATGATTTCCCCTGTGATGCAGTCATCAAGCAGACAGAAGTAATTAATACAGTAAGAATATGTGGCAATGAAGCCCCTCAGAAAGGCAAGAGGGAGAATTTCACGTGGGTACTACATGTCTGAGAGGAGGAAAAACAGATGCATTAATTTTTATACACATTTGTCATATGTTGCTGCTGGTCTTATCAGTTGTGTGTGTTCTTTGATACGTCTCTAAAGAGCAAGCTGGGAATCTTGTGCTGGTAGCTGTATTATGGAAGAGTACTGTCAGAGTAACTCTGGAAATATCTCTTATTTTGGAAAAAAAGAAGGAAAAAAAGGGATAAGTTTATGGTTTGGTTCAGGAATTCTCCTCTGGAGGCATAACGTAGTGCTTAAAATAATGGGAAACTCTGCTTGGAGGTATCTCTCAGTAAGAAAGAGCTATAGTTTAAAATTGCAATGCTAGAAACACCACCCTAGAGAAAGTTATAACACAGTGATGAAAGACTGAGATGCATTTCTGCAACATAAGAAAAATTCTTCCATGGCTCTACACCAATGCCATTATAAATCTAGGAACATTTGTGCCCTAAAGACAGATGCTACTACAGCACCACATACCAACACAACTGTGGAAATCCAGACATGACAGCAGAAATAGAATATCCTGAAAAAGAATTCCCCCACTGAAAGCTAATGAAGATCTGTGCCATTTCGCAATTATTACTGCAACCCTCACCATCAATATTTTGAAGGTTGCTTTGTTCCATGCTATGCTTGTGAGTGAGGCATTTCAACAATTTCCACATCATTCTGTGGTGTAGTAAGATGTGTTATCCCTTTCTTGTGGCAACTTTAGAAACCCATTCCTCCTGAAGGACAGGTGAAAGGTTAATTTGCTACTGGTTGCATTTGAGACTCCTCCAGTTGGAGAATGCTCAGGAGGAGCAGTGAATCCACAGGTCATGATAACTTACACTAGAAGTCAGCCAAGGAAGCTACCTTGATATCAGAACTAATGGCATCATTCCTTTTCTCTAGATTGAGATGGTATCTCCAAAAAGGTTTGACCATAAGCAAGAAATTCATCATTTCATCACATTCTAACATTTTAAGAAATACAGTTACCATTTAATAAGGAAAAACTCTAATTTTTTTAATCTGACATGCAATAATGGACCATTCTTGCTCAGCTGTGTATTTGCAATTGTACCTTCCAGGACAATAATTACACCTCTACGTGCCTACACCTCCATCAGTCTGTATACAGTTATTTGAACAGCACCCACACGAGCCTAATCACTGCTTTGATTCCTCATCCTCCAGTCCATTGCTAAATATCCATGGCTGATTGATGCAATACAGACACAGTGCCAAGTCGTTGTCTGAGGCTGCAGAAACACTTCTCAGACATACAATTCCCCTACCCCACTGTCACCTGGGCAAACTCATCCAGACCAATGTGGAGCTACACTCCCATTTTAACCTTAGTGTGTATATGACCCAAATAACTCCTCTAGGATACACACAAATTTATATTCTTTACCTTTCAGTTCGTTCTGAGAACTTCAAGAGAAGAAGAGAATACATAGGATACTAAGAATTAGTGGCAGTGTAATTAATGAGAAACGATCAAATAGATGTGGTAATTACAATGCTCTCTGGGAGAAGGTGTTTAATGGGACAATCCAAAGTACATCCAGGGTGTTTAATCCCTTGGAACTCATTTTACATCTGCTTTATTACAATTGAAATGTGAGGACTTAAGCATTTGTCTTGCTTTCATTGTTCAAGAAATAGAGCTTATAATTATCTCCATAAAGTAGGAAGGTATTTAAATACTTTGCATTGTATGTATAGCAACAGGGTAAAGTTCACAATGCAAATCCTGCAGGAGCGTAAAATGCAGGCAGATCAAAAGAAAAATTGTGAAGTAGTTTCACAACTGAGATGTGGTAAAGTATTATATATAAAACTTGTGCTCTTAAAAATAAATATTGCTTTCCTGTCTAGAGAAAAAAAAAATTAAAAAAACTAAAACTGCCTCCTCAGTTTCAGGGAAACCAGCAGTCCTTGCCAGCAGAATAAATCAGACAGTAGGAGACAAAAACTATTATAGTTTCACTGTGTGAAAAAGTGACCTCATTGAAATTGGCTTTAGCATTGTGGATGAATGCCCGATGGCTCGAGACAGATCCAGTTTAGTCAACCTTATCTTCTTCAGTGGGAGAGGTTATGAAACACCCTACTGATAAGGTCAGCACTGCAAGGTCAAAAGCACGTGTTGTCATGTCCCAGGCACTGCATTTTTTAATGCAAACAAAATAGAGGAATAAAGGTATTATGTCAGCTTCAACCATATAAGAGAAGGATGGGGGAAAAAACAAAGGAAAGGAAAATTATTGATTCAGCTAATGACTGAAATCAAGAGAGCGTGGATTCATGCCCCAAATGTTTCATGTAGTATTTTGGCTCCTGAAGTGTTTTTTTAGCGTGGTCTACCTCTTGGAGCCTTTTCAGACATCAGAAGCCATCACAGATGACTGTGTTCAGTATAGTAAAGTCACCCACACTGCTTCAGCTCCTCTCCTCTGTTATTTACTGGACTGGCACTGTAAATCAGGCATGACCAAAGTAGCTAAAGACTAATGGACTGGCTGCCAAGATACACCTGGGTGCCTTCAGATGCTAAAGTCTGCAGAGAAAATTCTTTTTACTGGTACCATCTGCATCCTTATGGAAAGTGGTATGACAACCCAGCTAAACTAGTGCCTTTCTCATTTTTAGCACTCTCCCTGCCCAATGCCTACTGAATCACAGCCCAGTACATCGTTTGGAGTATTACCTTTTCTCTTAATGCAATTAATAAAGTGAAAGAATTGTCATGAATGGTATTCCTAATCCGCTAATAAAACACTGGAAAAACTAAATCCATGCCATCATAATGAGGAAAGGAGAGAAATTAAGTTACCTCAGTCACCTAGCCCAAAGTTTAATGAAGACACCAAGACATGATGTAACAGCAAAACACATATATTCTTTGGTAGAAAACTTTGTTCTGTCCTTATTGACAGAAATCTGCACCAACTTTGGCATAATGGAATTCTCTTTGACAGCTACAATGTCCTCCCACCATTTGGAGGGGCTTGGTGCACCGAAAAGCAAGGGCCCTGTTTTTCAGAACCCTCAAAATCCTAAAGCACTCTCTGCTCAAATCATCTACATGGCCTCAGACTTCCCAGGAATGAAGCTTGTGCACTGAATTTACTCACAGCACATTACTCTGCCTTGTCTTTCTTGACAGTTTACAAGGAGAAAAGGGTATTTGAAATTGAAGAGCAGCACACATGGAAACATAACTGTAGAGGAAAGTTGAACATGCTTCAGTGAATTTTTATGTGCCATGTTATCTACATGACTTTCCTGGAATTCTAAGCTAAGGCCCCCCCAAGGACTTGTCACCGCCTGTTATGAAGGAAAAGACAATCTGAATCACAACACAGGACAACAGAACATTTCTAAAAAGAAACCAGTCTAGCAGTAATTCAGTCAGCCAGCCTCCTCTAAAAAATACCAATTCTGAATTCAGTACAGCCAGACATGCACACTAGCCTCAGGCTTGACAATCTGTCCAAAAACAATGCTAGTCTCCCATGCCATTTTGCATTTGGAACATGAAATAAATCATGAAATGTTTTTTCAGGCCTGAAAAAGCTATTTGTGTTCTAAAGCTTCTAAAAAGATAGGCAGATTACATTACTGATAACATTTGTCTGAAAGAAAGCAACTGGATAGGTTCTGGGCTCCAGGGAAGAACTGCACTCCAGAAATGCTTAAGAGCACTGGGAACCCTCCTGCACTGGCCTCCTGGGGTATAATCTAAAGCCTGACTTCTCAGCTCTTGTGGTACTTCCTATCTCCAAAACTACCTAATCCTTACAGCATCACAGTGAAGTTCTGTTATCTCCACGTCCCAATGAAATTGAGTTGCCTGACTCAGAGGTACGACTTGATTGTGAGACTGTAATCCCTGGCTCTCAGCATCTCCTTCCCTCTGGCAAGGGTTTGCTTCTCTCCTGCTTGAGCCTGGCTGCTTGACAAGACTTAGATCTTTGGAAAATGTTGCTCAGTGATAACATGACCAGGTTACACTGAGGCTTAAGTAGGACGAGTAAGAGGAGGAAGACATTTATTATGCAGCAGAGTCATAAACAATTTATTTAGTAACTAATCCTACCTCCTTTTTGATAGAGCATATGAAAGGTTCCTCAAAATAAATCACCCTGATGCTAAAACCTTGCTTTTTTGTTTGGAGGCTTTGTTTCCCTGGAGTATGTCCAGCAGCCTACACCAGCAGGCAGAATATCAGCAGTGCGCAGGAGCAGTGAATGTAGGCTTGAAAGCAAACTGCAAAGCGAAATGTGACTTCTGATTAATACTGGGTCTGTTCCTTCAGGGTCTAAATACTACTTTATGTTCTCTCAAGCACCACAGCCAGTATGTACTGTCTACCACTGCTCACAGATTTCAAGAAAACAAATTCATGAATGTAAACATGGCAAGAACAGAGCTGTGAAAATATTTTGCATTTACGATGAACAAAAAAAATATTTTGGAAACATTTTACCAATAGACCAGCACCAAAGAAAGCTGCTGCTCCTAAGCAGAAGATATAAATCTCTGCACAAGTTGTCGAAGGCAATGTTTGGATGTAAGCACAGTACCATTTCCCAAACTGAAGTTCTGTAGATTTCCATATAGACAAAACAGAGATTCTTAATCCCAAATTGTCTGTACATGATCCCTGTGTGCACAAAAACATTTACTTAAACAAAACCCCAATTTTTTATGTTCTTTATCATTACCATGTCATCTGTTGTTACAAAACAAAGCCTTCACAAATGACATCTGCAGTATTACCCTTAGAATGATCTATACATGAACAGAAAATAACCTGTCAAAAATATCTTCAAATTCTTTACTTTTCTTTCACTTTTACTGTAACTTCTCTAAAGTTATCAAAAAAGATGTTAACAAAACTTCATATGTTGTCAATCATAAATTATGACTTCTTGTTTGCTAGTTTGTTTTAAACTAACAAACATTTTAAAAGACAGATAAATGATACTTGCTGCATTTTCTAGATGCATTTTTCAGTCTATATTTTTTACAGTAACTTCTAAGTTATTTCTTACTTCATCAGTCAGTAAAAAATTAAAAATTAAAAGGACAGTCATAAGACATTTGGGCATCAAATCCAAAAGGACCCAGGTTGCATCAGAAGAATTTTGTGGTTTAAAACCCCATAGCTGCACCTCAGGAAATGCTACAAATGGCACAACCTATTTCTTTGTGTCCCTTTCTCCTCCCTGTTCCTATGGCCTGGCTCCGGTCCATACCCTGCACTGCCCCCACCAGCCCTGCAGTCCAACCCACGCCCTCTCCTTTCCTATTTCTGTTCTTGCTTCCTTCACATCCTGCTAATATTTCCTTCCACAGGATCCTTGGGTTTCCTGTTCAGCACTGTTATCTGTCTTGTCACCCATCGTATACTTCATTTTTCTGTTCTTATCTGCGCTTTCCTTCACCAGCAGGTTACTCTCTGTTTATCTCCTCTTGCCATTCTTCCACATTCATCTCAGGCAGGTGTCTTCTGTTGCCTCCAGACTGTCAGCCCAGCACAGACACTGTCTACCCTCAGGTGCCGTGCCAGCCAATAAATTTGGATACAGCAGCACAGAGTTGCCTTCCTGATAATTTTCTCCTGCATGTTGGAGCATGTTTATTGTCTCTCAGTCCTGGGATGCTGTAGTGCAAACCCATCAGCAGGACTGGTGCTAGCCACATTCAGTAAAGACAAAATACTCCAAGAGTCTAGGTAGCAGTTGTTAACAAACTAGTGTGGATCCTGTATGGAATGTCTCAGAAGTTCAAAGCTTGTCTAAATTCTCCAGAGAGGTTTCCCAGGACATATCCCTCCTTGCTGACTTCACATTCCTCAGATCTAAAATTGCTTTTCTGGAAAAATAGTTTGTTGTCTTTGGGAGTTCTTTTTTGGTGATGTATAACTTACAGACATTTCTGTGTATCACGGGGAGTGCTGGGAAAGTGTCACTCTCCCCATTCCTGTTGCTTTCAGCTGGGTGTATCTTAGCCCATCCACCACTTGCTTCGCTTCCCAGGATTTAACAGTTCAATTCTTTTTCCTAAAGGACCACGTCAGACAGGCTTTTAGAATCAAAGAATCAGAGAATAAGCTGAGTTGGAAAAGACCCATCAGGATCATCGAGCTCAACTCCTCGCCCTGCACAAGACACCCCAACAATCCCCCCTTGTGCCTGAGAACATTGTCCAAACGCTTCTTGGGTTCAGCCAGGCTTGGAGCTGTGCCCACTGTCCTGGGGAGCCTGTTCTGTGCCCAACCACTCTGTGGGTGAAAAACTTTTCCCTGATACGTAACCTATTTAATTGTTATTGCAACACCTCATCAGCCCTTGGAAAACAAAGATCTTACTCACCCAGAGCTAAAAGAGCTACGAAAGAATCTAAGAGCATCAGGATCTCACTTTGAGAAAGAAAAAAAACTAGAGAAAGGAATAAGTAACACCTCCTGCATCCACCAGGTCAAGCACATCATTTCTAATCATTCAAATGCAAGCCATAAAATGCCACATTAGAAGTCAGAACCGTATCAGCACACCTTCCTTTCCCCTGACACCATGCAAATCCACAGGCAAGGCAGACATGCCTGTCATTTGTACACAGTCTCTAGAGGCTCCAGGAGTCTGGATCTGCACATCAGAAGCAGATTTATTGGACTGTGACTATGTGCTCTGCACAGTAAGAACCAATGAATCTTGTGCTGGATTGATTAAAATTGTAATTGTACAATCTCTGTGATCCAAAGAACAAGGAGTCATTTTTCACAGAAAAACACTTAGCAATTGGACAGACTCAAATTCTGTGCCTCATGGCATTTGTAGCTGTTCTTTACATTGCCACATAAATCAAAGACATGTATTTTGACCCTTCTACACATAATGCAGCCAAATAGGAAGCAATACAACACAAAAAACATTGCTAGTTGAATTTAGAACAGCGCTTCAGAAAGAAAAACAATGGAGGATATAAACCTCTGAGCATTTCAGAAAATTTGATACTATCTTTGTAATAAAAAGTACAAATAATAGACAATTAACAATTAAGTTGCTTAAATTGAACCAATATTCCATTTTTATTACTAAATATAAAGAGGAAGAGAAAAAAGAAGATGCAGACAGAAATAGAACTGAGGTTAATTTCAAAGTTAGAAGGAGGGGAGAAAGAAACCTGAATAACCCTCACTTACTTGTTTCTATTTCTGTAAAACCTGTTCATGAGGCCAAAAACTGAAAACCCTTGATCTCCATACCCAATAAGGGTTTTAGGCACTCAAAAGAGTTTTGAGAGACAGTTTAGAGTCTGCTTTGTCATCCATTGTTACGGAGAAACATAAACCATGTAAACACATAACCTGTGAAATACCAAAACTTCTTCTAGACCTTTCAGGAATTCTGTAGCTGCTGGGCTAAGAATTCGGTGCCAAAAAACTTGTGTTGCAGCCTTCAGCAGGTGCAGCTGCTGCTGAGTAACACCTGCCCAGGTTTTCCTCTTTCCAGCTCATTCATTCTCTGTGGAATCGCTTGCACAGGCATCACAGTCCTTGATTTTGAGTCACCCTCAACAAAGTCACTTGCACAGATCCTCACACGTCTTGTCAGAAGTGATGAGAGCAGATAAAAATTGTATCTTGTTTACCAGAATTAATGTGTTTACAGCAGGTGATGCCACCGTTCTACCCAATTAGTGATAGTACCTATTTTCCAGTGAAAACCAGAGTGGCTGTATTTAATCACTTCCTCTTATTTCACATTATTTGTTTAGATTTAGACACAAATGAATGTAAATCAGGCATGTTTTTCATAGCACAGTAAATTAAAAGCTTGTGCACAGAGATCTGACTGTTCAGAAGCACAAAACTCAAACCCAACAAAGCAAAATATTTTAGCTACTCTGCAATCTAAGATCAAAAATTTACTTTCAATCCCCCCTTAATAACTTCAGGATGCACATGATCAGTGTAAATACTTGATGCAGAAGGGAGAGTCAGTCAATACAGCCAGTATTAGAGAGAGAAACCCATGCACAGTCTCTGCCCAAGAGCCCAGTGCCAGACCTCAGCCTCCAAGACTTCAGTTGTCAAGATCAATGTATTTTAAACTCTGTAGAAATGGTAAGGGAAGGGATCATCATGGCCCATGGCATCCTTTTTCTTTGGAAGTCTGCAGAACCACTGCTTCTACTTAGATAAGTCAAACCTCAGAAGAAAATCAAGACTTCAAACTTGACCTTGACAGATTCTGAAGTATTAAAAACCTGTGTTCAAAAGCCTCTCCTACAAGGTTTGCTATTTTTGTACCTTAACCCAAGTGGGTTGAAGATAAAGTTCAATTCTTCGTTTCTCTTGAGAGCCCTTCCATGTAGTGGAAGAAAAGAGCTACTGCATTCCTAAATCACTGAATCAATGTCAAGGTCGTGTGTTTACTTGATAATCTTTGATAGCCTGTAAAAAACATTTCTTGAGATAAATGTATCAGCATGACTGGGGTTCTGTACCTTTTTATCAGAGACAGCTACTCCAGAAGAAATAGAAACAAAGGCATCCTTAGCTTATTAAAAATTTGTATTAGTGATGTGTTTTCTTCATTTGAAGCCTTCTCCTCTTAAGTTACTGAGAACTGGAATCAGACTTGTCCTGCCTGGGGTTTGAATAAGGTTCGTTCCAGAATGTGTTGGTCCAGCTGCTGGCATTGGCTGGTAACTTTCTTTGCCAAAGTGACACAAGGTAGCCCTTATTCCAGGAGTCCCTTCCTAGGACAGTCAGGAGGGCTGCAGGGACAATCAAGGGCTGGCTGTCCCACGGGTTGCCAGAAGATAAGGACAAGCTGTAATTACAAAATAAAGCAACAGGCCGTGAAAGACTATAGCCAGCCAAACAGGCGTTTGTTTTTCCTCATAAATATGTAGGAGCTGTTTCCTTTTACTCTTTCAGCTAATGGCCATAGGAATTCTGCCAGTTTGCTGTGTCAGGTGTGTCAGTGCTCATTTGACTTTCCTAACCAGGCTTTTCCTAGCAACACTTACCAGAAATATACTAAAAAAACAATTAAACCCTAGATTCTTTATCATCTGTTGCAATTGCAAAAGTTTTCAGACTGCTATGACAAAACGTTTATTAACAATTAACTGCTTTAAAGGTGAATGGTCAGTATTTCAACACACGCAAATGGGCCAGTAGAAAAAGTTATGATGAGTTTGTACCAGCCTCCAGTACTGACATTCACTGCTGTCCCTTCAGATGTCACTGCAGTTGGCTGCTGGCTATACTTTCACCTCTACTTCCTAAGAACATCTTGAGAACAGAAAGGTCACTGCTGACTTTCTTTCACATCAATAAAAGCAAAACCTAATTTAACAGTGGAGGGAAAATATGATAATAAGAAGCACTATCTCACAGTCTCCTCCCTGTGCACTCCTGGGAGGCTGCAGGAGGAATGGAGCCCCGGGAAGAGATGTCATATACAGGGCATTACGGAGTTCCAGAGGCTTTTCCCAGAACGACTCCACAAAAATCCCATCTGCACAGGTCCAGCCCTCTACATCCCATTCTCAGGAACACGTACAGATAAGAAATGTGACAGCAGCTGAACTTTTCATGTAGGACTTTTCTTTTTCCTTCTCCTTCTCTCTTTTTTTTTTGTTTTTCTGCTTTTTTTACCACTCAAGAGAAATGTGAGTCCTAAACTACTGCCAAGGATCTATGAGAGGAAATAAAGTGCAAAGCAATTTATAGCGAGCATCAATCATTTGGTTGAATGCCCATAGTCAATCTGTGCTCAATCTTCCCTGAGGTACATTTAAATATGTTATGAGGAAAAGGGATGGTGGGAATGTGTGTGAGAAAGGGCAAAACTGCCTGCAGTGAGGGGAAAGCAGGAGAGAAAGTGTGAGGAACAGCAGGAGGAACTGTGTGAGGAGCTGGGCAACTCTGAGCACTGAGGTTGGACAAGGGGGTGGAGGAGGAGCTCTGGGGGCCAGAGCAGGGATTCCCCTGCAGCCTGTGGAGAGACCATGGGGAGCAGATACCCCACTGCAGCCATGGACAGCCCCACAGCAGCCAGAGGAGGTGCACAGTTCCCAAAGGAGCTGTGCTGTGTGGAGAGGACTTGCACTGAAGCAGAGAAAAACTGTGAGGAGAGGGGGGCAGTGAGGAGCTGCTACAGACCGACCACAGCTCCACAGCCCCTGCCTGGGCTGGGGGCAGAGCATCACCCCAGGTATGGTTCCTACATCCAGCTGTCATTCTCATTGCTATCAGAGAAAGAATTGGACAATTCTCACAGGAAAAATCCTCCCCACAAACAAGTCTAGATAACAGTAATACAAATCACCAATTCTTGTGAAACCAAATCTCCCTTCACAGGCAAATACAGTGAAGGAAATTGCGATAAGTATCATCTTTGATCTAACTTACATTTAATTAATTTAAAAGGCCTAATAACTTTGAAGGAGGATTAGATCTAAAATACACGTCTTTCAAGCAGTTTCTTCACGACTGAAAGAAAGTATTGGTTTTCCTGCACAATATAGGCATGTGCAGCTGTACATACTCCAGGCTTCAATAAAATGAAGCATAAATTATACTCTAAAGTTGTACAGAATATGCAAAAGATACATCCTACCTCTACCTGTTCATTACATCTTGCTGCCAGAATAGAATTTTGGCAAAAATAAGATTTTTGCGATAGCTTTCAAGTTTTAACACAAGACAGTAATCCTAGATTTTTCTACATCCTCTGACTCACGCACTAATTAAAGTGACTGCCCTTGCTCAATGTGTACAAGCCAAAATAGATCAGGCTGAAATCTCCAACTCATATTGCAGCCCCTTCAGACCACTGTATTTCAAGGATCCATTTTGATAATTCTGTATCGGTGCTGGCAGCATTTCTTTGAAATCCACATTTGCCACTTCCCACTCAGGGCAAAAGAAATGGCTTTATGCTTCTGGACTGCATTCCAGTAAATGATCTTTTCCTTGGAATTACTGGTTAGCACAAAGCAATGCCAGTTCTGCTGTTTTCACAATACTGTCTAATGAGTCAGAGATGGCCATATTTCCAGAGATGCACCGTGTAAATGATGGAATTATGTGCATTCTAAACTACTTTGGCATAGAAACATACATTTAAATTCATTAAGCAGAAGGATGGATAAATTCACTGAATTTCAGTACAAGCATTGTTCAAATAATTTTTAACACCAGCTGGAAATTCAATCTTTAATGGCCATAAGAAAGGCAGCCCAAAAACTGTACTCTGAAAATTAGAGACTTTTGGAATGGTACTGGAGATAGAGCACTGGTAGGACGAGGCAGGTGAGTGTTGTGAGGGGGGTGCTGGGCACTCAGCGTCAATTCTGACACACAGCCAGCGGCACCACCCTGGTGGACAAGACATGAACATCAGTTTGGAGCCACCAACACATAATTATATATCCCACAGGCATGGCTTACTGTGCTTTTTGGAGTAATTACATCTTATCCATTGAAAATCCATACTGGTAGTTGAAACTGGATAGAATATGCCCCTCATTCCACCCCATTAGTGGGTAATGTGGCCTTGCCTGACCAGCCAGTGTTTTATTCTGGCCAGAAGTAGCTCATTACTGTACAAAAGCAATTTTGTAGCTTAAGTCATGTGTATATTCCTATCCTAAGACAATAAACTACAAGAGGTGAGAAGAAAGGAGAGTGAGATTATGAACTATTTCACACATAATAAAGTCACTTATGTAAAAAAGTATTTGTGATGTGCAAAACCAGGAAAGGGTTTATATACACAGAATATCATTATTATAGCCTGAAAGTACTCAAATTTGACTGTTTCACCTCCAGATGTCAAGGACAATAGTTAATTTGTACAAAGTAGATAAATGAGGTGGAAACTGATCAGAAGAGGTTTGTTTATCTGTTCTTTGATGATATATTACACTACAATAATGAGAGTAAGTGTGTGTTCTATCTTGTTCTATCTTGGTTGAGAATAACTTCCAACATCATTTCTCATTTTTACATATCAGATCTGAAAGCACCTCCCAGTCTTTGAAGTTCAGCAAAATTTAAAACCATTAATTAAGCCCAGGCAAGTGGTAGGCAGGGGATTTTAACAAGAAAAGTAACAACGTTAAAATCCACCAAGCCTATAACACATTACTTCCCTCAAGTGACTCCTGTGCATGTCATCTCCTGTCTCCTCTGAATTTAATGTCCACATTGCATTAAAATGGTAATTTTTCTTTGTACTGGGTAACTGCTAATGCGTGTGTGGTTTTAATTGCATTTTACTTTTTCTAAAAATGGGAAAATACTAATTGTCTTTTGTTAGTAGATTGTATTTATAATGTAAGAAAACAACTATTCCAGAACACATTAATATCATACTTTGATTTTAAAGTCTGTATGGCTAAACACACCCATAACAATGCACTACAATCTGCTTGCTTTCTGGGGAATGGGAGGACAAAGAAGGTATTTAAAAGACAATTTTCTCTCTTATGGTGAAGATCCAGAGGCTTACCAAAGAGCTGATGTGGCTCAGCAGAAAACACATCTTCCAGATCAAAGACAACTGAGAAAATGGAGTAGCTCACAATTTCAATTTACTAGTCCAAAGGCAAGGGTGTCTCCTTTTCTCCCTTCTGACGAGCCCTGACATGGACTGTGTTATGTGTTATGGTTTTTCTAGAACTCATAACAGAGGAGTTGTCATTGCCCTCCACAGGCCAAGATCTCCAGAGCTGGAGCAATGTGACAGAACACACTGTGCCTGCTTCATTTTTTTTTCCCCAAATATAAAACATTGCTATTTGGTTTCCATTAGAGACGATCATTAAAAGCTGCTTATTAAAAAAATAATTTACAGGATGGAGAAAGTTGATGAGAAGCTACTATTTCTGACAGCAGATTTATCAATAGAGAAAATGATAAAATAAATTAAGAGGGAGAAGAAGTCCATTTAGAAAAGTCAACGAGACTAGATATAAAAAATAAATTTATGTTGTGATAAGTGGTAAGAATTTGATTTAACAGAATTTATAAACCATGCATATGGTATTTCACAAATGCATAAATGCAAGTAGAGGTCTAATACAATCCCATTTCCTCCCCTGCCATCTCACTTTTATAAGTGTAAAACGCACTGACAGCCAAGTAAAAATAATGTATTGCTTCAAGAGTCTTTAAAAGAAAAGAAACTGAATTATTGTTATGCAGTAAAATTTATATTGTCTGTGAGTGTGCTCTACCTCCTTGTTATAAAACATACATAAATTTTCAAAGGAGTGTATTAGAGCCTTGCCTGCAACACTGAGAGCTGCTTCTGGAGTAAGTCACATGAGGAGAGGTGGATTCACCTTGGGCTTTTTGGAAGGCACAGAAAGACACCAAAATATCTCATTATAGAAAGAAAGGTTTTCATTCTCATAAGTCACAGTCCAATTTTGTAGATTGCTGCAAAATCAGAATTGCTGATAATTTGAGATAACCTGTACATGTTTTCCTTTCTAATACAACATGGTAAATGTGTGGGATTTGAACCCCATGGAGAATCACCTACCCTGTGTGAACTGAGTTTTTTCACACATGGGAATAGCGAGACGCAGCCCTAAATGGAATACAAATTAACTGCACTTACATCTTAGGCTGAGCAAAGGGCATAGGTGTATTTTGGAAAATCAGATTTTAAAAAGCAGATATATAACATACTGCCAGCAGATCATGTGCCAAAATTGAGGAACACGGGTTCCAGCTACTGACAAAACAGTCAGGGTTTAAAAATTCTTTTCAAGGCAAAACCAGATTACTTCTGTAGGTTTATGAAGAAGATACACAAGGCTGAACTTCTAAAAATGGGGAATATGTTTCTTATTTTGTTGGGGTTTTAAATTTTTCTGCAGCACAGATTATTTTCCTAATTAAAAAAATACCCCCCCCCACAAATTCCAAATATGGAGGGTCTGGTCCTGATTTTTCAATTTCTTCTGTTTTTTCCAGGAGAGACAAGTGAAAGGCTGTGCTTACCTCACAGCAGTGGTGGCTGGAATGGTTCATGGGAATGCTGTTTTCAGTCAATTTTAGCCTAAGTGGCAAGTCCTTCAGAGTGCCATAGTCATTCACATATAATCCAAAGTGTCAGATGGGGAGGGATTCTCTGCTGCAAGACGAGTTATATAATGAAAATGCTGACAGTCTTTTAATTATCAGTGGCACAAGAGGGTGCTACTATAATAAATCTCTCTTTCCTAAACACAGATGAATCAAAAAACTAATTAGTAGCTTCATCAAAGCTCTCTAGGATCAAAGCTGGTCAAAAAGATTATATAGGAAATGCTACTCCAGCAGAGTCTAAAATGAAGTCAGTCACTTGGATATACTTAAGCAGCCCACACTGGGAACCAAATAAGAATGGGCTACAATATTCCCCATGGAGAGATACCAGGTAACATCACATTATGGAGACATAAATGCACATTATAGTTTGGAGTTTTTCACTTCTTTATTTCTGAAGGGAAACATGAAGCACATTAACAGGGTGAGTGAATACCACGGAACCCTGTAACAATTATAATGATGATTATACAGCATTAAAAGATCTTTTCAGTCTACACTTTACAGCAAAATCATGGAAATGGACATTGAGCACTGGTAATTTGGATACCTATTTCTGTCTCTCACATGAACAGCCATGATGCACTGTAAGGTCATAAACCAAGGCAGGCAGCTCAGACAGCAATTACAAGCTCTCATAAAGAACAGCAAATCAGCAGTCCAGAAAAAGCCCTAAGACAGAAACACATCCAAGTAAAATATTTGAGTCATTCTCAGAGTGTTGATCATAACACATTATAATTAACATGTTTGTTGATATGCTATAAACATGAAAAATACATTACTCTTAGAAATTAACCTTTGTATCTTCCCTAGAAAAAGGATGCATTTCCAACAGAAACACAGTGTTATCAGTGGAATTCTGTAATATACACTATGAGGGGCTCTAAAGCTCTGACACTTACCCTTTTAAAGGCCCACATACATTTCCAGAGTTGGGTAAAACGTTCTAAAATACTGCCAAAAATATTATTTCACATTTATTTCACAAACTGTTTTTCACTTCAAATGACTGAAAACAATTGCAAGTTATCTTCCAGTCTTTCATTATATCACGAAGATAAAACAAATGCATACTCCTTGCACACACAAAACAGAAAAAATTACTCTCCTGAAAGAAAAATTACACAGAGTCACAAGCCCCACACAGTTAGAGAAACAAAATATTCCAAGAGGGTTTCTGTGGAGACAAAACGTTAATGAGGAGATTTCAAAAACATGAATGGCATTATGTTAGAGGGAGTTGAATGCCAGCCTACCCCATCATGACTTCGAAAGCTTTGCCATAAAGCACAGGATAAACACTGCAATAAGGAAACCTTTAGTATTGTCCAAGTAACTCTAGGGAATTTTGTGGAAAATACACTTAGAAAACAATGGTGATCTGATAGAGAACCACAAAAAAGGTTTCATTTTGAATATAAAATATTAGACAGAACTGAAATATCTTGAAAGTCCTATTAAACCATAAATTGTGAAATCAGTACGTACTGTGATTTACACAAGAAATTGCTGAGGATTCAGTTCCTACAGATTGCTTTTGAAAGCATTTCTGCAGCATTTTATAATTACAGCTTTCAAAATGAGGGAAATTATGATAGAATCATAGAACTGCTTGGACTGGAAGGGACCTTGAAGATCATCTCATTCCAACCCTCCTGCCCTGGGCAGGGACACCTTCCACTGGAGCAGGCTGCTCAGAGCCCCATCCAGCCGGGCCTTGAAGGTGTTCTCCTCACTGCAAAGAAAGAATAGGTAAAATTAAGCTCAGCTGAAGCCCTGACTGAGTTACAGTGTTTGGTGGCACTTTTATTCCTTGATGCCTGCAAAAGCTATCCCATAATATAAACAGAACAAAGCCTGGGAAGAGCAACAGCAACACATTGTTTGGACCCAGTTCAGTGAAATGTCTCCAGTTCTTTCTCTGGTAATTCAATCTTGTTTCTTTTCTTTCGTAAGAGCTGCTGTACTGCCAAACTTTCTTACTTGAATTACATTTCTAAGTGCAGATATTGTAAGAAGTTGCTTTTCACTTTTGGAGTAAGATACCGAATTTTCACTCATCCAAAAAAAAAAAGGCAAGCAATAGAAAAAGTGAAACCTGGACACTTAGGGATTTTCATCAAGTGAATGGTTTTTTGCAGGCTGAAAGGTACAATGTCATTGGAAATGAGAACATCTGTTATGTTCTCCTGTGAAACTTGGTAAGAAGAATGATGAAGCAGGGCACAGAATTCCTGTGAGAGCTACTCTAAGTTCAGCATTTACATGCCATATTTACACGGAAGCAGAATATCACCAGAGTTCGGTTTTGTGAAATCAAATCACAAAAGAAGATATTTCAGGTCCATGTTATGAGTTCAGATACAACATCTGGGCATTGGTCAAGCAAAAATACTCACCTTCAGTAGGAGATTCCTTTTCTATCTTCTTCTCAAGGTACATTTCCTGGGAGCAGCATCTAAGAACAGCTGAAGTAATTAAGGTGCTTAAAGTTGTTGTAACACCTTCCAGTAAGTGATCTACTTGGAACATTTTTTATACTGCAAAATAACTGGATTCCATTTTATCTTGAATGATCTGTAGGGGAAGGAAGATAATAATTCCTTATAATGGTAAATGAAAATTTGTTAAAAACAGTTTAATATCACAAGAGTAATTAAGGTCAGTACTGATACCATCAAAAGCCAGCCTCCTAAGAGAACAGTAACATTCCAAGCAAATACAACCTACTAGATGTTTCTATACTTTTCCAGACCAGAAGTTTTTTTCTGATCCTCTGAGGTAAAGATTTCACTTAAACTTTAAAATAAAACTCTATTCCCAGGCACAAACCCATTTATCCATACTGTAGTGGCAAAGCTTTTAGATTTATGTTAGACAAATAATTAAGTGGTGTTAAAAAAAAATAGACTTTGTATTACACAAACATTCCCTGTGTGCTTCCATCCCTGCCAAAGATCTAGAGAAGATAGGCAGGCTGACCTAGCCCCTTTAATGCCCTCAGTACGCTGCAAGCACTAACAGTGGTCAGGCACGATTCAGCCACCATTATCAATGATTGAATGGGACTCTCTCTGCACGAGGTTTATGCCTCGTCTGTTTTGCTGTATATATATTCATCAGCTATGATCATCACCTAAGTCTAAAATACAGATTTGTTGAAAATTACCCTAATCTGGGCTTGCGTAGCTTTCTGGGATTCTAGGGTGGATGTCCTGCAGTACCCACAACAAACAGCTGAGATGAAAAGAAGTTGAACTGACACGTTTATTCCATTTTACTTCCTACTTTTCCTTTTGTTGGACTCTGAGTATTTTTAAAACTTCAAATAGCATAACTTAACAGGATGAAGGAAGCTGTGAAAGATGATAACAGCAAATGATAGCACAGGTAGAAAAAGGAATCTCAAGGAGAACACAGGAAAGATAAAGCTCATAAAAATAAAATTAAACTGCTGTTCCAAAACAAACCATGGGCTTTCCTGGGGCTCACAGCATATTTAACTGGGTTGTGGGGCAGTCACATCCTAAACTCCTGTTTTCTCAGTCCCCAGAGAATCCAAATCTAGAGTGAGACACAGCTTCTCTGGTTATGCATGAACACCAGCTGAAGCTTATCTCCATGGATGGGAAATTCAACTTATCTTTTAGTAATGTGCATTTTCTGAAGTTATGCAGGAATTACCTGCTGCTAATCATACTTGTAAGCTGCCAGGCTTGGCACAATTCACATCCATCACCTGCTGTCTTTAGGTTGCTGCCATACCAAGGAAATACTTCCTAGCACCCCGTGGTGCTGCTGGGACATAACTGTGCTGCTGGGATATAACTGTGCTGCTTCATACTTTCGAGACTTTTCTATTTTGTCAAACACAGCTGAAACTGGTTTGTGAGCAGAGCTATACATGGAGGGGAAAAAGGAATGACACAAAGAGCATTGTTTAATAGTGTTCAGGTGGAAATATTTCTAGGTGTACTGTAAAAATTATAAGGACTAGACATCCTCAGAAAGCTTGAGCGGCACATTTTTTAACAATTTAGCATATAATATGCACAGAGTGAGCAAAGATGCAGCCATCTGATCATGTACATGTTTTTAAAACTAATTGAAATGTATACATTAACACCTTCAGTGGGGTATTGCTAACTCAAAACCCACCTGTGATATTCAAAATATTTCCAGGTTTTCTGGAACTCTTTGTTAACCATCTCCTTAGCAGTACTGAAATGGTGCAGAATAACTTGGGATGCATCACCCTACCTGTGGAAACTGAAACTGGACCACCCCAGAATTCCACAGGCAACAGTCATAATCATTCAGAGCAAGTCATTTTCAGATCATTAAGAGAGAGAAATCACCCACACAATTTAGAGAGGAAAAAAATCCTAAACACTGCTACAGTTGTTGAGATACTGATAAGCCATTCCATCAAAAAAGGGATTACAGACACATTGGCTTTTTACTAATTTGCTTCTGCTTTCCTAGAATTCACCCCTGTCTTTTTAAGGTAAGTCAATTTTTATTCCAAAGCCAAAGGCTAAATGGAAGGTCCTGAGACTCATTGCTTTTTCTGAAAATAGCCTTTCTGATCTTCCCTTGGCTGCCTACAATGCTGCATTGGCTGTCAGTGTGTTTGCATAATGCAAACTCTGCAGTAAATGGATTCCTTACTGAAAAATATAACAATTTGATGTCTGTGGAATTTGTTGCAAAGAAAGCAAGCTGTGTCTGGGACAAGCTTCAGTTGAACAGCCAAGTAGTTTGACCAGGAGTTTTAAAAGACCACTGTAAACATCCCTTTAAAATCATCAGTACAACTAAAACTGTGCATCCCCAGAGACAGTCTGGAGTTAAGGGCAAAGAGACCCCCAAACCTGAGCCAGTGCTCTTCCCACACAAGTGAAGAGAGTGAATAAAAGCTGGATTTGGGATACCAAGTGAACAGGAGAAAGAAGTGTCGTGACCTGCTCATCCCTTGCCATTGCTCCCTTCCTAACTGTGAGATGCCAGTGCTTGGTTCCAGGCTCAGCTAAAAGAGGAGCTGGCTTTGGCAGGCCAGGGCTGATGACCAGACCTTGGGAAACATGATGGGTTTTGATCCTGTGAGAAAGAACCACCAGCATTAATGGACTAGCCCTCATCAAGTTTTAAATACTGCCTTGTCCCCATTAGGGCTCCAATGCTCTAAACTCAAACTCAGTTTCCTCCCAACATCTCAGCAAAGATATTTTAGAAATCACTTCTTTGAGGATGAGAACGAAATTTTTCTTACCATGATACAGGGAAGTTCTTGGCACAGGAAACTATTTGATGCCTCTAGTGAGAGAAGAGGGCCCCTGAAGCCAAGCCATAATGATTGCTCGAGGAAAATGGACACTCTGGACTCCCACTGAGACATTCCTTTGCTGTCTGTGAACTCACAAAATAATAACATGTTCTAATAACCTACTTCTTTTAAAAGAACGTGGTAATGATGAGCAGTATAACCACTGAGACTTCAAAGTTTAGGGAAAGGGCTAATATCCATCCACTGGCAGAGGACTTTAAGCTTGCTATAAGTGGAAACTGTGATTCTTTTCCCCACATAGCTCCTATATCTCAGTACTGGAGGAGATTTTAAAAGACAAATGTGCAGAAAATTGTAAGTAAGTACTTCAGACCCATATTCTGTTATATATCCTTGTAAAAAGGAAAGGGAAAAAGAAGATACTATTCTTTTTCTGACTAAATCTTTGAAGAATGTGGTTAACTGAATAAAACACTAAAAATAAACACTTGGATCATCTAATCCAAACTTATGTAAGAGAATAAACAATGTTGCATTATATGTAAAGATTCCTATGGGAACACCAGAGAACTGAATACCCGCATGTTGTTTACCGTGGAATTTTAAGCAGTGTTTTTCATAAGAGAGTCAAACTTTAAAAGTAGAGAAATTTAAGAGGTTGTGAAGGGTGAGTGCAAAGCATGTCTGAAGGAAAGTCATTAATAGCATAAAATATTCGTCATAATAGCCTGATAAATGAGCTTTCATACATCCTCCTCAAGATTCACAGCATTTCAATATGCCTTCTTTTAATTACCAAATGTAAATGAATTGACCTTGGACTTAACTTGAATGCTGGCTCATGATTCTTTACACGAAGTCTCAGTTCATTCAACGATGTCAGTGGAATAAATTTACAGCTGCTTTCCCTCTGATGCACAAGTCAGCAGAGGAAGTTAAGGGTATCTGCAGAGCAGTGTTCCTGCCAGTCAGCTGAGGGTACCTTCTATTTCCTGTTTCTAGCCTGTGGATGACTATTCTAGATACATGTGATCATCAGATATGCAAATTAAAATTAATTGTGTAGAGAAAATAAAGAGGAAAATGTACAAAGATCCTTCAAAACCAGCTGCATTTTGCTTTGTTGAGATACACCTTCCTTTTCTGCCACAGTAAATTTGTAATTAGGTAGAATTTATTTACCTCAGTACCTGCTGCATGTTCTGTAAGTGGCATAGCCCCAAGACAGAATGGTTTGATGCCCTTGAGACTTAGTCCATCAGAAGTTATAACATTACACTCACACCAGTAACTGAGAATTCAATTCTGAACCAGTTTGAAAAAGCAACTTCTGTCTCCAATGTCCTTTTTATATTTCTACTTAAGATATTTTCCAGTCTTTGAATTACTGATGCCTGGACTTACAACTATTTGCAATGGTTTCCCTCACTTCAGAGAATTCCATCAAGTTCACTATACCTGGTAAATTAATTTCTTCAGATGCAGACACGGTTCATCTCCATACCACCCACACAATGCTTCAGACACAGAAAGGCCCCACGCCTTCCTAAGAAACTACCTTCACCAGGTCAGAATTTGCTTGTCTTGACCAGAGATCCATCTTTGGTGGCCCTCATGGCTCAGCATCCTCGGTTTCCACAAAAAACTTTTCTCTATATAAGAAATAAAAATTGTCCAACATAGAAAGGAAAAACTGCAAACTTTTAGGGAAAAAAAGCCACCAGAAAAGTTTAGAAGTATAGATGTTTACAGAGAAGTGTGTATATTATCAAAATAGAATAAACAGAAAAACAAGGAAGTCATTGCGAACATGTCACTTTGCATTTAATAACTCTGGCCTATTGCAAACGCTCTTGAAATACCTTCTTCTAATTTGCTGGTGGTGTGAATTTGGGTTTGGAACAAGGCCATAAATCCTTTTGTTATGAAGCAATTTTCTGATCCTGTGTATTTATTACAGCTGTAGTCCTGACAGTCTATACCTGACCTTGATTATCATTTGGTATTTATACAATGCTAACTGGAATCTTCTGCATGAAGCTGCCACAACAATCACACCTAACGATGCTTAATTCTGCAACAGGATTCTTGCTTATTGTCGCCATTTACCTGAACTCTGGAAATTTACCGGAAAAAGAGAGATCAGGAGACACAAAGGAGACCCATCCGAGAAGTAAATGAGAAAAGGGACCTGTCAGCTGTAATTACTGTGTAAATGAAATATAGCGCCTGTCTCAGTAATTCACACCCACACACCATTTGTGTTTGGGGTTTTTTGAGAAAACTGCAGGCTTATGTTTATATTTCTTATGACAAATGTAATTTCTTATTCAAGTCTTCTCCTCTTCCAATGAATGAACTCAGGAAACTAACATAAATTATTGTCTTACAGATTCTTTTTTCAGAGCTTCGGCTCAAAGCTTCTCATTTTTCAGCAGATTTTTTACACATATAACATTTGAGCATCCCTGTATTGTCTCTGAAGCTTCAACATTTTTTTGTTCTAGAATTAATTGAATCATAGTTCATTCATTATTCTCTGTTACTTCATTTCAAGGTACTATTAGCCACAACAATTTCCCGGCATGCTAGACTAAAATATTCCAATCAATCTGATACTTGCATTATGCAGCCTTCTTGAGTTACTTCTTTGAAATTCGTGGTTTTTCCTTAGAAATGGGCAGATTAAATTGCTGCTACATGAACAAAAGAAAATGCTGGTAATCAGTACAGGTAAAAAGGGAAAAATACACAGAGAAAATCAGACACAGTAAGTAATGTGGAGAAGATGGAAAGAAAAAGCAAGTTCTCTAATGACAGTGGAGTCCACAAAAATAAAACTGAATGCTCCTTACGTGGGAGTCCTACAGGTCAGAGACAGAACTGGCCTACAAAGTCCACTTGCCATAGATTCAACCAACATTTTTGGATATAATTTGATTTCTGTGAAAAGCAGAACATTTTTAAGAACTTTTCCACTACAAACCCACACTGGTATCATCCTTTCCAGCAGATCACTCTTTTCTGCTGCATACTGCCAGGATTGTCTGTTCTAGTTCTGTTCTCCATTCCTCATTCCTCTCTTGCCTCACAGTTACAGTCTGCTCCTTCATCCATGGAGAATGAAATAATGTCTATCCTGGTGGTTTATTAACAGAACAGACAGCCTGGAAATGAATTGGCTGTATTTTGAGTCAGAAAAAGCAAATGTTTTATCACTCTTGGGTCCAGATGCCCAGGGAGAAAAGGTTATAGTTGATGATCAGATGATAAGGAGCTCCACAGAAAGTCAAGTGTGCACTTGCAATTAGTGTCTATCTAGTCTATACTGCATTATGAGATCAAAATAATGCTGGAAAAGGTAAAAATAAAAACCTTTTGGTTGTTATTTGACACTGGGTCTATAATTGCAAGAGTATTCTCAGGAGCACACGAAGTGCAATAGCTTTAGTCTGTAAGCATCTATTTCAAAGCTAAAGTGCTGCCACTCCTTAAGACATACTCCTCTGTGACATCTATTCAAACAGATCACAAATGGACATTCACATCCTCTGGCCATTCATGGGACCAAGCACCAGGAAATACTCCACTCTCAGTTTTGAGGCTGAAATGGCAGCACATGCATTTTTGCACACACAGTAACAGCTCTGAGTATTTCTAAATATATGAATATATTGTAAACATTTTTATGTTAAAATAATCATATTTTCCTCATACACGTGTATTAGATATTAAATGCTTGATAAACTGGCTCTTTCAAGGAAGTGATCACTATTTGCATTGTATTAAATACCCTATAAATACTAGAAGAAAACCTACTGCTTTTCTTCACTAGCAATAAGATGATCTGTCTCCTGGCATGCTGAATATCCTGAGAAATGGCTGTATAAGAATTTTTTTGCTTCTTTGGGAAGCAGTGTATGTAATACAAAATTAAAGTTGTTTTTACATAATGGGGTACTCAAAAATCATTTTGAAAATAAAGTCATCATTTCCCAGTTCATTAGCTTTTCAAACATGTCAAAATTGCCAGTACCAAACAAATGTTCACTCCAAATGTGATCAATTTTTAGTATTTCAGTCTGTTGCATAATAAAACAACAGTTTCAAATTAAGAGTTGACTTGAAATGTGAAAGCTAAGAAATTCATACTTAAAAAACTGATGGGTTTATTGGAGGATTCTTACGTTTTTATTTTTATTTTTTTAGGAACAGTTTGTCAAAATCTACAAAGATCCAGATCAGTAAAACTGCCTGCTTCACCAGAAATATTGACGATTTGCATGTACCTCACTGAGTGCAATTCATGAGGAACTCAGAGGAGTCATCCTAAAAATTACTGGCAAAAGTTCATAAATCCATTTCATTCTGCTTTATTGCTAAGCATTATTCTTTTGTTTCATCCATTTATGGCAAACCAGCACAAACTGAAATATTTCTTTATAAAAATGCGAATCAAGATACATTGCTGCTAGCAAGTCCTGGCATAGTTTTGCAGGGTTCTGCAGATTATTTTAAGTGAGCATCAAAGCATGGTTATAAAACATACTGGTTTGTGTCTTAAATAGCCTAAGTACAAAGCAAGTCAAAGCAGATGGTTTTTGATGCTTCTTTGGCCTCTCACAATGTTTCCTTAAATTGATGGGATGATTTTAGTCCTTTGTGGATCTGACCTCCAGCATGCAGCTGAAAATCTCCCAGGCCATGAGAATCCTCACTGCTGATCTAGATGATTTTAATTTCTGCCTGTGTCAGTCTGAAGTAAGGAGCTCCATCACCAAAGGAAAACACACTGATCTTTCTTAAGTCACCTGCTTGAAGTTTCAGACCTTATGCAGAGGACTCACAAATACCAGTGGCCACCCTGCTCATGCCTTGTTGGATACTGTTAAAGCTCAGATGCCAAAAATGTAGAACAATACTGTAATACATGATCCACAAGTGTAAACCAAAGAAAACTCTCTTATATAGAAATGAATTTACATTATCTTACCGGACTGAAAATATACCAAGCAGAGTGACAGCACCCTGCACAGCATGACAAAGAATGAAACCCTGGGTGCAACAGCCACTAAATTACTAAAATCCATTACAACTGTGGGAACTGATGTCATGGACATGAAACTCCAATGGTAACTAGATTCCATAGTACCTTAACAGAAATATTGGAACTTTATGTGCTCACCTAAGGTGGCTTTTTTTGTACTTCATTTTTCTCTATTTAGCATGGAGGGGTTTTGCTGAGTCATGAGACTTCACCCCAACATCCCTGATGCCAGGACCGGGGTGTTCATTAATGAATGGGTTTGAGTTTTGTGCAGCTGTTCTGTGCCTTCCTCCGTGCTTACTTGTGCAAACCCTGAAAAGGGAACAGAGCCATCCATTCATGACAGTCAGCACCAAACCTGCACCGCCAACACTGACCCCAACTGGGCTCATAGCAAAACAACTGTGGGATTTTCTGAATAAAAGTGCAATTACATATTCATTTATAAGCTATAGAGATACCAAGAAGCATTAATCTTGAAGCAAATATCAAAAGCTCTATTTATGTGTGAAATATCAAAGATCTATTAGATTTGGCCTTCACATTTTCTTGTTTTGTGCTGTAGTTATGCACTAAAATATTTGACCTGTGCAGGTATCTATGACTCTGAGTGAAATATCATCTGTATTCCATGATCTTTCAGTAAATAACTTCTGGCAGTGCAGTAAAAAGACTCATAAACTGTGTGATTTATTTGATAATGGAATAATGTTCTCCTTTGCAAACCCAGAGCCTGATTTATCTGCACAGAATATTTACCAGCATACACAGATGAGATTGACCATATTTCAAACATACTCTGAAGGAAAACTGGGGTGGGGCACTTAAGAGGAAACTTAAATTAGAAATTCAAATTTTAAAGAAAAATGCTTAGGCAAATGTGCAATAAATTGAACAGCAGAAACAGAATTTAAACTCCTCACAGAAAAAGAAAATATTCAACTCATCATATATGGAATGACTTATTGCTTGAGCACTGCAATGGTTCTATATGCTGAGAAGCATCTTTCCTAACTCACATAATATTACAGATAATTAAAAATCTGATACATTATTTAGTGACAGAGATAATACTGAGCATAGAAAATGGTACAGATGAATCAATCTCTTGTTACAGATCAGAATATAGAATGCAATTGTAGCTTTTATTACTACATGAAGGTAACTTTGCCTGACTCATTTAAATATATATATTTACACTCGTATATGTATACTGCAATTTACAAGCAATTTAATAAAAAAATAAGTTCCTAACAAATTAATACATGACTACTGAATATATAAAACTAAACATACCTTAATGTGTAAACTAGCTAGATAATTCAGGATATGTGTGATGAAACAGAACATTTAATTATTATCAAAGAGCAG
This sequence comes from Eulacestoma nigropectus, assembly GCA_013397775.1. Taxonomy (NCBI): domain Eukaryota; kingdom Metazoa; phylum Chordata; class Aves; order Passeriformes; genus Eulacestoma; species Eulacestoma nigropectus. The sequence continues at coordinate 4,269,865 of VZTE01005381.1, read as the reverse complement.
AAAGCCCCCCACTTCTAAAGCCTACCTCTCAATGTTTTCACAAAAAAAAAAATAGTCTGACAATATAGAATTCCCTGGGAATAAAAATCATTAGAATATTTGCTAATTAAAGATAACTGGAGACCAGTAAGTACACTGAAGTGTGGTCTACTTCTGATCTGTTTCTGAGGAAAATTCAAGGTAATTAAATTTCTATTACTTAAATGTTTCTCATTCCCTCTGCCCCCAGCATGGCTGATTTCCATTTCAGATCTGTGAGTTCTCTGAGAAGAGACTTGTGTACTTTGGCACGATTTCTTTTCCCCTGATTTCACCGTGCTGGATCATTGAAAGGATGGAGTGTGCAGACTTCCCTTGGTGCTTAAACTACTCAGCTACCCACCAAAGCAAAAAGGTCAATTCCACCATGGCAAAATTCATCAAACCTTTTCTTAATCTGCTATTTTAGCAAACTCTCAGAAGGGCTTCCTGCATTTGACACCTTACTTGCAATTCATACTCAAATTCCCAAACCAAACTGAAACTTTCTAAGGATAAATACCCTGCCACAGCCTGGGAACAGCTGTGCTAATACAACTCTCTATTTCCAGTAGCAAGTGAGTACCCTAATCATGACACCAAGTTTTTAGTGTCCTGTGAATCCAAATGAAGAAAGATTCAAACTAAAGTAAATATTCATGGAGTTATTAAAAAGCCACCACACAGGCCATCCTTCTTTCCAACTCACGTCCTGCAGGCTTTCTGTGGTCTCTCACCTTGAAATTCCTGCCAGGTTTGTACCTCTCCAGGGTACAGCTATGCATTCTGTGTGAGCATAAAGCTAAATCAGGCACTTCACATTTCACTGTCATTCGACATGGAAGCAATTTTAACTGATCATTACTCTTATATTGGACTCAGCTCATACTTCTGCTTATGCTATCAACTTTTATTAAATTCTCTAGAATATCTGATTCATCCAGAAAAGATACACCTACTGTTTTGTGTCTTCCTTGAGGTAGATGGACACTTTCAGTCTCAGTTTTGTCATCGTGCCAGAACTTTTCTGCCTTCATCCCTCCTCTTATCTCCAATTTAGAGCTCAGCAGGACAGACAGCAGCAGCCCTGGACACTTGGCTTCCATCCAGTGTCCTGCATTCCAGCCACAGCCTCCTCATCTGGATTAAGTTAACAAACTCACACCACACTCAAGTGCCACTGACAAAATCTGCAGATCTTGCTCATAGTCTAAAGTATGTTTTCACAGAAAAAACACTCTGCACAAAACCCTGAACTGCCATTAATACAGTCTGTTTGCCTCCATTTAGCTTCACCTTTAATACAGGGCAAGTCAACTTAAAAACAGCAAAGTCTAATTGCAATTTACCAACAAGGCTTTTATTTCTAAAATATGTTATGTAGATAAGGACTACTTGAAAGACTAATGACTTCTTACTAGATCAATGATAACACATAAAGGTGTTTGTCTTTTTAAGGGGAAAACCAAAGGTTTTTAGGCTCCAGTCTCATTTTCTTTGAATAATTTTTGAAAAATTTCAAAAAACGGTAGAAAAGCTTTATTTCGTTTTAGCAAGGTCAACAGACCAAAGAAAAAATGAAAATTAAAAGAATCAGCTGGTACCAGGGTGGGGGAGGAAGCAAATCAAAAAGCAACATACCCTTCAGAGTTACAGGATTTTTAATATTTGAAACCTCAATATTATTAAACACTTCGCTCAAAAATCACCCCTGGTTTAAAGTTCCACGTTCCCTTCCCCTCAATGGAGTCTGAATTCAGCCTAACTAAGCTCAGACACTGTTTATACTGACCACCCCAGCACACCCTGCAGTCGCTACCACCACCTGCAGCTGTTGCCAGGGACTGGCTGAGCTGGACTCTTGCGTTTCCGATTTTGCTACCATTTCAGCACATGGGAGATTAACAATATGACACCTCTCAAACAAGTGACAAATTCTGAAACAAGAAGGTCAGATGATCTCAGAACCATCTCAGTATCAAAATAAAAATTTATTTCCATGCAGATTTTTATGATAGCTGTCTTTATCTCCTAAGGGATTTGGCCCAGCTTGACTGAAATGACACTCTTTGAGGTATTCAGCAAAAAGTGAATGCGACCAGTTCTTATACTGATGGGTCGTCCCTGTCAGACTGTCTTGATAAATAGAAAAGTCTGTCAGCACAGAGCAGAGAAGATTTCTTTCAAACTGAGCACACCCCAGAGAATTGTCTGAAAAATACTGATGTATAAGTTATCTTCTTCATTAACAATACAGAAAAGTTTATTGGGAATTGCAGGAGGAGAAGAATGAAGAGCATTACATTTTATGTGGCTATACAGTCTGGCACATACCCTCAGAATTACACCAAAATATCATATCAATTCAACACATGAGTGTTTCCTCCAGCTGTAGCCATTATTCTCTTTGGGCACACTCAGGAAAATATTTCTCATAAGGGTTTGTCGCATTTTCAGAAGTGTGCAACCAACAACAATGCACAGATGGACAACATTCAAACTGTAACTAGTTAGAGGTAAAATCTTTTTTTAAAGGACTGAAAATACAGCTTAGTGAAACTTACATATTCTTCTGTACTTTTTTCCCCCCAATACTACAATACTCAAAACAAAAATTCTATTAAATTCAACACATGATGGAATCTTAAAAGTCAAAATTCAGAATTAGCACTGACCCGTACTTTTAGTGGTTTACCCCTACACATTTTAGTTCAGAAATGGAGAGAGGATGTAAGAAAATACTGTAATCAAAGATACATTGAAAGAAGTAAAATTCTATTGAATTTCAATGGGTTGTGTTGGGGTTTTTATCCAAAAAACAAAACACTGTCTTGTAATTTTTTCCCTGGAGTTTGGACCTTGAAATGCTGGCAATTTTTTTCATTATAGTTATAGGATGAAAAAGAGAGTGAGAACTGGAAGTTATTCCAAATTTTTTAGTCTTAGAGTTCACCAATGGTCAAAAAGTCAGACAGACTGGAATGAAAAATAGGATTTTGAGTCTTTACCGCTACTTTGTTTATGTCTGTGGATAAAGGTCACTGCATTATAACATCCCATAGTAAGAGATAACTGCGGCAGCATCAACAGGCTGCACTTTTAGTACTTTGACTCTAATACATATATTGTATTGTGTGTTGGCAAACCAGGAATAAGCCAATGAAGATGATTTTCCCTGTGAGCCTGAATGCCAGACTGCCAATTCACAACTTGGATTATAAAGCCATCTCTTAGGTCTAGAGGGAAAATTCTGGATTAGCTACTTTGGGGTCTTAAAGAGGCACAGTCAGGCATGCACCAAGGGCAGTACTTGGCCTCGGGGTTTATTTCATACGGTTTTGGGTGCCTTATCAGGGGATCACAGCTTTGTGACTCCATAGATTATGTCAGCTTACACTCTCCAACTGTCAGGACTTCCCATGGAAAGAGCAATACCAAGATACAACAATCAAACCCACAGACAATTCGGCAGAATGCTTGGAGGAAAGTACATCTTTGTGGTCATCACTCCTCCTTGAGGTGCCACTTCAGTAACTATGCAATTTATAAGGCTTGAGCTTAACAACTGGCAAGTGTTCTGTGCTACTGCTGGTTTATCACTTGCTGAAATTGTTTTAATAACAGTCTCTATAAATTTATCATAGAAGTCATCTAGGAAGGTTTTAATTTTCACTAGACATGTTAGCTCTAAAACCATGAGACTATCAGACTTTTTGTTCAGAAAGCCTGCATAGAAACAAGATTACAAATACCAAAGTAATTGAATTTACTCAGGTTAGTGCAATAATAAAGTTTTCTGCTTTATGTAAATTCCTATAAAAGCCAGACAGACCAAGTAATCACTGATGATATTACCAAACACTGGCACAGAAGCAGTGTCATATTAATAAAGAGTTTCTGAATTGCTTCATCCTGCAAAGAACATAAGTGGAGCATGGATGAAATCGATATCAGCAAACTGGAATACCTAATTCCATTTTAAAAAATCACACTAATTCACTTTTCCATCTAAATAAGAAGAAAAACTAAATAGAAGCAAGATTCACTGTACATAAAAAAAATGCATTTTATACCACTAATCCATATCAATCAATTTCAGCCAAGGAAAAGGGGTTTTGACAATCTATATGATTTTATCTAAGAGCAGACCTGCTGATTCAGTGGCAATTGTTCTCGGGATTATCTCTGATTATTATGGATCCAGCAAAAAACCACATGGACCAGAACTCAGTGAAATGAATTAACATGAGTGAAACTGAACCAGCAGTTGGGGAATGAAATTCTGTCAAAATATCCTCCCTGGGAATGACTTTATAAAGTATTAATAGAGTGTGCCCACTGTGGCAATACAATATGAACTTATCCCAGAAGAATATGAAAAGGGGCATCCTCCCATAATAGGGCAAAGACAGCCTTTTTTCTGTTAGCTGCAATGAAATTTTAGCTGCTGCAATGAAATTGCATCCAGTGGTGAGATCCCAGTGCTCAGATTGTTACTGTGGGAATAGTGGTGGCAGCCATTGTTTGCAAGAAATCTTTAAATATAATGAAGCAATAATATAAACAGGGAGGAAAGGAGAGTTTCAGAGCAGTCTTGTGTGCACTTGTTATTCTTGCCACTTGCTGTGAATATCACTGGGAAAGGTCACTTGGATTTAGCAGTTCACAGCATCATGAACTGCTGGCTCAGATAAAGGCATTAGACTGTGGAAGATGATAATATGTTCTTCCTTCTCTAAGATGTTAATCTAAGCTACACCTCTTGATCTCTAGACAAGAATTTTAATTTGCCCAGCAAGGATAGCCCTGAACACCATCAAAATATTTTCTTTTGATAGCGGAGCACTATCAGAGAAATGCCTTTTAATGATCCATTTAAATCCTCCTGTTTACAGCAGATTAGCGCAGCCATGCAGTGCAGCCAGGTCTAAAGACACTCACTACCCCATAAAAGTGGATGCTACCAAAAATCACCTGCACAGAATATGTCTGGCAGAGACCTAAGAGCTGCTCATTAGCATCACCATACTTCTCACGACTAACATCACTTGATGAACTGATGTGATAAATAAATTTCTGGATTTCAGCTTTTTTTCTGTTTATCCTGTACTGCTGTTCTTGAAACAACTCATTTGAATATCATCTGCAGGGAGATGATGACAAACACCCCCAAAAGAGGGGGAAATACAGCACTGGCCTGTCTGTGGGCATGACTTTGGGAAAGATGTTTCATTTCTCCCACAGCTCCTCCACACAGACACAGTAATTCATGATTTAACAATACACAAACTTCCTAGATTTCCATATTGATTTCTGAAAAAAGGCTCAGGTCACTCCTATATCCTTTAGGAATGGAATTAAGTTGAACCATATATTAAAATTACTATTTGTTTCCTGTATATTAGCTGCAAAGTGAAATATTTTAATGCAAGATATTTTACATGTGCATCAACATTCCAAATTTGTGAAAGAGGGATTGAGGGCTTGATACATCCTTGACACGACTAAGCCAAGCTCTGCACAGTGTGCATCAACCACCCAAGCTAGGACTTTTCCTACCAGCTGCAATGTTTTCCAAGCTCTCAAAGAAACATACTTCAGGAACAGCAAAATTACATGGGGTTGTGTGGAAGCATGATCCTTAAATATTAAAAAAAAAACCAAAACCACAAAACAAAGAAACAAAAACCAAAACATAAAAACAACAAATAAAGACAACACATAAAGAAAATGTATTATGATTTTCCTGGCCTTGCTGGTTTCAGATTTACATGATTATTCCATCAATATTTCTCAAGTGAAGATACAAGAAAGAAATAAAATTTAAGACCTATAGCAGAGCTACCTTCTCTTCTCCATGTGTGAAATTTTCACCATTTTAAGAACTACCAAAATGTGTTTTAACTATCCTTCACTTTTTTCCCAAATCAAGAATAAATAATGAGAAACAGTTTGAATTTTTCCCTTTAATCACTGAAAAATCAGTCAGAAGTTCTAACACTATTTAGTATCTGGCTGTAACAGTAATTAGTATCTCAAGCAATACCAGACGCAATTAAAATGTGCTTCTAAGCATTCACATCATGTAAAGTAATTTCTTTTGTATCTTTATGTTCTAATAGGAAAGAAGAAAAATATTTCTGTGCCAAGAACTACCAGAGGAAAAGCAAATCATTACAGAGCTGGATAAATGAGAAACTTTGAAATGTGTTTTAGCATTTCTAGATTAACTTCTTTAATCTAGTTAGCAAGGTCTAGTTACCAATTGCAAGGTCAGATTGGTTTTAGTTTAGCAACCTACCATGTTAGATAAGTACCACTTCAATGAAATGTGAACCAGCTAGAACTAGTTTAAAGAAGGCTATCATGATTTTCAAGAACCTTATAGAAAGTATTCCCTGGGTTTTTTTAATATCAGAGAGATGGCTGAAATGGAAGTATTGCATGGCCTTTTTTGAACAGGTATTTGCATCAAGAGCCCTGATCATGATTGATATAAAAGCATTTGCTGGGCCTAAAATCCGTATAATAGAAAAAAGAAACACTAGAAGCTTTCCAGGATTCCCAGTCACACAATAGCAATGATGTTCAGAGCAGTAGCTATGGAGGAACTGCATAAATACGACACAGCCTGAATTATGTTTGCATGAGATTTATCTGTTTACACTGGGCAAATTTGAGCAATGGATTGTTAAAAGTTAAAATATTTAGAATTCACCCAGAGTAAAAAGACCAATTTGACAACTGCATCCCTGCTCCTACCAATATTTAAGTACTTACAGACATTTGGGAAATCTTTTTGAAGCAGAGTTGTTTCTCACTGCATTTCCAGGGCTTACATGCACATCTCAGCCAAACTTCACCATCAACAACCTTGAAGAAAATAAAAGAACTAATTTGATGACATTACTAAATAATTTAGGACCATATTTCTAGAAGTACTACAGTGCCTTAAAAATTTGATTCCCTGTGGGGAAAAGAACAAACAAACACCCCGAAGGCAGCTGACAGGCCAATACAAAAAAGCTTTGGTGATTAGCATCCAAATTTCTAATTTGGATACCCAAATATCATGTGGATCTGAACAGCAGAAGCAGATTTCAGGAACGCTTGTGTGAATCCTCGATTCAGATAAGAACAGTGTGTGATTTCACAGAACTCATTACATTTATGGTAAAAACTTATTGAATCACCCACAACATTTAATAAAACTTGCTGAGAGGCATATTTTCAAATCAGTAGTGAATTTGACACTTACCATATGATCACACATGGCTTTCTTCAGTGTTTGAACAGTATAAAAACTTCCCATAAAACTTCACTAATTAAATTAAAATAAAAAATGACAAATAGGATGAAGAGCTGACAGTTTTTGTAAGCCCAAACCAGGCTAAGTACTTATCTTAAATCCTAATAGCACCATCTGATGGAGAATCACCACAACACTACAGGAGAGATTCAAAGTGTGCTAGACATTAATTTGAAAATGTATTAACATATTTCCTTATTTTGTGTATTAAACTGTAAACATAAGTATACAGAATAGTGGTGATCTGCTAAATAAACCTAAAGCAGATTTTGACATTTTAAGTCAATAAAAGTTTTGATTTAGTAGGAAGCAAATCCAGTCTGAGGTTAAGCTGAACAGAACACAATTTCTTTCCAGACACCTCTTTTATAAGTCTGGATAATAAATTTAAACACATCTGGTATCCAAGTAGAGTCTTTATTGCCCTTAAGCACACAGGTTCCCCAGACAGGATAAAGTATAAGTGAAGAATAAATATTTGTGCTCCCTTAAAGGATGCCAAGTAGAGCAATATTTTTAATATATGGTTCACTAAATATCAGAATGGTGTAAGAGAAGAACATAGGGATCACAAGGGCAACTGGAGGAGAAAGCTGAGGATCAGAGAGCTGCATGCAAGACACCAAGTATCTAATCAGGAAGATGCTGTACAACAACTAAATTATATGAATATAAGCAGTCACACATTTAAATCAGTTGGGATTACAGTTCCGGATAAAGAGAATTTCCTCTGCTTTGCTGTATCATATGGCCCTCCAACTCAAAGGCTCCTCATCCCAGCTCATCCAGGAAAAGTAAATTCCCAAAGAACAAGCCTTCCCTTTGGCAACCCTCAGTGCCTGCAGTTTGGATATCCTCTCTGTTGCCAGATTAGTTACTTAATCCTTAAATACCTCCATACATATGGAGAAATTGGCCCAATCCTTCAGTTTTTCTACTTTCTGTCATGCCTGGGCAGTCTCCTTCAATCCATTGCTTCTACCAGATCTGAAGAGATTCCAGATATGATCCCTTTTTATTTTAACTCATTTTTTCCTTCTCCCACTCTCTAAAAGGTAAAGAATATAAAAAGTTAGTTTAACTTTGAAGATGCACAACTTCAATACACTTTTCCCCTTTACTGTACTGCAACCCCAAGAGTAAAACTGTGAGTCCAAGCCATCTGCTCCCCTATCAACAGTGAAAACCAATGATCTGATGCAGGACCTCATTAGCATAATGCTTTTAATCATCAGAGCAGCACTAAATAACAGCAAAAGCAGGAGAACCAACAAACAGTGACAGGTGCTGTAAACAGAGCAGACAGTGGGAAGCGTAGAGGAACCTAGAAGAAAGTCAGTTCATTAACTTTTCCTACAAAGTCAGATAAAACCACGTGGATCACCATGCAAGAGTTCTATTACTGCTTTGCAGATATGGGTTGAATTTTAGCTGCCCTTGTAATCAGACTAATATGAACAAGGAAGCATTTTGATCTGTTGACTTCTGAGATTAGCAGTACCTTTAGCTCCTGGCACAAACCCTGAAGATAAGAAACCTACCTCATCCAAGGAAATCCTGATATTGTTATTGATCTGCTTTAAATCAAACAAACACAAGAAGTGTCCACAGAGATCGTGGGGCAGCTCACAGGACTGGATGAATACAGGTTATTTAGGAAGGACAGGCCAGCAAGGCAAGGAAAGAAACTGTCCTGCATGTGGGATAGCAGCTGGAATGTGTGGAGCTGTGCCTTGGGAAGGCAATGCGCCAGTGAGAGCTCCTGGGTCAGGGGTAGGGGCAGAGCACCATGGCACAAATGGTGCTGGGTGTCTGCTGCCCACAGCCTCATCAGCAAGAAACAGAAGGTGAAACCTTCTTCAGACAACTGAAAGTAGCCTCATATATGCAAATCTTGGCTCCCCCTGGACAATTTATCCACCCTTGTATCTGCTGGAAAGGCCGAATGGCACCAGCAAGCCAGGAGGTGCCTGACTTTTGGGATGTGTTGATGTTTACCTTCTAACACATCTCACCAAGGAGGCAGCAGGTGCAGGTTCTGTGATGGACCTGATATTTGCAAAGATCCGGTTGGGGATCTGAAAGTAGTTAAAGTCTGAAACAGGGACCCAGAGATGCTGTAGAATAGCTGACCTTGGAGAAACTCAAACCTGACTGGACACAGCCCCGAGCAATTCGATCTAATTAACCTATCTTTGAAAAGTGGTTTGGATTAGAAGATCTCAAGAGGTTCATTTCAATCCAAGTTGATTTTTTTTCAGACAAATCTATTTTTAGAAACGTTTTCCAAAGGCATTTTATTTTTCAGTAAAGTAGAAGCTTCCTAAGATATGCTTTAAGAAAAAAAAAGTATACCAGCAAGCTTTTGTTAGAATTTTTTCTCTGAATCTCAGAATAGACAACAAAACAAGCAAGTTTCTTCACAGTTGTACCTTTTTGAAACCAAAGACACAAAATGTTAAGAAACGAGAGAACTGATTACACACTGCTGGCTTCAGAGTATTTTGCACTGTGGTAATAAATAACAGACATGAGAGTGAATTCTGAAGCAAAAGACAAACATAAGTAAAAATAATGGAGAGAAAGAAAAGGGAAAACAGGACATAAAAAGTCTGAAGCCATTCTAGTTATGCCTGTTTTGAAAGGTAGAATCCTCCAATAGAACATAAAACCAGCCAACAAGGATAGACCTTGGAGCCCAAGTGTCTGGAGCTAAGCATACCTGCTGTTCAGTCAGCTCCTCACGTCCTCTTACACAACCTTTCTGAAATAAATGCTTCCCACTTTGCATTCACAGGACAAAGGAAAATGGGACATATTTTTGCAATGAAAATTTAAAAGGCTTGTTACAGCTTTTTTAGTGCCTTCTGTATGCATTGATGTTTATGCTTCATTACTTTAATTTTTGGTTTTTTACTACTGTTAGTGCCCTAAAGTTAAGGTGGTAAACTACAAGCTTTTAAAACAAGCAGATGCTTCCTTATGGTGGAAAAAGACTGCAGCTATGCTTTATGCCAAGAATAAATTTTAACTTTTAATAGCTTTCAGAAAAAAAGTCTCTTTTTTGAAGCAGGTATAAAATACATGAATTATTTAATATCTGCAATTCATTTAGGAGAATGGAAATCCTTTCCAGACTTGCTATTAGCATGGTCACTAATGCATCAATAAAAGCATGAACAGGTCAAAATCATCCTTGCCATGAGTCTATTGACTTTATTGAAGTTCTGTAAAAAAGAGTATTAATTACCTGAACAGTGCAAGAACTCAACATTTTCAGTTTGTTTTCAAACTTGACACAGAATACAATATAGTTTTATATACACAAAAAAAAAAAAAAACAAAAAAACAAGAAAGAAAGAAGAAAATTAAAGATAAAAACTATATTGTTCTGTAAGTTAAAAAACTGTTTTCACCTTTTAGCAATTTTACTGTTGTGGGAAGATTTAACTACATCAAAAACACTGTATGTTCCTACTGACAAGTTCTATTCCTTTTGGCAATGCTGCTAATATTAACACTACCTTTGCATAAACTAGCCCTTAGTTTATTTCTTTACTTACATGTTACGCTCTGGTAAAAAGGTTGTTTTTAACAGATATTATTAAAAATTGACTACTGAAGAATATTAAGCAATTACAAAATAATAAAACTGTTCATTCTCTGATCATAATTTTTAAACATTATTACTTATCTGCTTCCAAAAACCATTTGACACTGGACAGACAATATTTACTGAATATGAATATATAAAATGTAAAATAACTCAGTTTTGGATGACTTTGTAGTTTGTTTATTTTGCAATTTGTAATATGTAAAAGATCAAGTGTTGAAATTAATACTATCAGGGACAAAAGCCCCCAAATGGGCCTTTTTTTGTTATTTGGTGAAATTAAGATAAATAAATACAATTGTTTTAAATAAATTACAATCTCTAGTGAGAAAAATAATTATATTTAAAAAAATGAGCAAGATCAGAACACAATGATATTACTAAGCCAGAGAGGTGAATTTTACCCAGCATTATCTACTTCAGTCAACAGTTCTGTAGCTCAGGGCACAAAGGCTGCCTTGGTTTTCAAAGAAAACACTTTATTGACTGTTTTTTTCCTGTCATTCAACATCATCCAAGTCCACAATTTTTCTTTCATACAGCCCAGAATGAGTTTACGAAAGATTTACAATAATGATAAAGAAGCATTTCCCTCAGAACAGAAAGTTGAAGGAATCCAAATGATGCAGAGAAGTGAACATCCATCTACCAGTTTCCTTAACTCCATAAGGAAACACAGACACCAACCAAAACACAGAGAATTGTCATTACAGGGCCTCATTTTAACCATTTGGGACACTGAAGTGATACCTGTCAGTGCTCATTTATAGAATTATTTGAATTAAAAAAAAAAAACAAAAAACGAGTATTTTTTTGCCCTATAAAATGTAACTACATAAATATTAAAAAGATATACATTTTTTTCCCAAAGAATTTTCCATTTCCTAAGGACAGGAGAACATCATGAAATAAGATATGAATTTATAGTTAAATAGTAATAAAAAGTACTAATCATGAATGCCACTATTCCTTATGACAGACTAATCAGTTTGTGCATTTTCCATTTTCTTTGCCTTGTACATTTTTCCTATATTCTAGGTTTTAATGTGGGACTAAGATATATGACTCTGAAATGCATATCTTTCTGTTTAGAAAATAAATCCCTACAATGCGCACTTTGTGAAAAAATTTTATAAAAATAACATGGGCATGCAGGAATTTATCATTGAAGACTGAAGTATCTTGAAAAAGTAGCTCCTATCCTTTCAAAATTACCTGGGTATTTTTTAAGTTCCCATTTGTTTTGTCCATTAGAGACCTCTGGGTATTGAGTTCAATATTCAAAAACAAAACATCCCATGAGACAAATCCAGTGTTTATGTGATTAAACACTCACTTATTTTTCATAAATGTTGGTTTATTTTCATAGATTTCCACCCTGTGGGCCCCTTTGGCCCCATACTATGGGTTTTATATTACTTATTTAATGCACAGTGGCTGATCTTTGATATACATTTATCTGCACTGCCAAGATGTGTGAGATAACTCATCCTTCAGTAGGTATGAACTCGTACTCAAACAGATGGAGCACACTGAAATTCCAATACATCTTAAGATACTGAGGTCTTTAATTTAGTGTATTCCATAGTACAGTGACAAATAGCGAAAACAGTATCCTAAAACCAGAATATTTTCAGTTTCTTCAAGGCTGTAAATTTCATTTCGTTTTTTAGAACAGATCCATTTGCAATTTGCAACTCAGGGGAAGACAAGGAAGCCTTCAGAATATATAACAGTGTTACAGAAAGGAAATTACTATTTATTCTTAAAACCCTTCTGCATTTTGACAAAGAGTATAAAAAAATTGTCATCATTTTAGAATACCTCCAAAATTTCACCTGAATTTATTAATAGATGCTGTTCTGTCTTGAAGCAGGATCTTGATTTTGAGTCAAATAATTGTAGAAAGCATTGAGGACAAGGCTGTGTAAATAAGATCATATCACTGAAAACGGGATGCCTCTGTCAGACAGAACACTGCAGTGTGCTGAAATTTTCTCTCATCTGTCACCCTTAGATGTAAATCTAGATGGGAGTATTTCAAAAGCAAAGACAACAAGTAGGAAAATGAGATAGGAAACAAGGAACAGATCATAATTTGAATGTTGCTATTCATGCCTTCAGCAGTTCACAAGATAAAAATGAAATGTGGACAGCTTGGTGACATGGTTCTATTTTACTTGGAAAAATAGCCCTGAATGTCTCTGATTAATTTACATGTCAGACTGCACAAACAGAAAGATGAGATTTTAGGGGGAGGAGCAACATATTCTTAACAAGCTTATACATCAACATATTTTATTACACATGAAAGATCCTTTTTTAACTTTGACTAATTAGTACTGACAACAGCAGAGATGAACAAGGAGATTAAAGTCACCCCTTGGCACTACTTTTAAACAATGACAAGATCAGAACTAGCATAGATTTAAGTGATACATATAAAAAAGGTTCCCATCTCATTCATACAAATTAGTTCAACAATTTTTTTCCTATTTCCAATATGCAACTAAATTTCATTTGTTACGATTTCTGCACAGTATCAAGAAAATAAAGAACACTGATTATAAATTCAATCTGTTATGTCATTTACTTAAAGACTCAATGAAATGTGGAGAAACATTGCTATTCTACAATAAAATTCAGAAAACTTTCTGTTGGGCTACATAAATTCTCAGGCATCCATTAAATCTGGAAAAACAGAAAATAGTTTTTCATTTGTGGTCAATCTCAGCTGCTGTACTAAAGCTAAAAACAAGTACATGCTCTCAAAGTCTGTCCTTGAGATAACAGACAATCATCAAGACTTCCCTATTCTCAGCTCTTTATGTTTTGTCTAATCACTTCTTCTATGAAAGAATATGATTACTGTAATTGGTCAAGGAGTTTCCTTTCAGAAATACCAGATGCAATCAAATCAGTTCTGGCAATCTGGCCTTATTATTCATAAATAAATTCTTTAATGGATTATCTTTCTGTAATAATTAATTTTAAACTGGAAGAGCTATCAACTGAAGGGACTGTTACTCTGACGTGACATCCAGGTGCTGTCTCGGCCGTGGCAGCAGGTGACACACAGAATAGCATTCCCTGTAAGCTGCTGTGCCTGGAGAGACTGGGAGAAATCGCCTCTTGACGTGGCTTTTGCAGTGCAAATAAGTTGCCAACTACAGAAGTATTTTGGTGAAGTTATAGCTACACATAGCACAACAGAGCAGAGCAGAAAAAAGCTAATGGTGTTCATTACTGGATCATTGCACTGTCTTTTGGCCTGAGAAGTTACCTGATGCCTAAAGCCACGCTGGGTAATTTCCCTGGGGAGAGAGGAGGATTTGTCAATGAGTCTGACATTTCTTTTCTCCAGTTCTCCTCATTCCAGGAAAAAAAAAGATGAAAAGATATCCTATTTCCCTGAGGAAAAAGTAGCACAATCTATTTCCCTTGCTGGCATTTTTCAAATCTGCCTCTTTCCTTCTGTCTTGCTAGTGGAATTACCAGTTGAGGTTTTTCAAAAACTGGTTATTAATTTTTTATGATGGCTGAAGGGAAGTATAAAAATAGCTAACAATGATAGAGATTGTGATTCTCCCACAAACAAAAACCATGAAAATTAAATTTTTGATCAAACTTATTAATTAATTTAACCAAAAATAATTATTTTGAAGATATGATGGCTGAATTCACCTCACTCAGGATAAATGCTAAATACCACCTTTTTCAACATGATATTTTTAACCCCCACTCCAGACTGTCCCATGTTTTAGGACTATTTCCTCTTCATATCTTCCTTTCCAATTCCTATCTGGAAGCCAGCAAAACTTTCTTCCTACTTTCTGAGTCCATTTATATTTGGCCTTCCTTCAAACATAATTTTTTGGTCACTATAGTTTTATTTTCTTTTTGGGTGAACCAATGATACACCTTACCAGCCTTGTTCACGAGCTGCATTTTCCCTGCTCTCCCTGGCTTCCAGCTCACCATCTGCCCTTGATGTGTGTTACCACAACAAGCAAGTGCTCCAAACCTTGCATTTGCAGCCTGTTCTCAGGGAAGTCTCTTATTCCACCTGCCTTACTTTCTGCTCAATCTTTGCTTCCTGTTGGGTGATTTTTCCTGTTTTGTCTGTTATAACAATCATGCATCATTTTACGGACTTAATCCCAATATGCGAACATGAGGAAATAGGCAAAGCTGAGAACAGAAATTGACAGCTCATAGTCCCAAAATCTCCTGGCTCAGAAGAGGGAATAATTAAAGACTGAATGGTCCCCAGCATGACTTTAATATCCAATTGTATAGAAACACATAGAGAAAGCTCTCTTCATCTTTTCCCAAAAAAATCAGTGCTCAGCACGGAGAACTCTCTCTGGCTAGGTAACCATCAGAAGATACCTGCAGAAGAACCTAAGGGAAATCCTGCATTGGTGACACACAAGGATTTATTCTTTGAGGACATATTCTGATATGAAAAATATTCCACCACACTGGAGTGATTTTAACAAAGCTGTTAGAGTGATACTTTTTCTATTTTCCTAGCTTACTTTGATGACCTATTGATTTACTCAACTGGTTTCCTGAAACATCTGGGGCACGCAGATATGGCACCAAACTATCTCATGGAGACAGGATTAAAGCTGATAGTTTCAAATTGATGTTTCATTCCGTAAGATCTGAAAATAACGTGTAGGTTTCCTCTGACAAAGGTATAAGTGCAGCCCAGCAAAGAGGAGCTGCAATGATGAATCTCAACAGGACTCGGGAGTCCTTTATGTGATTTTATCAGTTATCAGCTGTGACTGACTCTATCCGAGAGTTGGTTATAAAGGCAGAATCTGTGTGTGATCTTGAACAACTGCTTATGCCACAGAATGTAAGAAAATGAGTGGTGAGGCGCTCAAGACCTTTATGATCAGAATATGCACAACTAATACAGACAGCAGATATTCAGACTCACCAATGTTACTGAGCAGGCCAGTGGAGGTTCTTGGCATCCTTTCAACAGGGATGTTCTTCAGGAAGGAGCAGCTCCCAGGCATGTTCAGGGCTCCTTCAAGAGCAAGCTAGGGAAAAGCTCATTAGTAAATGGTTCCAAGACATAAGTGGGACTGTAGCAATACACTCTGGCCTAACACAATATAGGCATAACCTTGTCTCACATATCAGGACTAACCAATGCATTAAAACTGCATCAGGTTCTATGTTCCTGGCACATTGAAATTAAATAAGAAAATGTAAGTCAGAGTTTCAGGATTAAAAAAAAAAAATAAGAGATAACAGAACTAAATACAGGCTAGAAAAATGGGCAATATATGGGAAATAGCCCCTGTCTAGTGGATTACAAAACACAGCACAACTGTTTCAGTGCTCACAAACAATGTGACAGGAAATTACTTACAGGGTCAGTTAATGAGAATTTTCTGACAGAATTTCACTAGAAATACAATATGTTAAGAACATACCTTATCTTTATTTTGGGGCAGCTCCTTCAGGGACTGAGGACATTCCATTGTATTTTGATCATTGTCACCCTTCCCTATGCTTTTGGTCTTCCTGCTCTCTCATGGATAAGGCTAAATGGAATTCAAGACCTTTTTTTCTAACCATGGAAACTTTAGTTCACCTTTGGACATGCTCTTCCTTTCAGAGCTTGTTAAGTTATAACAGTCTTTTTATAGGCTTACTTTCTCTTCAGATTTAATTTGATGACTTAAGAACTTGCTTCTATTTTGAATACTTGCATTCTCAAAAGTTTTTCTCTCAAAGAACATTAATTTTTCCCTCCCCTTTGTTCCTGTTTTCTTGCTGACACCACCACTGTTTCTCAAGTATTAAGCCACTGTAACATGTGGTGAATGGGCATTCTAAATTTTGAGTAGATGATGAATGAACTAAATCTACCCAGAAGAAGAAGATAATTTTCTGATACTCATATGATTCTGATACATATTCCATCACAGTGTGAAAGTAGATCAATCTTGCCACGGTCTTTAAATTTTATCCATGCCTTACTGAAGCTGGTGTTTGCATTAACGTTTGCTTTAGCTTATTTTGCCAAGTCGTACATTAAAAATTACTCCTGGAAGTTGAATTATACTTCACCAACTTTCCAACACTTGATATAAGGTTCTGAAAAGCTCTGTGCAGAGGAAGATTGAAACTCTGCTGATTCCTCTGTCTGGTATGATCAGCCTCAGGCAGAGACCCAGTGCCCTGCAGTTGTACCTTGGCCCCTCACAGACACAGGAATTATGGGTTTAATGAAGTGGGTTTTCCCAACATCTCCAATTTTACCAACACATCTCCCTAATGGTAAATATCAAATGCATCTTCCTCTAGGTTTTGAGATCACTGGGAAAATGCACACACTGAAATACTAAAAGCAGATGATGTTACTGTCACGCAGCAATCTCTCTGGGCCACAATCACAAATATGTCATTTAGCACACAGAGTTTATTCATGGTAAATTTTTGGCAGTGAACTGCATTCTACCTCTAATAAAATGTACCCAACCCCTGCCTACAGCTGCAGTTGTAAAACCTGAATCACAGATACCATGCTTGCTCCCACAGTTTTTTTGAGGAAAAAACACCCCTGAACCCAATGGAGTTTTGCCAGATAAAAAAGAGCAAATTAATACATCTGGCAGAATCTGGCAATGCAACATGTACTATCAACTGAAAACAGTGATGAGAGAGGAATAGGTGTTATTGCTTTTCCTGCTAAAGGTATGAGGGTCAGAATGATAAAAAAGTCCTTATCCCTTTCCAAGAGATTATGGAAAGCATACACAGCTTGCCTTTTCCACAGAGCTAACTGCTGCATTGCACACCTTTCAACCATTCAGTGGAAAAAGATAGGTTGTCAGATTTTAGTATTTACATATAAATAGATACTTTATGTCCAGATAGTGAAGTAGAGGAAATCATCTCTGAAATGCCTATGATCAAGCTCCATTTCAGAATCCAACAGCCTGGTTCAGATTTTTTCTTTTCTGCTACCTGTTCAGTCAAAAATCTCTCTTTCATGCTTCAACACTTTTCAGCTACTCAGGCAGATCTATTTAATTTCAGAATGTGCACAACAACACAGCTTTGCTAAAACAATATGGGTCTTGATCAAAGAACAAGTCCTAGGATGCATTATTACTTAGTAACAGGTTAACTTTCAAGTGTGCAGTTTCAAAATTAATTCTGCTTTTCTGAATTTAAATGCTTGTGACCATGTGCAGAAAACAGCAGTGCATTGTTACAGCCAATGTTTGCTACATTTCAAACTGTTCCCCTGCTCCAAGACAAGTCATGTGTTCAAATAACTCAGGTGACAGTAAATATATGCTTGGTTTCTACCAGATTCAGTGCCAAAGCATAAAACCAGCAGGGACCAAAATGACTGTGCCTTCTTTAAATGCCTCATCCATGCCAAAGAAAAGCTTGGTGGGGCACCACTGAGGGTGAGTTGCATTGTGCCTGCCCTGCTCTTTTCCAGCATTGCTGAAGTACTGGAATTAATGTCCTTATGTGTCAAGATAACTGAGGGCCACTGTGTTCTTTATGTTTTGTCACTGAACTTTGTAAGGTTTGAATTATACACAAACGCCCAAGCTGTTCTCAGGGCTAAGATTACGCTGTTCAGACTCTGAAGCCATCGCTACTTCAGCACAGTTTTGTGTTGAAGCAGCACTTGCTGCTCTCTGACACTCCAGAGGACTGTAATTAGCGCAGATATTGTTATTAATTGCTTTGGTAAGCATACAAAAAATTGTACACAACAAATTAAAACAGAGGTCCAGCCTGGCACAACACTGGACCACAAAACCAGACACTCAGTAATTCACACCTCACCTTTACGAACCAAACAATCCCTCCTTTCACAAGTCAAAAAAATGATAAAAGATTAATTGTGAAAAATATGCACACCATTTTATTTCCTACCATAAATCAATGATAAAACTCTCATTTACAGCTTGTCAGAAGGAAAGTTTGTAACAAGTGGATGTGATGTTAAATCCACATGTAAGATAACCTAACCTTTTCTGTCACTCAAAAAATGTTGTTTATTATTAGATGTGATGCCACATCCAAGAATATAATCAGTTTGACTGATAGCTCCAATTGTGAAAGTTGAACAGAAGCATTTCAAATAGACCTTAGTCCACACTGTAATTCTCATATATTGATGCAAAAAGGAAAAATCCAACAATTCAGTAACAATACTAGAATAGTATAGTCCTGGTGATAAACAATTCCAGATGCCCAGAACCACTGCAATGGTTCCCTTTGTTTCACCCACTGAATTTCCAAAATCTACACAAAACAAGATCATAAATGCAAAAAATACCTTCAATCTCTGCTGAGCAATGGACATTTTAAGACAGGTCCAAAAATACAGGTCTAGATAGTACTCAAGCTTGATAGACCACCTTACTGGTGGTCACTGCTGTGCATTTCATGACTGGTTTATATCCATATCTGACCCTGTTGTGGGAGACTATTTTATTTAAACATGAGTTTCTGGTGAGGCATTGTGATCATGCAACACAGAAATCCATTCTTCCACCCTTAGCTAGCATGAACTGGCATGGCTTCACTGAAGCAAATCAACAGAAGCAAATGGAAAGGAGAGGTTCTTTTTAAAAATATATGATTCTGCTTTTCTTGCTCACACCAGAACTCCCGTGGGAGAGAAGGAGCAGAGCTACACACTTGGCAGAGAAGCTAAGATGAAGGGAAAAAGGTGACAAAGGAGTGTTGTCCCTGTGTTTACAGCCCTCACATGCACACACTCACCCACTGCAATAACTGCCTACTTGTTCACACAATACACACTTTTTCTCTTAATTCACAATTAAATGAAAATTTTTTGCCACTACAAATCACTTTCTGATGGTTCAGCTCATCTCTAAAATGTTGTATCACATCTCCCAGGGCCACTGCGCTAACACATTTAGTGCACACAGTAAATCTGCAGGTATGCAGGACGTGAATGTTCCTTTGTACACCAGATTTGCTGTCCCAGGACAAGGAATGCCATCCCAGCTCAGTGGCTGCCATACAGGGAGCTGCCAGCTGGGCTTGGCCCAGCTACACAGAAGCGTGTGAGCTTTCTGTTCAGTTCTGTATGAGCTGGATACATTCTGTATTATGGTTCTAGGATTAGAAAATGCCAGGATAAGTGGTACAGATGGTACATATTTAAGATTGCACAGTGAAGATTGTACTAACTAATTCCATAGGTTTCGGATTTGCTGCTTAACTGCACACTCTGAAAAAGATTCTCTCACCCAGTCAGGACACCTGGCTTAAAGTCCCACCCCATCTCCCTGGCACTGCTCTAGCAAACACTGTTTAAATGCTTTTATTATGTCCACATTAAGTATGGCATAACTTAGACTGAATATAATTTATACTCTTTTTTCCAAATCGGATTCACATTTACATGCTAAATGAAATATTTTTAGCCTAAAAAAGCAATCATCTGACCTTGGAGATGGCCCTAACTGCTCCCCAACATACTCACTGTCCCCCAGTTCTCCTCTGCTTGGGTGCAGCACCAGTGAGAGACAGAAGGAATGATAAGATGCCACAGTAAGTATTAGCTACCAGTGATATAAACAAAACAACAGCAAAAAGAATCAGATCTGAAAGACGTGATTGTTATGAATATAAATTAAAAGATACAGCAGCGATATCAATTATTTGGACATTTTCAGGGAAAAACAACTTGAAATTCATCTTCCAAGCTGCATATCATACATATTAACAAAGAGAAATTTAGAACTAATCTGAATAATTTGCTTTTTTGCTTTAAGAACCTTTCTGACATGTAAAGATTGCAGTAAGAAACACACTAACAAGCTTTTTGCCTAATCATTCAAAACAGAAGACATTTGCAGCAGAACATTCAGTGTCTTTTGTGGTTAAGAACATCCATTTTAATAACTTTTTTCCCCTGATTATTTTATGCATATATAGATACAAAACATACTTGCTTTTATAAAATTTCTTTTATGCAAAATCGTCTGGGAGAAAACCAGTGAGATGGAGTGGAATTAAACACCTATCCCACTGCATTTCTGCTTCTCTGGGCAAAAAAAAAGCTGCAAACCCTTCCCAAGATAACCCTTGTGAAAGCATATATCAGGCATAGCTTCTTTCACATATATATACACACACACACACAGAACCACCTAGAAGGTTGTATCACAAAATCCAATTACTTCAATTCGTTGCTATAGAAATTTTGCACAAATACACTGGTGAGACCCCAGCACAAACTATTCCTCTACCTGAGGCAACATGGCACTATCTTTAACCTCCTCAACTACTCCCAATCACAAAGAAATAAAAAATTTGAAACACAGATTACAAAACTTTTGACCTATTTCTAAAGAAGGATGTTCCCCCATCTCATGAAATCCTCAAAATACACAGCTAACAACAAATTTTTAAAATATAGCAACACAGTAACTTCTGCCTTGCTTTCAGAAATACAGTAGAGAAAGGTAAAATGCAGACTTGGAACAAGAAATCACTGCAGTAACACATTCTCAGACATGTGCAGTGCATGAAACATTGAGAAGATCCATGAAACAAAGACAAGAGCCACTAAGTAGAAGACAAAGGAAACCACTTTTCTAGAACAAAGTCTAAGATAAACTTTCAGAATTGGAAAGGATGCCTGAATCACAACTCACTAGTCCAACTTACTCAGGACCAGGTCTAACTTAAAACTTAGTTGTATTTGCCATGGACCCAGCTCTTATTTCTGCACAAACTGAAATATGAATGGTTGAATTGTCTGGCAGCCACCACCATTTTCTCAATTCAGACATAATACGTAGCAGAATTTCAAACAGACAGCAGCTTCTAGATGGTAACTGACTAAAACTTGAGAAACTTTTCATTTAGAAGAGCTTTCCAAAAGCCGCTAAGAAGTCTCATCCCTAAGCAGAAGAGGGCTAAAGTTAAGCCTAACAACTTCTGCAGTGCTCATCAAAAAAAGGAAATAATCCTTTTTACCGTTTGCCTTCTTTTCCAGTGTAGGTGTTCTGCAGTTTCTACATTTGACAGGAGCAGCAGCATTAAAAGAAGAAAAAAGAAACAGAAATGAAACCAAAACAACAACATAGTCGCTTAGTTCTAGTCAGTACTTCCTGGGAAATGCCGGCAGTAAGGATCAGCAGTGGTTTAATGGCAACTCCTCTGAGCTTTGCCTTCCATCTTTTCAACTGCAACATATAAAACTGGTGTGTCAGATTTTTCTGGTCATAATAAAACTTCATAATAGGCTTGCCTGCTATGGAAGTATGTAAATATCTAAGCAGCTGGAGATATTAAAACCACAAGGCTCAAAACTTCATCACAAAGTTGTGTGTGTTATGGCAAAAGCATGAAAAGCTAAATGGAATATAGCCTGAAATAACAACATGAGATTTTCAATTTCAGCAACTAAATTCCACCATATATCGTGAGAATGTTCTGTGGGCTACTGAATACAGAATAAGAGGGCAGACAATTTAGGAACTTTAAACAAACTACTGCAAAGAGCAACAAATGCTAGATACATAAATCCGAGTTGTTGTTCTGCCCCACAGACCCTTACCCATGGATAAAGCAAGTTAACTTATCTGCTGTTGCATCTGTATATTGGAGAGAACTGCTTTTCCTAATCACATAGGAAAGATGAGATGCTTTGGTTTCACAGTAATGGAGACAAAAAAAACCCCTTATTAGACAGTTTTAGGCCTTTAGCTTGACATGAGGAAAATAAACAAGAACCAAACTTTGTAATGTTTTAATGCTGACAGTACTGTCCTTCAAGCAGTTACCACTCCTTGCAAAGGCAACTCTTAACTATTTCTTCACTTACATTGGAGGCTTTTGTAAAGACCAAGACATAAACCAGAAATGAGAAAGGAGGGAAGGCTGAGTGAGGTACTGGCTAAGCAATGTAAGCAGTGCAAGTGTTCTGGCCAGGTGTCTAAAACCCTTCTTCTTTTGTGGAACTTCCATATTCTCACACATAAATATATGTTTCATAAGGCACTGGTCTCTCTTAGCTGACCACATAACTTGATCACTAAAGCCCTGCCAAAGATACAATCGCACAATCATATTGAAGCCCACTATTTTATTTTAAAATATCTTTCATCTCTTTATGTTAAAAACTACACATTTAAGATTTTTCTAGTGTCTAAAAATTTGCTTTTGATATCAGACTATTTTACAGCAATTTAATATTTTACCACATTATATAGTGTCACTAAAACTTATAGATGATAATGTATGTATTGTAGGCCCACATAAGTACACATGAAGTAGTTTGTACACATGCACGAGTATGAGCTTGAGATTTTAGCAACTTTTCCATTTGCAGTTATTACTACTTTAAGTCTAGCAGTAAATGGAAGGAATCAGACAGACAAGTATTCACCAGGTGAGGATCATGATTTGACATTTCTGTAAGTACTTTCCCAAGTTTGCCAGCCTTTAGAGATTTTGTTACAGAATACAAAGCTAGATATGTATTGAGTGAGGATGCTGAAACTCCAATCTCAGTTTATTTCAATCGATATTTCTTTTTTGAAGCCGGAGACTCATGTAGTGCTCATCTGACAGCTTTTGATGTGAACAGCATTAATAAATGTTGACATTTGGGTTGATTACTCTCCATCTACAAGCATGGACTAGTCAGGCACTGGCTAATCCCTTCGTTCTTTCTGCTTGCGCTGCTGCTGTTTCTGTCCCACTTGCTCAGTTTTATCTGTAATGTTCAGTACCAAAAGTACAAGATTAGAAAACCTGACACTTACAAGATACGTGATTTTATTTAGCACCAGCAAAATCTGTGAAAACAGGGACCAGAACTACCAGCAGTGAGATGTGTGTGTTTCTAATGTCTCTACAATAGTTCTTACAGCTGCACCATCCTGCTCTTGTTTCAGCACATATAAACCACACAATTTTGGGTGGTATTGTTGCTTTCTCGAATGATCTGCACACGTAGTAACCACCGTGTGCCCTCCTGGGAGCAGAGTAAGGAAGGAAACTGCACAAAAAACCCACATTCAGTGTTTCAAAGGTCCACAGACCATTCAGAGCAAACCAGAGATGTTTTCTGTGCACTGGAAGGTGTCATTACAAGGAAAGGTCATCCAGATGCCCTCCACTGATTCCCAGGTTTAGCTGTATAATCAATGAGTGCACAGCACCAGTGCCTTCCTCCCTTTGCAAAGCCAAAGACAGTTTTTAAGGGAAGACCACATTATTTATTACACAAGATGCCTTTTTTTCTTTAGACTGTTAAACACACCAAATGCTCTCCATCTCAAAACATTTATAATTCATTTTCTGTTATAATTAAAAATGCTCTATTGCTAACCTAGAAATGGATGAACAATTTACTCAGGAAAAAAAGGGTACATAAAAGCCAGCAAGGTCTTGGGAGTCCTCCTTTTGGAACTGGAACTCAGAAAAATGCTGCCCATTAAAAGCTGTTAGCTTACTAACACTGATCTCCCTCCTGTTGAGCTGAAAGCCAGTCATTCTATTTAGAATCCTAACTCAAATTCATAGTATGTTGCTATTCCAAAAATGGATCCTGACAATTCATGGACTTTTTTTTTATTTGAGGTTATAAAATAATAGTTAGTAATTAGGAAATAATTTTTTTAATTTCAATATCAAGGACAACCACAATGCAACAGAGTAACCAGAATACAAACCTGAATGAGGTAGCAGATAATGCACTGAAAGGCAAATTAATTCATTTACAGGAATTAAATAACCTTCCTGTAAGATACATCATTGACTGCTGCCCTGGCAAAAATTATTTATAAAGTCTAGCACATATGTAAACAACAAAATACCCTCACATATATTAAAGCAACAGCAATTACCCATCTTTTCTTACCTTATTACCAACAGTTCTTAGATTTCATTCATCAGCAGAATGGATACCTGAAAGATTATCCTTGAGTAAGATTATATAAGTAATCCTTAGATTTTATCGGAAATGTTATTTCAGTTAATACACACAAATTGGGCAGCACTTTTCTTATCATCTGATATTTATATTACTGTACATAAATCAATCCCCTGAAAAGACTGTTTGATTTAAATGAACAAGCAAAAATTAAAATCACAATGCTTACAGGTTTTTGCTAAGACAGTGAAACAACCTTTACCTTGTCAGTTCAATCTTTTCCTATTTTTGATACTTCTTAAACACAATGATACTGCCTGTTCTAAACTCTAAACTGAAGCACAGATCTTAGTAAAAGCTTCCCCTAAGAAGTTTTTAATGCCATTTGAGAATTAAACAATCATTGCATACACTCCATAATCATTCATACAAGGTGCAAAACTAAACTATCTCAGCTGAGAAGTAGCCTTATGAAATATGAAAAGATCAGTCCTGCTATCTTGGCCTATACTTGAAATAGAATAATAATTAGGTATTTGCCATAGTGAATTTTTAAGATTTATCAAATTACATAATAAATTATTCAATACATCTTTCAAGACGAGTTTTCATTATTGTTTGGCTCAACATGTTATAGCTCAAAGTTTTACTTTTCTTTAATTGTTGCCAAGAACCCCATCATTTTACCACAATGTTGTATCAGATTACAAAATCCCAAACTATGCACCACTGCCTTTAGGTGAGAAATGGAATCCAACTGAAGCTCTCTCTTTCCCAGACCTGACTGACCAAGCCTTAAGTAGCACATAAAGAGGCTGTCAATCAGGCAATACTTTTTCCCTGGTTTTCAGCACTTCACATCATTTAGGAAAATACGCACAGTAGAGAGTCAGCCAGAGCTTCTGGTCAGTCAGTCTGGCTTGATATCCAACAACATCTATAGCTGTGTTTGCAGTTATTCTGGCATTTCCTAATATGTGATGACCCCACGACCTTCCTTCATCCCTTCTGCTCTGCACCATCTGTCTTATCCATGTTCTTGTCATTCTCCAGCATTTCAGAGCTCAAAAGCATCCAGGCTGAGCCAGAAACCATATCTTTGTGTTAAACTGCCCTGCAAGGAGCCATAACATCTCGTCCAATAAGTTCTGAAACTTGGTTACCTTCTGTGTGAAGAAGTGCTCCTTTTATTTGTTTGGAACACACTCCTGATAATTTAATTTTGATGGCACCAGTTGTCATATTATGAGAGACAGGGAATAATCATTCCCTTTCCACCTTCCCTATATTACTCATTATATCATTGGCCTTTTTCTTATCCCTCTCTGCCCTTACTTTTCCAAAATTAACAGTTCTAACCTATTTAACCATTTCTCATATGGAAGACATTCTACTCCCTTACACGCTCATGTTGCTCTTCTCATACATTGCTTGTTCATTAAGTATTCTTCAAATGAGGATAAGAAGCACCCAACCAAGGGAAGACTTCACACCATTATTGAGACCCCCAATGTAAGATGTTAACAGAGGATCCAGACTGACAATGCTTAAATATGCTGTAATTCATACTGTTCTCAGCTCAAATAATGACTTTTCTATTTTTATTTTGATGCAAAGAACCACAGAGAATCTTCTCCTAGAAGTAAATGTCAAAAAGGGCTGTCACCACATCCGTACAAAGCCATGATTTATTATGGTTATTGCACAGTTGCCAGAGAGATGAGTTCTATTTCACTTTTCTGCTTATCTTTACTAAGAGCTGAGGGGTATGAGATTCAGTAGAAACAGGCCTGGGAGAAATGCTTGCATGAGCAAAATATCAGAAATATGAAATCGCCCTTCCACCATGATGTCAAAAAGGCTGCAGGTACATATTCTCTGCCTACTCCCAAAACTCCACTGGAAATTTAAATTACTTTACCGCTTTGCACAAAAATTCAATTTATGCAAGCTTGATAGCATTTTCCATGATAATTTAATTCTAATTTAAATTCAGAGCAACTTTTTCTAGTGGTTTAAGAATGCTGCAAAACTCACCTCCTTTATTTTTCTGAGAAAACCTAAACAACTGCAGCTAGGACTCAGAGTTATCCAAGGCCCTGAAAAGACACCTGTGGAGATTTTGTCCATAAGGATCAAACAGCAGCAGCAGAGAGCACTGATAAAATCATACTGTCCAAATACTCAAGGAATAATGTGCATCCCACTGCTTCAGTGGCAGATTTATTCCAAATTCGGTATGCAAAGCTATAAAACACTTGCTTAATACCAAAATCCAGTTCCTCCTGGGTTGGTTCTGTGCCTGCCAATATGAAAATAAGCCAAAGCTCACAAAGGTACGATGGTGTTATCAGGTTTAATGACCTCATGAAGGCGACTAACCATTTATTTTAATAGGTTTATGCATATATTCCCATTGTATTATAATGTTATTACACTGTCTTTCCTTGTGTGTTCCTCCCATGGAGTCCCTCTTTTGTAGCCACTTCTCTTAACAAAACAAACAAAAAAATTTATCTCTTATTTTTTGAATCACTAATCTTATTTTTCTGTTTGGGTTGGGTTTTTTATGATTGACATCAAGTACATTAAAATTATAGCATGATTTTATCTACATTCTTCCCTTCTGGTTTTTGGACAAAAGAATCTGTATCTTGCAAAGATCTGCAGGTAAAATTATAACTTCTGGGACAGAACAGCCCCATCCTACATTCACAAAAGAAATTAATACATGAGATACCCCAAGGCGATGCACTTCAAAACTATCAGAAGATGACAAAGCCATTAGTTGGCATCAAAGTCCTCCCAGAGTTATAGTCAATGTAATCAGGCACAAACAGCTTGTATTGTTGGCTTGTCGATATCAATTCAGACCACCCACTGCTTCTTACTTATTTTTTACTATTGATTCTGCATCTTTCCTGCCCGTATCATACAGCTAAATTCCTTCCAATATGACAAAGCCTTGAGGATTTATAGACGTTTCTCAAAGTGTAACAAATTGCTATTCTTGTTAGGGCTCCAGCTACAATCCCTATTGGAAAAATGTTATGAGTGAGATACTATCAAAGTGATCCCTGGCTGCTGATGCAGAAATGAAGACAAATCATTTTTAGTTAAAATCAAAAAGGGCAGAAATATTAGCAGAATGAGGATATTTACTAAGTTACAGTCATTTATCAGAAAGAAAGAAAGAAAATTAATTAAAACCCAGCACAGTGTTTAAAAGTTTTGGGAGTCCGTAAATGATTAGTTTAATAGTGCAGCTAAGAATCCCTATTTATTAAAAATCTAAATCTGAGATAGTTTTGGATGAAATATTTTGCTTTTTTCTCCAGAAATCAGGCCACACAGAATCATAAGATAAACTTTATGAACTGAAATGATTTAGCATCCCAAGACTGCTCTATTTTTTAATAACAGACTATTACATTCAATATAAGCAAGAGGCATCAATGGACCTCCATATATCAGAGATACATGATGAGGGCACAGCATAGACTTAACATTTAGATGCTCTAACAAAAAGCAACAGGAAAAGAGAGGATTGCTTTCACTCTGAATTTTTTTTAAAAAGTACTTACTGAAAGGAAGAAGAAAATCCTTTTTTTACTCTTGCAAATAGTATAAAAATTATGTCTGGTTTTAACAATAGGAGCTGCTCTTTGCTAAAAGCAAGAGATCAGTAAAGTGTGACTAGCTTGAAAATCTACTCTGACGTATATTCTCAGAATTTTCAAATTTTTGGCATATGATGGATAATTGTTATGAGTGACAAACAGAGGTTTGGTGTTTTTCACTTTGTGCAAAACACCAAAAGATCTGTTTGGTGAGACTCAGTCAAGTTAACTGAGAGTCACTGGCCCCAGTCAGAGCTTATGATGATGATGAAAACCAAACAGAATAAGAAAATGGAAGAAATCTCCAGAGGCATTCACTACAAATATTGTAATATTTAAATCTGTGGATAGGACAGGCATATGAATCAAAAGTTCACCAAAATAACGGGTGGCAGAGATAAGATAATAAAGTAGCACAGGCTTTAGCCACAGGAATACAAATGCATCTTGTCCCATCCCTTGCTGTAAGCAGAATTCAGGGAAAGCACACACAGTGTCTGAAGGTGAAGGACTCCTCATCTTAGAAGGAACATTGTACATTGTGAAAGGACTAGAGACAGAATTAAGGAATCAACCAATCTATCTTAATCTCTTTAAAATGAAACTGGAAGACAGAATCTTGCATTACAGATCAGATTAAAAAAGGAGCAGCAGCAATCTTGAAAAGCAAGGACAAGAAGTTTGTTTCTAGTAAGGGATCTGGCATCCAGAGCAGTGGAGTCAGGAAGATGCTATTAACAGCAGCATTCTATAAGGAAGCGATGACAGAAAAAGGACAGCAGAAAATGGCCTGAGAGGAGATTACTGTTGACAAGTGTAGAAAAAATCAGATTATATGGGAGAGTTTGGAAAGCTTAAACACTGCATGTGGAGCTTGAAACAGAAGGCTGAACTGAGATGCTCAAAGGCTGGTTATAACTTCATCAAACCTCATGCAGAGGAGAAATGGAGTGAGAAAAGCCTGCAAGAGAAAAGAAAAGTTCACAGAATATAAGAATTAAGAGACTGTTAAACCTTGGACTACAGATTTTACTATATAAATCACATCCATTACACACACAAGAATCCACCTGCCCCTTTTTCTGGTACCTCCTTTACTACAGGTTTCAAAATTTAAAACCTTCATTCAAGACGCCATTTTGAACTGAACAACACATCACACGCCTGTGTTTTTATCCTTCATTATACTGCACTCCCAAGGTACAATTCTGTTAACGTATTGTGCTTGTTTTTGTTGGGGCTTGGTTAGTGGCTGGGGCTAAACCACAACACATATTTATCTCTGCAACCACCAAATACTGATGCTGCTCATCAGAAATTTCTAAACTGCAATCAACAGAACTGTTTGGTGCTAATTATACTTGTAACACAACTGTGCATTGCCTCTTAGGCTGAGATTTGAACTCCCCTGCTTGTCTTTAGTATCAAGGCCCAGCTACTGTATCAGTTTGCTCAGGAAACTGCAAACTTCACAGCCCTTAAGGTGGTGCCTTGAATGCTGCAGAGCAGCCCAGTAAAAAATTGTTTATATAATTCTTAAAAGACTGAAAAATGTTTTCCACAAAGAACTCAGCTGTGAAACAGGACAAAAGCATAGAAATTTTCACGGAACCACAGAACAGTTTGGGTTGGAAGGAACTTCAAAGTTCTTTGTTTGCTCTGCCTTTCAAAAGATCACCTCGTTCCAATCCTTTCTCATGTGCAGGGACACTTTCCACTAGACCACGTTGTTCAGGGTCCCATCCAACCTGGCCTTGAATATTTCCAGGGATGGGGCAGCCACGGCTTCTCTGGGAACCTGTGCCAGGGCCTCCCCACTCCCTCACAGGGAAGAATTTATTCCTAACCACTTATCTAAGCCTCCCCACTGCCAGTGTGAAGCCATTCCCCCTTGTCCTGTTACTCCATCCCTTGTATATGTTTCTTTGTAGCTTACTTTCATGCACTGGAAGGCCACAATTAGGTCTCCCCAAAGCCTTCTCCTCTCCAGGCTTAACAATCCCAATTCTCTCAGCCTTTCCTCCCATCAGAGCTGCTCCATGCCTCTGATCATCCTGGTGCCTCCTCTGGCCTGGCTCCAGCAGCTCCTGGAGCTGGGCCCCAGGGCTGGGGCAGCTCTGGAGGTGGGGTCTCACCTGGATATTATGGAAAACGTGTAGAGCATTTGATAATGTTGTGAAGACTTTTTGAGTTAATAACTCTTTAGAAGACTCACCATTCAACTATTTCTTCAGCTGATCTACCACTAAGGAAAAAAGCATTTATATGCAGTAGCAGAAGCCATCAAAGGCTAAAGTGATTTTTAATTAATAAAATTACATAGGTTCTATATAAACACTTTAGAATATAATAACAATATAGCAATAATCAAAGAATGTCCTACTATGCTGAATAGGAGTTCATGTAGTTAGGCTGGGCAATATAGTTCATTTCCTCATCACAACTTTAATTTTAAAGATGACTGTACTGCAGTGATTTATTCTGATCCTTATAGACATTACAATTACTGTAATACAGAAAATGGAACAGTTAGCTGAAAATAATTACTAAAGCCTAAGTTACTAGCATATAAGAGAGTTAAAGAGAACAAGAAAAATGCTAGTTGCTATCACTTATGTGGTAAATTCTTATGCTGGTTATTATGCCAATGAAACCAAATAAGGGTATTTTGCACATGTAATGAAAAGAAATTAAAAGCTTGACTAAAATAAATTATATTTTTAACATAGCAGTTCTTTCAGCTGAGGCTCTGGTTGATGCATTAGATAACCCTACATGCCTTCACCCTGACACACTCTTATTTGGAACAGTTTGTAACATTCCCATTCTGTCTGTGAAAAGACGTTTTAATTGAAAAATCATTTGCCCATAAAATTATCATCATCAATTTATATTCTACAAAGGGATTGCATTATGACCATAAAACAATTTGTAAGTGGATTCATTCTACCCACTAAATCACTTTACATTATTCTGTGAACAGAATGATTAAAGCAGGTTAGCATTTTGTTGGCAAAGTAATTATGTTGTTACGCATTTCAGCCACACAGATACTTGTAATAGCTAGTCCATTTATCTTGGTGACAGAACATCTATACTAAATGGGTAGAATATATTTTATTTACTTGCTGCAATTCACTTAATTCACAAAATACTTTTAAACTTAGTTTTTGTCATCAGGAAAGCTTTATCTATTTATTTATTTAACTTTCTTTTTATTTTATTTAGCTGATCAGAATTTGTAAGTGATTTTAAGAAGTGAAAGTAAGTGTTCTGGTAGAAGTAGCTCAGCTGCCCAGAACTCGCATTTAGCTTAGGAAAAATCTGCACAGGACAACCTGCAACAGTCTTTTCTTTGGGACTAAATTGCTCTTACTAATGAGTTAGAAAAGAGAAATGACAATTCAGTTCTGAGGGTAACAGCCATGCTATATCATAAATCTCAGTGAGAGTGATGGCTCAGTGGCTCTGGGCTGTGGCCAGTATACAGCTCTTGATAATTGATCATCAATATGTGCATGGGCACTTCTTGGCAATACGCACACCACCACAGACAGCAGCTATAACAATCAGTAAATGGCACTCGTAGTTTTATAACTTTTAACATCACCAGGGGGACTCCCCACTGTCCTGCAGCTAAAGGATCTCTGGTTGTTGGATTCAGTTGAACCCATTATAGGTAAATTATTTATGTTGTCTGAGTTGGAAAGCACATGCAAATATGCAAGCCTGGATACTTAAATCTGACTTCCTCTGTTAGTGAGGTTTTAAAGTCAATTTACAGGAATCCCACTGGTGTAAAAATAACAGGAGCAGGAAACACTAACTGACACCACCCAAAAGATCCATCTCTCACATATTCTTTATCTTCAAGGCAGGAAGAGTTAAATGTATGGGTCAAATTTCTAAATATGCTAAGAATGTCAAACTTTTAAAGAAATAGTCAGAAAACAATATGTCAAAACCTATTTAAATATCTGAGTGTGATTCGTTTGGCAGTCATGGCATTTCTTTCTGCCATGATTAACTGTAACTTACATTTTACAAAGAGAAATGAAAATAAAAGCAGAGACGAGATCTCCACACAGACACCCTTTCATGGACTTCTCACACCAAAAGGGAGCTCTGGACTTGAGGGGAAAAAATAAAAAAAGCCTTTTCACTTCACCACAAGTTTGTTACACCTGTCCCATGACTTCCTCACAAGCACCAGTCAAATTTTTTCAAGCTGCCAAGGGTTCTTTAAAGGTTTTCTTCTTTGGCTGGGTTTGTTTCTTGGGGGATTGGATTTTTGCTTTCTTTGGGGACTTTTTTGGGTTTTTAAGGAGTTTCAATGAAGAGCAATACATCAATTGCCTGGTGACCACAATGGCATGTTTTTATCTGATGCTCAACTCATTGTTTTTAATCTGAAGAAAATGTGCTTACAGTAACACTATTCCTGTTAAAAGAACTCTCAAACTGGTTTCATTCCACCCCTGTGCAGACTTTATAGACTGACAGCAGCATTACTGCTCTCCAAACACACTCAATTCTCATTAAATGGCTAATCTAAAACCAATCAACCAAAACACAGAGAAGAACTGCACCGAATACAAATCTTTTACTCCCAAGATGGAATTCAAATTAAGGTAAATCACAGTTATATCTCAGATCTGAGTGACCACCTTTCAAAAATAAGGAGAATTAACTTATAGATAAGCTACAAAAAGGAGCAGCTGGAAAAAATCAGCTCTTTTCCTTAGAAACATCAGCAGTGTTTTACTCATATGAATGATTAGTACACTTAAAAATTTTAAGGACAACATTATGTAGGCAAAAATCTATATGCAGTTAACACATCTCTAACAAAACAGGAATAAATAGAATTTATCAAAAGTAAATGTCAAGATTGAATAATTAAAATTATTTATACTTAGGTGGATGTTGTCAGAAGTCAAATTTTACCTAATTCCTAACATAGTACATATCTACTTAAAAGTGGTGCAGCAACCCTTCGAAACTGGTTGAACACAAAACATGTGCATTATCTTGCACACCAAATTTGACCAGACAATCATTACTTGAAGTTTTCTATTTGCTCCACTCCTTGGCACCTGTGTGAATATTTCCTCCTAAGATCCAATATCACATCTACCTAGGATGTGCAATGTGCATAAATCATAATCACTTGAAAGTTCCAGCAACGTAAAGCTTGTATGTAGAGTTTAATATTTTGAATTTATTTGAAGAAGGGATAAAACCAAATAAAAATAAATAAAACCAACAACCTTTGAAAACGTAAGGAAAGAATATTTCAAATCTTCCTTTATTTCAAAAGTGGAATCTGAAGTTCTCTCATTCTGCTATTGACCTGCTGTAGAAACTCCCTCAGATAATTCATTTCAGAACTCTTTTTCTCTGTATATTTACCGAGGGCCATAAATGATGTCTGTCTTCATTACTAAAGCATTTTGAAGTCCACGAGTATAAACTGAATGACCAAACAGGATTTACAAATAATAGCAAGCCATAAACGCCTCAGTTAGAAGCCTATAGTTAAATGGATCTAAATTGTAAAAACATTTCAAGGTACACCATGGAACCAATTTGTAGTTCTATACTTGTCTTATAAATTGACAGCTCATCATATATTCCTTTTTTACATGTCTAATTGGCTATCTTAAATTGCACTGTGACTGCAACAAGCAGTTCCAAATATTTGTTATTATGAAATCTTAATTGACTCTTAGCAAATGTTCGAAACATTACAAAGAAAGACAAAACTGACAAGCAGCATTCTTCAGTGGATTATTTCTCCCCATTACATCTGTTGTTTCAACAATTCTACTCAACAGACCCTCCTATGCCTTTTTAGCATGTTCTTGAAATAATACCATTATCACTTTCTTTATGAAAGCTCTAAGTTAATATATAGATACTCAGCTGATGGAAAATACCTAACCTTCCATTAAATCAATTCAGCAAGATTAATTCACATCACTGAAAAGAAATTTAACCTACATGGTTTCGAAACAGGCTCCAGTTCTCAGTATTCTGTAAACCCAGTGTCCTCTAACAAAATACACTGGTGGGATATATGCGTGTCTATATGATTGCATAGATCAAGGGAGACAATAATTACATCTAGGCTGGTACAGTTGTTGCTTTGGAGGAAATGTGTTTTATGTAAATAATGAAGGAAGGGGGATAATAAGCCATGCCCTTGAACATCAAGGAAAGAAATACAAAGCAGAGCATGGTCTATTTCTTTCACATGATTGCTCAAAAACTGTGCTAAATCACATTCTTCACAAAAATGATTTGGAGATTCGTTTAATCAGTTATTTAATTACAAATAAAACAAACAGTGTTTGAGATATGAAAAGCACAAATACGCTTGGAAGCCTTAACGGGTAAATACAATTATATACTGTAATAAAACCTCGCACAGATCTTTTCAGCCAGTGGTTCAGAGCACTCAGACGCGCCTTTGGAGAAGCATAAACAATGCAAAAACCTATAATTGCAATGTCAGTCATGGTGTCCATACAGAATACCAAGTACAAAATCATATCTTGATTTGTTTTCACAGGTCTTTGGCAAAATAAAACCCTACAAAGCCAACAGCAGAAGCACAGTGTCCTCTGCTGGGGAAACAGCCTGAGATTCTTTCCCTGAACATAAGAGGGCAGGGGGAAAACGTGGCTCTTCTAACCAAAACTGAGCCAGTTCAATCAATCATTTGTTCCAAAAACTCCATTTTTCACAACACACATAAAAATAGCAGGAGAGAGAGAAGACCGTCCTGGTGATACAGTTTCAGAGACTTCCAGCAATTCCACCTTGATTGATTGATAGCTCTATAGCCATTACTTATGTAATTCACCATAAGTGATCTTAAAATACTCTACTTTTTCGTGCATACTGCCATTGGTAAAAATGACCAATTGAGCCATTTGACAAAGTGAACTAAAAGGGCTCCTGAGCACAAATGTTCTTAAATCTTTTCTAATAAGATAAGGATTCAGCTACAAAATGTCCCACCTGTAATTTAGAATGGAACAAGAACTGCAGCACAAGTCAATAGCTCTCTTCGATTACTGGGTGTGATCAATTTGCCCATATATCTGAAGAAGATGTAGCTCCCTCTGCTAGGAAGATAAATAAGATATCTTGTTCTAAATTGAGGTACAAAGGAAAAGCCCACTCCTACCCTGTGTGAATCCTCTCTCACAGCAACAGACAATAATGCAAGGGTGTAAAGGTAGAAATTTTACTGAGCAAAGGAGGATACAACTATCAGAAGCATCTCTCCAATTCATATGGCATTTATATTTGAATGTTAAATATAGCATTCGAGGGAAAAAATTAACAAATGCATAGAAAAATAGTAAAGAAAATGACAGAAGCACCAGCTACTAACCACAGCCAATAATAATAAACAATAGATTTTGTAAATAAATGAATTCACAAATCACACACCTTATAAATTACTTATGTATTCTGTAATAAATCAATAACATCAAACTCTTACAGACAGGAAATATCTTATTTGCATGTAAATATTCCTTTATATTTAAGCCAGCTGATAGAGTTTTCTGCTTAGTTAACCAACATAGCACTGAAGCAACCTCACAGCAGTGATGTGATGAAGTTAAATTAACTCATGGACCGAACGTATTGCTGTTCACCTAATGTTCACTACTGATGCAGGGCAAATATCTTGGTTTAAATTTCCACTGTTAAAAGTAATAAATGCACTAAATAATACAAACTGAGTACATAGCCTGAGTGGACACTCACCTAACTGTAAAAAGGAATACGGAGAGGGCAGAACATAGCTGAAGCACTGCCAAAGACAGCATGGCAAAGGGTAAAAACAGGCAAAATCACTTGGTTTATTGTATATTAGTTGCACTCCTAAAAACCTCACTTCATGACAGGCTGACAGTGCTTAAAATCTTCAATTATAGCGAAAAATAACACGAGTCTTTCACTCTAGTGTTAAATGACCAATGGATGATGCAATGAGACTCAAAATGTGTTAACTTGGCAAATACATCTCCCCGGGAAAATAGATTCTACTCCAGCTCTTCCATTTGTAAAATCTTCCAAATATAATTTTTTGGAATTTTCTAATGGGCTTGTGGAAATCATTGTGTCTAGTTAAATCAGTAATCCAGCATCTTTTATAGCAGATCTTAGTTTGTATGGCTGTATGGAAACAGGAACTGAAAGGCTACAAATTGTCAGTGCTGGTATGGTTTGTGACTGTTGACCATTAAACAGTGTGGCCTTACCTGCTTTTTTAAATTCACATGGGTGTAACTTATAACGTCTCTTGAAAAAGATTCTGCTTTAGTGGTGTGGGGCACAACAAGAGCTCACTGATCTGGATTTATTCACATCAGAGATTATTATCTGTCTTGAGTCTGTTCTCCTAACGCACATATGATCTTCATGCACAGGATCCTGTCATGCATCATTTCAAATGACTTCTGCTGTGCATTTTGCATACTTCAGTAGCAAATGAAGGGAAGGCTGTGTTGGCAGATCAAGGAGAAAATTCTAAGGCAGGTATTCTTAGACACTTCAAACTCCAGCCTGCTCCTAACAAACCAAAATTCCCCAGTGACACCACTGGGGAAAAAATGGCCCCATTGCCCCTTTCTGCCTCCAATGGTTACATTTATGTAAAAGGAGAGATTCCATTGCTCTTATAAACTAATTCACCTTCTGCTTTAATATGCTTTAAAATGCACAGATAAAAATTACATACCAAGCCCACTTATTATATTATCGTGTTCAAGTTGAATATCTGATTTACAATTGCCACGACCACACTCCATGTGCGTTCATTCCATTTATGCACATAAGAAACCAATTTTTTGCACAACTGGAGTCTTTATTTGCCTGAAGTTTTCAAACTCTGTTTCCAGATTGTTTTCATTCATTCAAAATATACTTTTCATGAAAAGGACCCAAGAACTCAACTGTGACAGCACTCCTGCAACTCAAAGTCATCTAAGTACAAAGCAAAAAAATCAGGGACATGTGCTTGTATATGTTTACAGGAAGAAATATTCTCAGTGAAGACCTTTTTCCCTAAACTAGAACGAAATATTATTTCTTTCAATGAAATGGTAAATCTAAAGATGACAGGAGGGAAAGATAATTCTGTTTTTCCATAAAGAGCCATTCCCAGTAAGATAACTATCAGCTAAATTAGACAGCAGCTAAATTGGACAGCCCAGCTGGATACAGCTCTAAGCAGTTATAAAGCATTTATCAGAATTATACTTGAGCCTAAGGCCAACTTGACTATAGACAGCAGATCCTACACAGTGGATGTGGTACAACAGATGCATTTTTTGTCTTTAAATATTCAAGCAAACACTTTATCTATGGGCTTACATGGAAATACAGCCCAACCAGACGGCAAAAAAAAAAAAACCAACACCAAAACAAACCTACCATCGTTCATTTAGCAGTTCAAAAAAGAATGAAACTTTCTTGCAACAAACAACCATGGCCTCCACATGGGATATTATCTGTTCTCCTGCATGCAGGTCTTTTTGAGACACTCCTCTGTAAAATGCTACTGGAAAATCCACCCCCATCGATTCACAGTCCCCACAGAGATAAATAGATATACAGATAGAAAGACAGACGTATCTATACACACGCAGAGCAAAGCACATATTAACATGCAGTAATAATTGGACCCAAATGGCATTTCACTTGTCTCTTGATCTATTTTAAGAGCCAACTGCCTTCCGCATTTTCCCTCTTTTCTCTTGCAGAGAACCTTTATACCATTCTCTGCTATCAGTCACCAGACACATTCCCAGGAACATAAAGCAGCAGAATAATTTAATGCCTTGGATCTATATGTCATTCCTGTAGCAGTGCTAAGCTCTCTAAAAATCTCACTCAAATATATCATTGCATCTCTAATGTCAGATTAGTTTAGGCCAAAGTCTAGAAGTATCTGTAATTGTTTGGTTAGTCCAGCAATATATGCATTTTCTAGAATGAGTAGCAGAGAGGAGAGAGAAGATGACAATGTTGGACAGATAAACAGGATTGCTGTTTCAACTTGAATGGATTCCGTAGAAGTTTTGTGTTTCCAAGTCTACTGATGAAGTGTGTCATCATTCCTGTCTACCGATAAAACTAAGGAAAAGCTACCACAACCATTCAGTTTAATTCAAAGCTCTGACACTGTGATCCCCTAAAGCTGCTTTCTGAAGTTGGAAATGAACGATTTTTTTCTCCTTTGTTTGCTATGCCAGGAAGAGATAATGCAGCACATTCAGTTAACATTTGTCCCTGAAGCACATTATCCCTCCAGGAGTATTACGTGGGAGTAGCACAGACATAGTGTCTCAAATTAATCAGGAATGGGATTAATCATGCGAGAAATAGAAGTTAAAATGTAATATTTAAAAATAAAGTTACAGCAGTAGAAAAGTATAATTAAAATATTCTTCCTAGCTACAATTTCTGTTGCCATGTTACGTTTGATTTTATCAGTAACTTTCCTCTATTTTTTAATTTCTCAGGTTTAATGCCTTAGAGTACAAACCTGCCATTTATTGAAGCCTAATTAGAAATGCCCAAGCTTTTCTTCCTATTCCCTCATTTTTCAGCAAAATGTAACAGCTTCATAAAGATTCTGATGTGCACAGTAGAGCTGACTGACCTGAGAGCAGCATGTGTGGACAGTGGACTGTGGAGTACCAGGGAGCAGCACTGAGAGGGGAAGGTAAGAATTGAGCAGGTGGATACAGGGAGTGTTGTTCCAGGTGAGAACTGACCATGAAAATTAAAGAAGAATTTCAGAGTACACTCAAAATAATGCCATGAGTGCCAGCAAGAAGCACAAGAAAAGTGAACACAATTCATAACACAATGGAAAGGCAAGTGGCAAAGTTCACCAAGAGCTCTGTGTTACCTGAATGGGGAAAGATTTTCACACTGCAGAATTCAGGTCAATCACTTGGTCAGGATTGCTATAATTAGAAATACGGGCAAGCATGCTTATTCCCTCCTTCTCCTCACATCAAAAATCCTTTATTTACTAAAGTCAGGTTTCTCAGTGAATTCTGCCAGGACCTCACTAATTCCTTCAGCTGCAATTTCCACTAACTATAGCACAGGACCGAGCATCATCATATTATTTGAAAAAGTTGTGTATCAGGAACTACTGCCAGAAGAACAGCAAATGAAATCTTTATTTCATGTGCATATTGTGGATCCTGTATTTATTTGCCACAATAATTATTAAAAATGAGTGATCAAAACTTCTTTTCTACCTGACTGGAAGCAGTTTTCCAACTGGAATCATAGTTTTATTATTTCCTATAAACACAACAAAAAACTAAGAGTATAGATAATCACGTGTCTCTGCAGATTGCCTGGATCAAAATTAATTGTCTATATTAAATTCAAAGACAGTAATCATCTGTCCGTATTTCTACAGGCTCCAACCTTACTCCTGTGGAAGATACAGAGACTAATACTTCATTTCTGCATGATCATGCTGAAGCAGAATGCAATTGCTTCCCTGGAACTACATTTTCTTTCTCTACGCATTTGTTCCTCAGAACTTGCTGTCTTCCTATTATTTTATCCACCCAGCATCTTATATCACCTACTGTTCACTTCAAATACAAAAAGCCTTTATCCTTTTGGTCTGACAAGGGATTTTTTTTTTTGTACAATGATACTGATATTAAATATGCCAGATCAACGTTACTTTTCCTTTCCTACCAAGAGGCCAAATGAAATCTCTTAAGAGATAAAGTGCTAAGTGTTTCATCTAGCTCATGGTTTTAATCAAACAGTATACTCCAAGTTTAAAATGTATAATACAAATCAATACAAATCCCAGGATTTTAAAAAACAAAAAGTGTTGCTCAATTAAATTGATGTCACAATTAGAAAAAGGTAGACCTGCAGCTTGCATGAATAAGGCATTGACAAGCTTCACATTAACATGCAGGGGATTAATCTTAAATATTGAAGAGCTCAGAGGTTTACAGTTAGCAGCATATTTAGAAGCTCAGTCAAGCACAGGTTTTATACAAATGGGAAGTGCTCCAGCAATTCGTCCTCTGCTTGGAGCACCTTCAAATACAGCAGAAAAGAAGCAGTGATTCCACACTCACAGGAGCCCAGACAGCAGGTTGCACCATATTATTCCCCCACATCCAGTACTTCCAAACCATGCCTTGAGTGGTGGGTCTGGTTTGGAGTTCCCTGTCGGAGGAAAGGAACCCTCTAGCAGAGGGTCACCAAAGCTCTTGGGGTCTGGAACAGCTGAGGTGCGTGGAAGGGCTGGAGGAACTGGGATTGTGCAGACTGAAAAAAGGAAGGCTCAGGGCATCCGATTGCAGTTTTCAATTACCTAAGGCAGTCAGGGTTTATAGAGCAGCCACAGCCAGGCTCAGAAGGATGCAACAAGAGGAAACAGTCACGATCAATAAACAAACAAAATTCTGATTAGATAGAATGGAACCATAATGGTTCACCATAAGAACCATCAAGCCTTGGAACGGAAGTCCAGAGAGGTTTGGAATCTCCATGCCTGAGAACACTCAAAGTTCAGTTAAAAATTATACTTAGCAATTGGATGCAACAAAGAGTCCAAATAAAAATACGTGTCTTGGGGGTGAACACCCAGAAACCTTTTTGTTGATGATCAAAAGGTTTGGAGACCACTAAAGTAAGGAATCACACAACCAATGGAACTCATTCAATCTGGATGCACCTCAAGGCAAGTTCATCACTCATTCAAAGAAAAGTATTCAGTTCCACAGAATATTCAACACTGCACATCAGACTGAAAGGATATTAAGATTCAAGAGAGAAACCAGAAACTCTAAATAAAGCTTGAGTTATGTGAAGGCATCCAAAAGATTTTTGTGGATTTTGTAAATTATTCTTCACGTACATTGCAAAATTTAGAACTCAAGAAATCTCACTAAAATTCTGGACAGCTTAGTTATTCAAATAAATCCTCACACCAGCAGGTGGTAAAGGAATCCAAAGCACACTTCATTTCCAAGGAGGCGCAGCTTAATGTCAAAAAATTTTAAGTAGAGGCTAACAGTGCCTTTCGTATAAACATTCCAATTAGCTAAGCCTGTTAAACCAAAGGCACAGCAGATTGCTCCAAAAACTTCCTGAGGCACTGTTTAATGTCAAACTAGCAAACCTTTAACAAGACAAACTCCAAGAACAAATTTGGCTGAAGCTGGAAGAGTGGGGCTGGAAGTAACAGGAAAATCCCATGAGTTACTCTGCTGTATTATTTGAACTGAAATCCCCAGGTAATTTTGAAATCACATCTACTTGCACAGATCTACTTGCTTGAATCAAACTGTCGTTTACAGTAGCTCACATTACAGTTATATCCCCTCACTTTCATTAAAAACTGAAAAAAATACAAAAATATCTTTAGCTGCTAATAAAGAAAAATAATTGTATATATAGAAACCTTTTGAGATTAGAGAAAAAGAAGATCCTTCAAAATTGTTTTTTCATGTTCAATTACTATTTTGAGGATTAAGAATTATTTTTACAACAAACTCTTGACCATCTC
Organism: Eulacestoma nigropectus; assembly: GCA_013397775.1. Classification (NCBI taxonomy): domain Eukaryota; kingdom Metazoa; phylum Chordata; class Aves; order Passeriformes; genus Eulacestoma; species Eulacestoma nigropectus. The sequence goes on along the minus strand of VZTE01005381.1, from coordinate 4,227,790 downwards.
TATGGAATTCCCATTCCGGCCAATAAAAATATTTTTAATATGTTAAATTAAATTATTATTATTACAATTAATTTATTTTTTAATTTACTTTCTTATCTCCCAAATACCAAAAAGTCTACGAGGAGCAGAGGAGGCAAAAAAAAGGTGATTTTAAGTGCCTTTCATTGCCCATTTTCACCTCTGATCCTTTTATCTTTTTTTTTTTAATTAATTAAAAAGCCAGTTTTCCTTCCTAAAACCACAAAACATCCCCCTTCTAACCTTAATTACTAAAATTTTTAGGAAATACAGTCATTTTGCAATGTCCCTATAGCATGTTTTATACTAGACAGAATAAAATAATGGTAAGTTCTAACACCACATTTGAAGTTAATTATTGTTCCAAAATTTCCTTGCATCCCTGACTGAACAGTACTTCATTTACACACATTTGTCAAAAACTCCTCAACAACTTTTGTTGTTTTAAAACTGTCAAATGAACATACTTAGTTCCTCCATGTAAAAATTATGTTGACTATCACCTTATTCTGCATAATTGTCTGTTTTATTCAACTCTCTTTAGATTTTATTCCAGAAGTCACTATTCCACACACCCCTCTTCTATTCCCAGCTCCAGTATTCTGGTCAAAGTCTCACAAGCAACACCCTCAAATCACTATTTAGCATAAACTGTCAAATCTCAGTAGCAATTGGAAAGTAATCATAATAGTACAAGTACAAAAACCCAGCTCATGAATGCTGTCAGACTGCCATGAATACTCTCCAGACTGTCCTGGAGATTTCCATGGTGAGAAAGTTTACTGGGTAGATTTTTAGGGGCACCTACGGCCGTTTTGTGCTCTAAAAGCTACACTAAGTCTGTGACTTCTGCCTTTCTCAACATTTATCTGCCCTGTAGAGGAATCAAATCTCATCATTGTCTCAAATAAAATACACATCTCTCTCTGGACTATGATCTTCTCTTATTTTCATGAATTATAAAGTATAGAACTGATTTAAGGTCTCCCAATATCAAGCTCTTCTGGCATCAAACTACACACAGAGATTCCTTAGCTATAAAAATGGGTCTCTTAATAATTCAAGAAACTCCTTAGTTGAGCCTTTGATTGCTTGGTGTTTGGGGAAAATAAAATTGTATTTATCCTAGAATTTTTTTGCTTATTTCTGATGGTTCTAAAGCCATATTTTCAAAATCTTAACGTACATTAACCCACTGCAAGTAAGAGGATGCCTTCTTGACTGAAAACGGTTCCTGGATAAATTTGAAGAAATAGCACACAGGTATTAGAAATGTGTTGAGACAAATTCCTGTTTACCAGAATATATAATTTCACATACTTGCTTGCAATATTTTTCGAAGTCTATTTCAAAGCACCTGCAAACACTTAACTTTTCCAAACAGCTGAAAATAGTGCTACAAAACAGGACTGACAATTATTGAGTCATTTCTATTAGCTGGAAATACGCAAGTTCCATTTTAAAAAAAATTTCAGAATAAGAAAAGTGATCTGAATTTTTTAAACAGCTGTCATCAGCTGAGACTTTGGTACCAGTTTGTCGCTTCAGCATGCTCTCCTAGCATGTACAAATGCAATAATAAGCAAGCAACAAAGATACTTGAGAGAAATGCTCCTGAGTCCACCTGGAGCAGGCTCAAAATAATGAGCAGACTGCAACTGAAAATAAGCTAAAAGCTTTTCCAATAATAGAAATAAGCACATAGAACAACAACAAAAAAAAATCTGTAAAATGTTTAATATATTTTATTTCTAATAGCTGCTTTTCTAGAACTAATCACTGTTTCACAAATGCATCGTAATTGGCTTGTTCAGACTTATTAATGAACTCATGACTAATTAAAATGCCTAATAGGCTATCTCAGGTAGAATTCAAGAATACATCCACAAAATTATGTTTAATGGGTGAAGAGGGAAATGTTAATGGAGAGATGAAGATAAATCATGTCTCAAAAATCAAGAATGAAGACAGGTGATTCAAAAAAAGAAATAAGTATCTGAAGAGAGAACAGATGTTGCCAGCTGACTCCAGAGCCACATGGCAAAGCTGCCCTGTCATTAGTAATCACAGCCCTTCCCTTTATCATAACCTTATTCGGATGCAGAACTAGATTTGTGCTTTTTGTATTTTTAACTACCCAGTCATTGTTCAGATGGCCAGAAGCGTCTTCCTAGTTCAAACGGATCCATCTGGATCCACTTTTAGAGACTGGAGAGCATCTTCCCATCACAAACTCGTTATTGAAACTAAGGTTTTGCAGGAGGTTCTGTGGAAAATTTCTCAGTTTAGTAGCCATACCCAGTGACCTCAGAACAGTCCTCCTTCAGGAACTTGTGAGACAAGCCTGATTTGAAAACTGTGTGCATCCTCATTTAGAACAGGAAGTTCAGTACTTCACACAGCAGAAAACTGCTCAGTGCAATTCCTGCTTGTTGCCTTTTGCCTGTCCCTCGATGTGTCTTTAGCCTGAGACCGAGTAAAACCACGTGTCAGAAATTCTGAGAGCATTTCTTCATCACGTCCGTCTGCTCACCTGTGCTCCTGACAGCTGAGTCCATGGAGTTACATTCTTAGAAGTTTTGTTAAAGGCTGCAATATGAAGCCAGCTCTCATTATACACCAGAGGGAGCATTATGAACATCCCAACCATAGGAAAAACTTTAATCAGCATTTGCTGATTTGCCTTTTTAGATAAGAGTCCAACCATGAATTGAAAATCAAGTCTTATTACTCCCAATGCTTTCATAATTAATTGCTTGTGAAAAAGTTAATAAGGTTTACAGAAATGTAATGCAATGTAGCACAGAAATGTCAGAACACTAACACAGTCTAAGAAATGGAAATTGCCTTTTGAAAACAATTCTGTTGATGATTTAGCCACAGCGTTTGTTGTTAGCACATTAAAACTTCTTTAATTAGAAATGACAAATTAGAAACTATCATGTCCAAGGTGGTTTTTAATCATTACAAAAAACAAGATACCTTAAAATGAACCACCAAACCTTTGGATAAATCATAGAAATAAGCAAACCTCAAATAATCCATAGGCCTTTAATGAGAGAATTGAGACTATCAAAGAGAAAATAAATTGTCAAAACAGAGAAGAAGGAGAGTCAACTTTCCCCCTTATTTTCTTTTCCCAGATTTTTAACTGGAAGCCACTTATTCTATATTAGAACATTTTGTACTCAAATGTTACTTTCAGAAATCTGTGTAACTTCAGTGAGGAAAGCTACAGTTATGGTCGAAACCACTTTAGCTATCCAAAAGACAGAAAGTGACTTAAACGTGAGAGAATATTTTCAATAAAATGTTATGAAATCTCAGCCTTTTCCCATTTCCAATTTATGCAGCATAGATTGAAAATTAACATCAGTATGCAGCTTGATAAAAGCAGCCTCATAAATTTACCATTCACCTTTTCACAGAATCACAAATTAAAACAATCTTTCTGATTAAGAGAATCTCTTTGTACATCATCTCTAATTTTTTGTGCTGCACAGTTACCGTGGTGAGACGTGATTTAGGATAGAATTTTGCCTCAGATTAGCTGAGGTAAATCCAGCGCTGAAGATTTCTGCTGTGGGCACATAGCCAATTTGGCCCCAAGAGTCTCTGATCCTGCACTCCCGGGGTTTTTATATGGTTTTAAGAATTCGGATGCTGTTATTTTTCCAAATTATTTTTCTTGTAATAAACAATTTTTTTAATTAAGAGTTGTTCCTATTTTTAACATAGGACCCAGAACTACCAAACCAGTCTCATAGGAACCGCTCAAGGCACTGCTCGATTGACATGTTCGCAATGGAGCATTTTTTTGCTGCCTGCAGTTTTAGTCAGACAGCAAACAGGGGTCTTTACATGTTACCTCATTCTGCAGGGCTGCTGTGGTTTGTGAGGTCTCTCATGTCTTCCTACAGTTTGATCAACTTCCCCCTACCTTTAGCAGGAACTGAGTAAGGCTTTACATCTGGCTTCTGCATGCTCTCCAAGTAGGTGATAGAATTTCATTTTTAGTTTTAGAATGCTTAAAATATAAAAGATTTTTGGTAGATTCGGCCTTCAGTTTTAGCCAAACATAATGCAAACAAATCCCTCTGGGTTTACATTTTACTGGAACTAGCTCTCTTCTATCAGAAAAGTCAAAACTAAAGGAATTCTGCTCTTTGACTACAGTTCCCATTTACACATAAAGAGTCTTGGCAGCTGCTGGCAGAGGTGACCTTGCCACAAGAGCTGTGTCATGCTCTTCACATTGTACCTGCACAATCTGGACGTGTGATCACATCACACCAGCGCTGTGAGCAATCTGACAACACTGTGGTCCAAATCTGCTGTTTCTGCCCTTGGCTGCTACAACAGGATGGCTCATTTCTTACTGTGCACACCAACACAGCTGTATTTCATATGCAATGGAACCAACAAACACGATGAATATAAGAAAAAAAGACTTTACCATTATTTATTTGACTTTTGAAAGAAACTAACCCAAATAGAAAACAATTTTATTTGAATAAAACCTACCCTGGTTCATCATTAAGTCTTCATTTCATATGAATTGTATTTTCCATGTCTGCAGAGCACATTCACTCATTGAAGCAAAAAATGTGAAAACTAAGGATAATATTCTTTTCTCTTGATCTCATTTGGTCTGAACTATTCTGTCAATATTACTTCAGTTTTACCTCTGTAGATAGGCCATGACTTAGGAGCTCTTTTAAACCTAATAAGAGCACTTGTAGCCACCTATCATGTCCTCAAAGGTAAGATACGCCACACAATTCCTTACAGCATGAGTAATACTGAACTTCTGATGCTTTTCTTTATTGCTGGTGTGACTTTTAGATTTATGCAAATTGCCCCATGGCTGAAATATATCAATGGAAACATTTCTTAATGACTTAGTGCTCTTGTGTATATTCAATAATATTTAATTCTCAGTTTTCATAAATTCCCAGGGATTATAAAAGGCTTGGCAGGAGATTCATTTAGAGATCCTGACTCTCTTTAATGAGAAGGGAAAATAAACAAAAAAGAAACATACAGAAATATACAGCATCCTTTCTTTAAGTCCCTAGTATTTAATATCAGCTTCAAGATGACCAGTTATAAATACATCATGCCTGCTCTTCACTTTCAGGGATGAATATAATACAAGGCACCAACTGACAAAAATCTAGACTGAACTCAGTAGCCAACGTTCCAAAAAAAAAAAAAAAAAAAAAAAGTGGTATTTTGTGCCTAGGAACCAAAATCACTATTTATAAAACCGCAAAAGAGAAAGTTCGTGTTCTGAGGGCAAAACCATACTCACAGATATATAGTGAGGACACTGAAGATAAACATTTCCATCTTACAGTAGAATGAATGTTCATTAACCTTTTGACTATTTCAGGACTACAAAAACCATTAGACCTTCTGGTTCCAATAGTTTCTCTGAGCAACGCTTATATAATTCCAAACAATTTATCTGTTGTAGGCTTTTTAACTGGATTCATGCCCATTTAACAAGCCAAAATGTAGATTAGGTTTGAATGAAAATATCAAGGAGATTAATTTAAATATAAGAAGTCACACTTACAAGAAAGGCCTTCCTCTCTCATTTCGTTTCTTCAACAACATTCCTTAATTGAGCGTTTGTGTGGCCAGTTCTATTCTCCACTTGGCTCTCTTAATTTTTCTAGAACATACCAAGGGGTTAAACAGCACTTGGAGAACTATAAAAGAAAGCAAAACAAAACAAATACCAGAAGCTGCATGCTGAAAGTCACAGCTGAATAGTGACAAGTGTATTTGTTATAGGCATTTTTATCACAGTTTAAGTTGCCTAAACTTACCAACCAGAGGAGAATTAAACAAGTGCAGTGTTATTCAGTGCATGTGTGTATTTTCAAAATGAGCACAGAGAACCCCGTAGGGCAGTGAGCATCAGCCCTGAGAGTCATTTGTTTGCTACAGTGCAGACAGTTCACTCCTGCAACAGCACTGCCTTGGAATAGCAGCACTGCAGATGGCTGTGGAACAGGAATTCTCTCTTCCCTTGGGTCTTGCAAAGTACTCTTCCCTGCACAAGTGGGTTTCCTCTACACATGGAGAATTCCTTCCAACTTTTAAAGACCATTACAGGCTACCTTATCCTCAGGACCCCTGCTGGTGTCTGAGCTGAGCCTGCACGTGGGGTGTGAATTCCCAATATACACCAGCACCAGGCTCACACACACCTCCCATCACCCTGAGTCCTTCTCCCAGCTTCCAAAGACAACTGTCCTAAAGAGAAACTATCAGACTTCTCTCCAAAATTCAAGATAACCCACCCACCCCCCACCCCCCCCCATTCAATGCCAAAATTGTCTCCAGGGTATATTTAGTTTTCCCAGTTTCTGAAACATAACACATCCTTTAGTGGACAATTATCAGAGTTCATATATTCACCCCTATCCATAAGCATGACCACGAGGCCCAGATATCTTCTAAGTTTTTCTTTAAAAAGGACAAAAATCTTTGTAGTAAAATCATTCCTGCTAGCCAAAAGCAGTTAAAATAATACTTTTCTTTTGATATTGAAGGGTAAGCATCGATAGGAACCGGTATAACATAAATTAGGGCCTGTGAATAGGTACATTGTACTTTCAGAAGACTTTATATTATAAAGTGTCTCTTGACTTTCTCATTGTTTGAATAAATGACTACAGGAGAAGGGTTTTTGAGAGGTTGCTGATTAAAGTGCCCTTTATTGTTAAAAGCATAATTAAGTAATACTTGAATTTATAACTCTCTTCAGGGAGTCCACACTCCTAAAGAAATTAGAAAATGGCTCAGCCAGAAAGTCATCTAGTTAATAATAGCTTTTAATTATCACAGCTAGCCTGTGTGGCATTCACATTTGCAAGGTTTCATTTTATTTAAAGAAATTAAAGTGCAGATCAAGTCACCAAACCCTCCTTTTATGCACCGTCCAAAGTCCATTAAACAAAATATAATTTAAGAACAGCATGGAGTTATAAATAGCCTGCTGTTTGGAATAGCCTGTCAGTCTGTTCCCAATTATATATGTTTAGCTAACAGCTCTCTAATTAGCAATTGCTTCTGACTACATAGCTCCTAAAATGTTTACATTGGAAGTCACAAATTACTGTCTAATTATGTTGGCTACATTATTGTGCATAAAACATAAATAAAATATCAGCCTATGCTATAAAAACAAAATGTGCTGTCATCACTGCATGACTTCAAGACATACCATTGATATTCCAAGCCTTAGATATACCACTGAAATATATAATCATATATATATATACACAAATGTATATTTGTACAGCCAAACTTGTATCAGATGATGAAATCTGCATCTCATTCCCACAGCTAAACCAGAACCAGCAGATAACTGAAATTTTGTTTTCCCTCCAACTCTAGGATATACTGCAGAACTGTGCATCAAAAAAAAAAAATTAAGTATCACTGTAAACTTTCTCAGAAAAGGACTGGCCAACATCTAAAGTATTGGGATACTTCAAATAAACCAGCAATTTCCTCTTCATATCTGAGCTACTGTAACCTATGTGTGAATTTTTGTTCTTCAAGAATTATCATGAAGTGGCCTCCAAATCATCAAATGAAAAGTACCCGCCTCTCTCCTATATTTAACTAGGACATCTTGTCAAATATGTTGACAAATTTCTTTGCTGTATTTATGAAAGCTGTCATGCTCATTTACATGCAGTCCAGCAAACATCTCAATGAACACGTAACACAGTCATTCTTTCAGCCAGGCATTGACAAAGCACATCTGTCAGCACATAGAAGAGTTGGCAAATTTTTTTTTTCTAATTTTCTAAATGGTAAATTGTTCATTAATACTAACAATATTAATTGATTTCTGATGAATAAACGTAGGGCAGTCGTGCTTCCCCTTAGAGAAGTTTGAGGGAGATGAACAAAAAAAACTATGAGACAGAAAAACTTTCTAGCCTCCTACTGGGAGCTGAAGCAAATGTGAGAATCAGGAAACATTTCGTTCTTCCCAGGAGGATGAAAGTTGGCAGAATAAACTGCCAACTTATGACACCATCACTGAAGCTTTTTAAGGTAAGGCATGGTGTGATTACTTCCATGTTGTATTCAATGGTATGGATCAGCAGACTTTGGAAAAAAGCTGTGTATTTCTTTTTGTTTTCAATTAGGTTACTTGAGATGCCTAAACATCTTTTAGCCAGATCTGACACCACTGCTTGCTGACACTTCCTAGAATAAGACGGTTTTTTTGGACACTTTCAGTGACAGAACCCCAATAATTTCAGTAACAGATGTGTTACAGACCCTTGAAAATCCCATACTGTGTCCTTAAGGGCTGACACTAAAAAGTTAAAAAGCCAACCAGGTTTGTTGTGCATTTTCTCTAATAATAGCTCACCTCTACTTGTGAATTATTCTCCCTCTAGAAAAAGAAGACAAACCTAAAATAGCTGTTGCCATTTCCTCCAGGGCCCTAAACTATTTTTTAATATATTCTCACATCTCAGTACCTTAATTATTAATTTGTTCCCTTAGCTGACTTGTTTTGTGAGCTCTCCTCACCAGTACAAACCTATTTACCAGGCTGCATTTTTCAACTTATATATGATCCTTTATTTTATTAAAAATCTACTCCCTAAATGCTTCCCTATCAGTCAGAAAACTACCTGTCACACATGATTATGTTAATTTAGCTTAAGGTTCAGAAAAAATGTGCACATTATTAACAATGAAAGCAAACAGATGGAGCAGGTGACCTTGCTTCTGTCAAAGAACGTACTCCATCCATTCAGCATTTGGTAGGAATGACCTTCACATGCAGTTAATTGACCAGCACAACTACAGTGAGAAAAAGAACATTTCCTCTGATCATGAATTTATTATGGAAAAGAAGTTCCCACGCTGTGTTTTCCTGGCACTGTTTTGTTACAAAGGATGCCACGACTCGGGCCCCAAGGCACTAATCCTGAAGCACTATGAACAAATTAAACAGACTCCCAGCACACTTGCAAACAAGGTGAACTGTGCAAATTCAATGCCAAAGCTGAATTGGGCAAAGATAGCTAAATCAGCATTTGATGGGGGGCAAGGTGTGGGTAGAAGAATCAACTAAGCACATCATCCTGTTTTTCAAGTGCTAGATTCCGTAGTCCTTCCCTCCATGAAATAGTTCTGCTTGTTTCAACAGGCTAAATTATTTTCCATGTGTCCACTTATAGCAGACACTTTGAGCATTAAGTTTCCTTTAAGCCTTTCCCACTCAATCTACATTCAGTGTTAGTGTGTAAAGGTTTAATACTGGTAGAAGCACAGAAATGAACTTCAAAAAGAGACTAAATTTCCGTCACAGACCTAAGGAAAATTGTTCAGTCATTTCAAGGTTATCCCACACAGTCATTCACCAAGAAATATGCCCAGGATTAGCTACCAAGACACTGTTCCTTCTCAGGATCCCCCAGAAGTTTATAGATAGCAACTCCAAAGAGGGGCACATACTGAAATTGCGATTAGTGCAAGGCCTAAATACCCAACTACAGGAGTACACATTACATGGAGGGTCTTTTCAGAAAATAACTTTCTAAAAAGTACTCCAATGAGAGCTGCACACCTGCTGCCAGCCTCAGCTAAACCTACACATTTCAGAGTGAGGCAGTATCAGTTCCAAGTCCCATATTCATCTATTGCATTTGTATTTGCAGAAAAGCAGACGTGCTCATCATTTGTTTACCTTACAGGACACAGCCTGTGTCCACATCCTGCTCCGGACTGTACAATACCCACAAACAGTGATTGAATCAGGGAGCATCAGCTAAGTAATTTACAAGTTAAGCATATTCATAGTTCGTGGAATTTCTAGCACAAAGTCTCATGGATATGACCCAGGCAGTGCCAATCCTGCACTGTGCACACAGATTGGATTGTGAACACTACTGCAATATCTCATTTCAAATTAGAGGGCAGTGACATACCATGGGAAGTCTCACAGACCAGCAGGAAAACAGGATTTCCTCCTGCAAGCCAATTATTTTTAGTTAGGCTATTATCTAACACAGCATTCAGTTTTGTATCTCCAGGCTTGTGCTTTATCCTGGGCCATGTTTGTATTTTAAGAAGAATGAAGAAGCAAAAGTGGCTGCTTCACAAATAATGAGGTAGCAGGAGTTGGGAGGCCACCCCTTTTCAGTCAGACATGCAGTGTGCAGGTTCTGCCAATGACACTGGAAAAGAACATGTGGATAAGTAAATAAATATAAATAGAAGAGATGCAAAAAGAATTGACTCTTCAGTCAGAATGAACAATGAATTTTTGACATTCTGATCTCCAGAGAGAACAGAAATTAAGTATCTTAATTACAGAACAAAGAAAATTGAAATCTAAGCAGTTTCAAACACATCATTTATTGCTGCTCAAAAGTGTCACAAAGTTTTTCCATCCCATCTATCTTTTAAATAACTCTGCCCCTCTGGGAACACTCATACTTTTATGAGTTTATTTCTAGTATATACAGGATCATCTCCATCACCCTCCACACAAACATTTTTCTCAATTTTTATTATTGTAAATAGTCAAACCATGTCTGAAATTTCCCACCCAGTGAAGGATAGGCCACTTCTATGTAAAAGGAGTGAACTTTCTTGTTAAGATACTTAATAACAGCATTGCAGAAACCACAACAAAACATTTACGACATTGGGATAATTATAATCACATCCAGAGAGCCTGCTAATAAACCTAGTAGGACATGAAAATGAAAAGGGTTTTGCTATAGCTATTTCATTTTGTCCTTTAAAGTAAAGTAAGTAAATTAAGTAACTCAGTTTTGGGAACACACTATTTAACAGCATCTCTTTGGAGAACAAGAGACAATGACCAAGGTTTTGCTTCAGAGGTGTGATTGAAAATTCCAGTATTTAGCTCCCATGAAGAATTCCATTTGAAGAATTTACGATAGATTAAGGTAGGAAATATATTACTATCCTAATTCTTACAGAACTTACCTCACAAAAGGAACAAAGTCACAATCATTTGTTTGGCAGACTGGCCATCAATGGCAGTAATCTACGTAATTTGACGTACTGTGAACCTTAATTTTCATTAATAATAGGGAGGCCATAAAAGTTTAAAATTTTTGTCACTGATGATTGATGCCATAAATTAAGGATATGTTAGAGGGAGTATTACACAAAACAGCATTAGTCTGTAATGAACTTTGTTTGCTAATATAATCTTGGACCTAGGGAACACCAGCTCTAGAAGGTTAATGGAGTAATATTGAGTATTATTATGTTGTCTTTTGTGTTTATACATTGGTGGGTCGAACAAAACTGGTCATTAAAAGGCAACCTTGGGTTTTTAATGAGAAAAATTATGGGGAGGGAAAAAAATTATGATTAATCAATTCAAATGGATTCTACAAATTATATCTCAGCTGCCTTCATGGTTTGTAGTAATGCCTGTAAATATATCATCTTAAAAATAACATTAATCTTACAGTAAAATTTTACCTGATAATTGTCAAATACAGCCATAAAGAAAAGCTTAGAATTCAGCCTACATTAATTAAATGCTCACAACAGATCATTAGTTATGTTAACATTTTTTAAAGCATCACTTGACCTGTTTCAACACCAACCTAATTCCTCAATGCTGTTTGGATTATCCAAAACATCCTATAAATGCTCACCATTTTCTACTGGCTTTAGACAGGCTAGAGAAGAACATATAATAATAATAAATAGCGTAACTTCTAAACTGAATACTAGTAATACTTGTCTTCAGCTTGGTAATTTTTCTATTTTACAAGTATTTCTGTTAAGTCACCCATAATTCTACATGAGCGGAAACACAGACATTTCTCTAATGCTTTTCTTCTTTATTTTTTAATATAGGATTTTTTAAATTTGAACTTTAAGCTCTGTCAACTATTTCTACCACTTTACATTATGCACTGAGATATAATAATGCTTTTTGTTTTCGAATTAGTCTTTCTGAATGTTTTCCCAGATCTCACTTAGATTCCTTTTCAATATATTTTTATTCCTAGTATTAACTTCATTTCACATCTCCCCTCCTTTCGAAAGGCATCATTTTCCCCTAAGCAACAGATAAAACTTTTTATCTTTATATCACCTACTTTTTACCAGAAAAGTCTTCTGATCTTACATCATTTATCAGTTCTTTGGAAGTTCTTTTCCTTTTGTATCCACTGCACTCCAGTGAATAAGTCCATTTGCTCTATGACCACAACCACTTCAGTCTTAAAACAGGAAAAACAACACTGGTGCTTAACTAGCAAACAGCCTACACAAATAACCTTACCAACATCTCAAGAAAGCAAGGCAATTTCTTGCGCCAGCAGAAATAAAAATATCAGTAACATTTATTGCATTTGTCACTAACTCAAAGCTAAATAACCCAAGCAAACCTGCTGCCAAACTGAGCAGAAGATCATGCCACCAGCCATGCCTGTTTGGAAAAACATACTCCTCAATTTATACACAGTTTACTTCAGATCTGTAACCCAGCAGTGAAACATGCCATCATATAATCTTTCTTAGTTATAAATTATTAACTAACAATTAAGTGTAAGTTGTGAGTGTAATTGGACTGTTAGTATGTAGGTTTTGCTCCTGGGGTTATTCAACTTCAGCTTTAGTGGAGGTCTCTGAACAATTTCCTATTACCTTATAATGACTTTCAGTAAATGTTTATCTGCATCCAACAGATTGTTCTGCTTCAAAATACTGTGCTGCAAGAGAAGCTGAAGTATCATCACCATGAACTAATTATTTATGGTTGAAAATGTCAAAGAGACCCTTATAAGTTGCTGAAGCATAAAATTTGCCCTGCCTTCAACTTGCTATATTCTAATGAGATTCTAAGTTATAACAGAACATCCCAGGGCTTCCTCTGATACTGTTTTAATCAAATTTCCTTTTTTTTTTTTATAGGGTTCTGAGCAAATATTGTACATTGCACATCTCCCTTCAAAATGTTCTCTAACTGCTAATGAACCACAAAATGGCTCGTGATTATTGTGTGGTTTCCACAAGCAGCAACTGTTCTACACATCCCATTTGCTAAACCCTGCAATGTGCTCAATAGACCTAGAAGGGTCTATTGAGCTTGCTTTTCCAGCAAGCCCAATGTTTCCTTCTAATACCAGGTGTTTTCTTTTGCATCTTACAAGATAACAAAACCAGTAAATTTTCCTACCTTTAAAACAGTGCACTCAACACCAAACACACATCATAGGACATGTCATAAGAAAAAAAAGATGGTGATATGTAGAAACAGCCCACATATATTTATCTGAAAATTATTGTCCTACTTAAGATCTTTCCAGTTTTGACCCACTAACTTATACTGGAAACCTTGGGGCAGATCAGCTGCTTGCTAAATCCCTCAGAGTTGCAGAGATGAGGAAAGGATAGCCATGCCAGAAGCGTTTCTTCACGTTCACCCGTAATGTCCTTTCCAGCTATGCCACAAGTTCACGCAGTCCAGAGCAATTGCAGCAAAACAAGGAAAAACATGTATGTGGAAAATCACTTCTCTCCAACAGAGCTGATGAAAACCATGTTCCTAGATGGATCTTTTCAGTATCGTTTTAGGATCTGTGCAATATTGTAGAATACTGAAAAGACCGTTAAAATCAGTGGATGTGTCAATTTTTGTAATTTTGAAGAAAGTCTGTTAAAAAGGAAAAATCCCCAGGTAGTGGCTTTGTTGATGCTGCCTGTATGCTGTTGGTTTTTAAATGTAATTTTTAAAAATCCCCTCTACCATACCTATTGTTTTTCGAAAAAAGGAAAAGATGTACTATGTTCCAGTTCAGAGCTTGATCCCAAACTGTTATTGACTGAGATCAATCCCAGAGCTCCCGGTAAACTGTCATTTATGTATGTGAGATGCACAGAAAGTGCAGAAACAATTACTGGCAACTTTAGTATATTTGTACAGTCTATGGGAGTACAGAGAAGGGCCTTTAGAGATCTTCAAGTATTTTTTTTCTCCCTAAGATCCCAAGTATTCTTTTTCTCCCATGATCATTTCAGCAGGTGTTATTTTTCTGACAGACATTCAGGAAACTAAAAAGTTAACCCAGAGGTACATGACCACAATATTTGAAGATGTCTTTCATGTGTTCTTAAGATTGTGAACATCTTTTGGACCCAAATGTTTTCAGTTAAATTGTTGCACAACCTAACTTTTATATGAAGAGATTTCTAACACATCATGTTATAATTGCTGGTGATCTGACCTCTTTTTATAAAAGATTACCACACACCATCAAAAACAATGAAGTTCTCTGAACTATCTGCTGCCTACTGAACAGTATAGAACTACACCTGTGCTCCAGGAGTCAAACTCCAGCACTCCATACCCAGCACTTTTCTACTGCTCTCTACTGCTTTTGCAATAACTATAGAAGATTAACATCTTCCTGCAAGTATTCACTGATGGGACAGGGGGTTGTGGTTTTAAACTGAAAGATGGTAGATTTTGATTTTAGGAAGAAATTCTTAACTGTGGGGGTGGGGAAGCCCTGGCACAGGTTCCCAAAGCAGCTGTGGCTGCCCCTGGATCCCTGGCAGTGTCCAAGGCCAGGCCGGACAGGGCTTGGAGCAGCCTGGGATAGTGGAAGGTGTCCCTGCCCATGGCAGGGGTGGGACTGGATGAGCTTTAAGGTCCCTTTCAACCCAAACCATTCTGTGATTCAGAACTGCAAAGGACTGCAAGCCTTTTTCAGGGTCCATCCCCTCTATCAATATGTTACAAATTAACAGGTCTTAGTTATGAAACCAACACTAAGCAATTAAGCAAACACTGAGGTATTGCAAAGAGTCCCAGCACTGCCAGCAGGTTTCTTTAAGATAACAGATGTATATTTCTATTGAAAGTGAGATTAATCTTCTAAAGCATATAAAAAAATCTTGCTCTGGGAAATGTCTCCTCACATTAAAATGAATTCAGATTTGGTAATGATCAGAGAAAAAGTGGTGCTTTTTTCAGCTCTCCAGTTGCAGACAGCCATTTGAACTATGGCCCAATGAGACCAAATAATAGGAAGAAGGGAATAGAAATTGTCTCTGACCTACTGTGCTATGCTGAGTATTCCAATACACAGTGTTTGTCCATCTCATCAGTTTTATATGACATTGACACAAAAAGTTTGTTATTTCCTAGAATTTTGCTTTTATGTATAATAAAACTCTTTTTCCTTTCACGAGCTCACAGCTTGCACAGCAAGACCCCAGTACATACATGTAGATTAAAAGCATGCAAAATAATGCACAGCACTGAAAGCTCACAGAAGACCCAGCTATGCCTAAACATTTGTATCATCTTTAAGAATAAGATTTCTCTTCTACTTGTAGAAATCCCAAATATTGAGAGGAAGTTTGGGGGTAGTGTGATGCATACACTCTGCCATGCTAGCAGAGAATTTCCACTTCCAATTACCCAAGCATTTCAAGATAGCCTGAAATCCACCATGTTAAAATTTAAGCAATTAAAAGGTAACTCTCTACTTTATACATAACAATCTTGTAACATTACCTCTGTTCATTAATAAATTCTCCAAGTCTTTGCAAAATGCTGGCTTCTCTTGGCTGCAAAGCTGGAGTATCTTGAGCAGTCCCACAACAGCTGTTTGCCGTAATTCCATGTAGTATTCCTGCCATGGATCAGCTGAAAGTAGGGCTAGTAAATGGTTCCTAACAGAAAATTATAAGTCTACAGACCAAACCACTGCACCCCTGTCTCATGAAAATACACTGCATTGGGATTGCTGAAACTGCCAGTCAGGCTTTAAAAGAAAAACAGAGAAGATATTACAAGAACATTAGCATCAAAATGTCAAGTCATGCATTCTTCCAGGGAAAACCCCACATAAAATGAAGTTGAATTCCCCTCAAAACAATAAATTCAGACCAAAGCTATCACTTTCACAGTATACTATATATTTGTATTTTTTTTTAAAAATGAAAACAGAAAAAAAACAACTTAGACCCATTTTAAGCTTCTTTACATGGGAACTTTTAAGAACTGAAACAGGCCACCAGATTCTACTCAATCTTCCTACCTTAGTTAATTTTCCTTGAATTAATAATTAAAGGATACATCTGGTTTGTTTAAGAATAGTATTTAACATTAATATTAAAGTAGCAGCTACGATATAGTAGAGGGAAAAAACTCTTAAAGAAACCATTCCACGAAATGACCGTGGTTATTTACTTGGCTTCCACCTGCTCCATTTGTTTTACTGCTATTACTCCCGTAGCCATAATTAAAACAGCACAGGAGATATTTTCATACATTTCCATCATTAGCAGGGAGTGTCTGAAATGGCACATCCATGTACCATGAGAGCCCAAGTCACAGACACGACCCTGAATGCCCCCTTTCCTCACAGACAGCACTTGAGGCTGCCCAAACTGCAATTTCTCCATCTTTTTGTTTTCCACATTTCCCGTTTTTAATTTGAGTGCTGCCACTAAGGACCCAAGTCACTGATACCCAGCAGTAAAGAGCTTTTTACCAAATTGCTGGTATATCAGCAGTCCAAATGTGCTACTTTTGGAAGTTCAAGTTTGCAAACAAGCCTGATTTATTGAGCTGGAATTGATTTACCATACCTTATAGGCAACATTTTAAAAAGCTGTTCTGGGCTAATTACATACTCAGCTGATTCCCAAGTGATTAATAAAGTTCCTAACTAACTTTCTGTCTCTTTTCTGAGCTGCCAGATGGAGTAGAGAAAACCCATGTACATCCCATAATGCAGATTTTCATATCAATGAATAAAGCTTACAGCTAAGAAAAAAAATAAACTAGGGAAGATTTTACATCTGCTTTACTTTAACATTCCTAAAAGATATAAACAGGCTTACCCTTTCCTCTAGTTTTCAGACCAGGTCAGAAATATTTTCATATTGGCCTCTGTTATTATAACAGTGCTATTACACCAAAAATTTAAGTTGAATAAAAATACTTTTTTCATTAAACAAATCAGAATCTACCATACTGCCTTTGCAGACACTTGTGCCATTCAGAGCTGACATAAGTTCCCCCATTTTTGCGGTCTCTGTTCTTTACTAAGAACAGTTAAGTGGAGTTTGCGTCACTTTCCTTTGCTTTTCTCGCAAACAGAAAACACTCTGAAGGTGACCTTGCTGTACTTTCATTTTTCTTCTTCTTTAAATTTAATAAAGAATGTAAAAAGTAATCAGAAGATGGCCAGTGATTCAATTCTTTAGAGAGTGATTCAAGTTCATTTGTCCCTTATAAGAACCAAAGGAAAAAAAAATTCATTATTAATTTAGGCAATTAAGAGTACTTTGAAAGCAATAACCAGTACATTAAAGAACTCGTCTCTAGAGTGCTGCTCACAGTCTATGAAAAGTTAATTTTAGAGCATTTCAAGTGAAGAAAGGTCATTTCCTAGATGTGTTCTACAGAATATTGTAATTTTTAAATGGTAACTAAAACAAGAGTTTTTTTGTAAATATGGGGTGAATGGTATTAGAAACAAAATTAAATATATGCATTATAATGTCACTTTAATTTAAAGTATGTGTAATAATATTTATAATCTTTTCCTCTTGTATCAAAGAAGAATCTATGGTTTTCTTCCTTATGTTTACAGAGTGTACAGTCTAAAATGAAAATTTCTATACAATACACAATAGTTAACACTAAATCTTTCTAGTTTCTAGAATCAATTGGTAGAAGTAGAGTGCAGCTTCAACCCTACAGGAAAGGTGGGGAAGTCCTTTACAGTTAAAGTTTATTGATATTCAACTCTTGCCAGTCACAATGTACAGGACCAGAAAGCAGCCCCACAAGGCATATAGGATCTCCAGCACTTAATCAAATTCTCTTGACTCAGAAAAATTACCTGGCTCACTTTTGCAAAGTGCAGAAACAGGTTATCTATGTGAAAACTTAGTATTCACTGAGGGCATCAATTCTATGATAGCATGAACTGCTTAAGTGTGAAGGGAACTGCATTAAACTATGTACAAATGTCAATAATTTTATCAAGAAATAGAGTGCAAGACAGGAATAGTAGAGGCAGTTAAGTAAATTTCCCCCACAGTAAAGCCAGAGAAATGATAGTACAGCCACCAAGGCACAAGGCTGTGATTAAAGTTTCAAATTCTGTCTGCACCAGACTTTCTATATGACTACAAACACTGCACAGCAGCACATCCACATTCCTCAGTTTCTCATGCATAAAAGAACATTAATCTTTTCTGCACAAAGGTGGAAGTTCTTCATAAGCGTGACAAATTTATCAAAAAAACAGAGAGCTGGTCCTCACAGTAATTAGAGGTTTGTGTGTGATATTATTTTTCGGCAAATGCAATGTTAAATGCACTAAACCCTTGTGGAAGACGAGGTAATGCTGTAAGTTAATATTTTCTGCTGCTCTGAGTAGGTAATATTCTATGATTTTTATAAAAGCATTAAAAAGGTAAAATGTGATGATGAAATTTCATGGATGTTCATTGCACCACAGAAACTAATACTAGCACAGAATCCTTTCCAAGTTCACTCATATCAATAATGCATCTAGGTTAGATAAACATGGGATTGTATTTCTTATTCTGTCAGTCTACAAAAAAGTCTTAGGTCCGCATTTGAACACCCCTCTCAAACCTTGGCATCCACCAAGAATACTCATCACAAAACAGTCTTCAATGCAATAGGAAAACAACAGAGAGAAAAGCCAACAGCGCAAAATAATAATGTACTCTAACCAAAATCATCCTCACATGACATTAAAAAGTATGAGTTTGGAATAAAGGTTTCTTTCAATGAAAGGATTACAAGTACATCTAATAAAACATATTATTGTGTTCTGTCAAACTAGAAGACAGCAATAAACTTCAATTTGATAAAGCAGAAGATTTCTTGGGACCAATTTTACATTTCGTAATACAAAATATATCATCTTTGTACAAATATACTAAGAGGTAATAGTCCCAGTAAACTATATTTCTTATCTTTTCTGCCTAGTCTGGCGTAACAACAGTCAACTGACATTCTGAAATAGTTGTATGTGCCAGTTAGAAATTTCTTTCCCTCACACTCACAGAAAGATATCCAGCATGGATTGGAGGATGACTAAATATTTATGCATCATAGACTGTTCCCTACAATTATCCCAACTTCTAAAATAATAATATAAAACATACTTTTTTAAAGGAAGAGTAACACTAAACTAGCAACACAGACCTGGATTACCATACAAAGATACATACACAGCTAACAGCGGGGTTTCGGCAGACATTTGTGGAAGTGTACCTTTCTGCTGAAGAGGCAACAAAGAAGTAGCAAAGAAGAAAAAGAAGCGACTTGAACAAGAACTTTTAGCACCCAAGAAAAAGGCACATTTTCTCCCCAAGTGAAGACTTGACATTATAGTCAATTTGATTCCTGCTGTGCTCTAAGACACCTGCTTTTCTAGAATTTTTTCATAAATAAACTGAATTGTGTTAGAAATACTCAACCTCTCTTTCTTTCTCTAACAAAAACAATAACAACCTATTGGATAATCCAGTTGAAAGAAAGGGTCAGAATACTTTTGCTGCCAATAGCTAAAATTTGAGTTATGATAAGGATGAACAAGGTAAATTATGAACTGGAGCAGAAAAGCAGTTAAGTAAGGGAAGAATGAAATGAGAAATATAGGCTGAGAGGGCAGAACAGAGAAAATGTGGCTCAAGGCAGCACAAAAGCACAGATTTGCAAATGAAACATGCTGCAATAAAAGACAGATTGAAACTAAGTAGTCTTAAGAATAAAACCTTGCTTAGACATCCAAATTATCACCTTCTTCAACCTGCAGACAGCTCTTCCAAATGCACCCCAAGATGCTGTTAGCCCTTTTTTGTTGCAAGGGTGTGTTGTAGACTCTTGCTCAATTTTTTGCCCACCAGGACATCCAGGTGGTTTTTGGCAGAGCTGCTTCCCAGCTGTCAGCTCCCAGGCTGTACCAATAAATGGAGTTACTCCTCCCCAGACACAGGACTTTGCACTTCCCTCTGCTGAACTTTGTGAGGTTCCTGTCAGTCCTTTGCCCCAAACTTTCAAGTTATAACCTGTGGTAACACTGTAAATGCCCCAAGTGACCACACCAAAGCCCAGCACAAACCCACTGCCAGGTAGACTGGACAAATTTCTTCTACCAGCAAGGCCTCAGCAGAGGGGCAGAGCAGGAAAATGAACTCTTTGTTGGCAACTTTAAGAAAAGAGATACCTCGGCATTCCTGAAGTAACTCACTTTGTTCTTGGAATTAATTGGTTATTCACCTCTTACTTCTTCTCTTTTAATTGCATCTGAGACTTGAGCTCAGGACTTTGTCCAGAGGGGAATGCACCCTTCCAGTAAACAGAGTGTGGCAGTCATAGTTTGTGTACTTGAGGTTTTTCCCCTCTCTTTTGTGATACAGCTTGCGAGGTTGTGCGCTGACTGCCTTGGAACATGTCTTTGTTTTAGAAGTAAACCATTTTGCTAGTCTTTGTCAGGAATGATTAGAAGTATTCTCTATCTTGAACAACAAAGGTTGAGTCAAGTAATTCTCTTGTTTCATTTGAGCATTGCTAACGGCTCTTATTCTGAGGCCACTGACTACAAAGCACGCATGTTTGTCTATCCTGTCACTGTGCTGAGTCATTTCATGGACTGTGCTTCATTTAAAACTAAACGAACACTTTCTCTCTTCATCCTGGCTCTATTTTAGCTTGTTAAGTATGACAGCCTATGTCATCTGTTTCCCAAAACCACGTACATGAGCACAGCACTAGGGGATTTTTAAGAAATGCCTTAGAAAATAATTTAAGAACATTAAAACAAGCTGCAGTAAGCAAATATAAGTAGTCATATTTGATTTGATTTAAGTGGACATTTCAATATAATCTTTTCCACACAATAAAAATACCTATAAACAACATTAAAAAATAACCTTGCTCCTTGGGCACCATCTTTTCAAATACTGCAATATATGAGGCATAAAACCCCCAGGTGAACAAAAGCCTCAAAGATACTGGTAGGAGAAGCCTCCTCTTTGGAGCATCTGCTGGAATTTTTGCTTAATAAAGATAAAAACTGACAAATAATGAGTTTGTTAACTTGAAGGAAAAGTAATTATTCCAAATGTTTTAACCTGCCTTCTTTGACTGGGAACAGACAAGGTTACCAACATGAGCACTTGATAACTGTCTTCAAATATGGTCATTTATCAAGAGGAGCATCAGACAGGAAAAGGTAGGACTAAAGGTAATTTTACACCAAAGTGATTTAATACAACTGAAAAGGAAAACCGGAACAGTTTTTTTATAGTGTCTCTCTGAAGCCACTGGAAAACTGCACTTGACAATAACCGACTGGGATACATTTTTCTGCAAAATAACCAAGCAGTTCTTCCCCTTCCCTGATACATTAAATAAAATTTTAAATGATCTGGACTCAAGGACTCAAATAACTGAAAATCCAGGGCACAGTTCTCCCAGTGTGGCAGAAACACATCTGCCACCGCCTCCTGGTTTTCCTTTAAAATTTGTATAAAGCACTGAAGATTTCTGCCTTTGGCTCTTCTCAAAATCTAACTTTACTGCATTACAGAGAAGTATCTAGAAAATTTCATTTTCATGAGGTAACAGCTTTTTAGGTCTTCTCTGATAAGAAGTACCTGAAGTGTCCTAGCTTCTGGCAACTTACTTTTAGACTAAAACAAGCATTTCTCAAGTCTGTCTACTCCTTTCCTGAGCAAATAAACATATCACAAGTTTTTTGGGTTTGGTTTCTTTTTTTTTTCTACAGCTGTTTATTAATCTAAATACTCAAATCATTGGACTTACAGAATTCTTTCCATATCTAAATAACAGCTCAATGATTTTTGGCACTGTCTTTTCTAAATGTTGTGTTTAACTATTGCAAAGGTACGCACAGGCCCAGGCAGGAGCCCCATAGCTCTTCTGAAGTGAAAGTTCCTGAAGTGAAAAATACACACATAGAGAAGTACAACCACTCACATGAGATCACAATAGCTGATTAGCCACCTGCAATTTGTAGTGCATTGCCTCAAACTCCACTTAGATTTCACAACATTTTAAACATTTAAACTTCTGACTTTCAGGATAAGCTTGCTTAAAACAAAAGAAAAAAATGAACAGAGTACACTTCCCTGAAGGAAGTAACTTGTAATCTTCATTAACCCCATTATGTGCAGCATCATTTCCTCACCCCAACACTCCCTGCAGCTGTCTGGCAAGCATGATCTCAAGAAAAGCTCATTTACATATGGCTCCTGGCCTTGCTCACTAGAAAAATTTGCTAAAACAAATCACAGTGTCAAAAGAAAGCTCATTAAATTTTTACATCAGGCTGCTATGTTACCCTTAGCTCCCCGGGTATTCATACCTCTTTCTGTCGTTAGTTTTCAGTCCTTAAGGCTCACATATTTTCAAGGGCAGAAGCAAGCCAATTATGAAAAGGAAGTTATTTGCTTACTAGTATACAATGACACATCCAGCCACTGCTAATTCACATTCACCAAGAACAGCTCAATTACCACATCACACCACCCTGCTGAATAACATGATATTTCCACATGCATTTATTTCAGTTCCAGTGTTTGTGTTGAGGCAACAACAGTACTTTAACATGCTGAAAATGGGGATTGAGCACATTTTCCACCATTTGTCTGTCCCTTACAGTAATGTAGTTTTTCATTAACTAAAAAGGAACACCTATCCCATTTATCCAGCGGTGATGTCAATGTTTCAGAAGACATAAATATCCTTAGATATGTGGAAAAGTTAAAAACATTTATTGGCTTCGCCTTAATCTACATCATATTGGGTATTTTCAAGGAACAGGTATTTAAAGAATTGAATTACATGAAAGTTGTTCACCCATCAACTGTATTTAAAAGGTACATAACAATTTATGTCCTTTTTAAAAAATCTCTTTTCTAATTTTATTGGATTTGAAATATTTCTCTTCTAAAGCATTCATGTAGCCAATATTTCACTATGCATTTCAAATAGTACTAAGGATTTTATTTGTTCACAAGGCCAAATACATTAAAGATTATGATTTTATTCACCAACACTTCACTTCACCACTTTTTAATTTCTTTTCAGGCCTGACACCTCTACCTAACATTTGATGGAATGCACTGCCATGGGCAGGTAGGATGCAAATCAAAGGAATTGATTCTGAAACTTCACAGCAAGTAAAATTTCTCTCTTATAAGTGTCCCAGACAGCAGATGCTAAACTTGAAATGCTTTTTTGTTAACGTCCCAGTTTTCTTAGAGTTCTGCTGGATCAGGATTTTACACCAAATATGCTACCTACTGCTGATTTACACTTTCTCAACTACAAATGG
The DNA here is from genome assembly GCA_013397775.1 of Eulacestoma nigropectus. NCBI lineage: Eukaryota > Metazoa > Chordata > Aves > Passeriformes > Eulacestoma > Eulacestoma nigropectus. The sequence continues at coordinate 4,204,355 of VZTE01005381.1, read as the reverse complement.
TTAAATAATTAACAGGCAACTGACCCAAAGGAAGGCTTAAAAGTCCTCAGACACCTGACCCATGTTTAAGCTACTGATCATCATCATCATCATCAAGTGAGTAGAGTCAACTTAGTGAGACCTGGAACAAAAATAATTAATTTTTTTAGAAATTAAAAAATTTCTAAATTTTTTAGAATTTCTAAATTTTTTAGGGCAGGGGAGAGAACCAGGCTATGAGCTCAGCCCCTCTCCCTCTCATCCAACTCATTTATCCCAGTTGAAACTATTTCCATGCACCATTGTGGGAGATAAAGAGAAGCCACAAGGAGAAGCCATCTACATTCTGATGGTTTAGCCCTCACAGGACATGAAAGGCCAACGTGAATATCTCTGCATTTAAAAATCAAACATCAACAGCTGCATCCTCTCACACTAGGTCAGCACTTTTAACTACAAAAGAAGTTGGTAGTTCATGACCTGTTAAGACCATTTTGGAAGTTTATTTTTCAAATTAAAGCCTTTTTTAACATTCTGGTGAGGGAAACTTACTTTGAAGCTGGAAAGGTCTGTGAAAAAGTTTATTTCATGAATTTTTCATTGTCACAGATACCTCTGCTAAAGCTTCCAGTTTTGGCTAAATTGGTGCTTTTTATACTATTCTATTTGGTTGCAATATTTTCCTGTGAACATAGAACTGCTGTGTCTCCAGTACAGCAAAGCAGGGTGAGTCTTTGCCTATATTTTTTAGCAGATTTTTCCTTTTTAAATACCGATTAAACTGTGGTTTAACACTCAGCTTTCCAGCCAGCATTGTCTTACAAAACAGAATGGGTTTTCCCTTCAGAAAATTAGAATGAGCATCTTTCCCAGGCACTATTCAGAGCAGAAACTAATTTCTGCAAGAACTCTGCAGTTTGAAACTATGTTGTAACATACACTCAGGGAATAATATTTTTTTGTACAGAATTTACAGGTTTGTAATTTAAGAGGTATAACACTGCTATGACAATCCTGTTTCCGACTTTTTTCCCTGCAGCTGACACCTTTGGACGCCACCAGGAGAAGTGTCACTATTTGCTTAAGAAACACCACACCAAAATGAGAAATGCATAATTCTCATTTTGCAAAATGCGAACGTGGGACTTACTGCAATTCAGAAGACTGGTGGTAAGAGGGAAGGAGAGGAGATGCAAATCACTGAATGCAATGCTCTTCCTACAGATGGAGGTAGAAATGGAAAGAACAGGATTCATTTTTTCGCATGATAGAAAACACAAACCCCTGGACCTTCAGATCAACTGGCTGCATAAGGAAAAAAAAAAAGACCAACTGCCTAAAGGGAACTACTATTACCAACTTCCAAAATACTTAAAAATGGAAGACAATACCAAGTATGGTGAGCATTAGAATTCTGATCATACTTGAAAATAAATGTGATGTTTTATAGAAACAGGTTATATTTTCTAAATCTTACACATGACTTTTAGCTTAAGCATCATAGATTCCCATAACTCCTGATGGAACTTGTAGTCTTCTGATGTCAACAAAACAGTATTATTCAAAGAAATGACCAGAAATACTGAAAAAGTCTTACGATCAACTGCTGAGAGCTTCGGCATCCCACAGCTGCCCCCGACCACACAGACAGATCCAATCCACAGCCCATTTTATGCACATGCATCAATTCATAAACAGCAAAGCACATTTTGGACTATTCTTTCATTTTACCTATAGCAAAGTATTAAATTTAATATTGGCATTCCTGCTTGGAACTAAGGGTAGAGTAACCCACTCTGCACCTTCCTAGCCACACTTGCACAGCCTTTACAGACAGAAAGAGTTTGAAATTGAAAACAATTTGAAATGTGTGCAGACCAAAGGCAAAGTGGACAAACAAAAGAATCACAACAGGTATTGCTTAAACACCTAAAGCTGTTCCAAACTTCCAAACATCAGCTACCAAACTGCATTACTTTCTGCTGGAAGCTGAGAGACAGCACTACAATCCAGAGCCTGCCAGTCTCTTTAATTAGAGACAGTTCAGTGGTCCATAGCCAGGGTACTTTCGGCAATCATTGGCAATTGATTTCCATTTAATTCACAGGGGGCCAAGGCTGCCCTTGCCTGTGAGCCAATATTCTTTCATCACCCACACGTTACAGGAGGGCTGACTTCCCACAAGGATTTCTGATCAGAAGTCTGTGTCATTGATGTCCCAGCTTTCAACAACCTAATTGTGGTATCCATGAACAAGTAACACTCAGAGGGGATTTTCTGGTGGGTTATTTTAGGGTTTTGTGAAGGCTTCCTTCCAAATATATAACATTAATGAGTGAAAATTATCTGACACATGATATTTCAGTTAAATAATGAATATTTACTCCATATGCACAAGTCCAATTGGCTCTAGTGAAATCCCAACATCTTGGATGTGTCACAGAAAGCTAAACATCAGAAGGAATAAACCTTTAGTAGAATAATGGTATCTATTTCTAAAACTTGACACAAAAATTATTCTTTAACATTATCCCATTGAATAGAACTTTCTCCCTGAGTTTCACAGGACTGCTACTGCCTTTTTAAACGTGCTCTTTTCAAACAATCATGCTGGTTTAGTGAATTGTGTGCTCTGTCATTCTGAGATGAACTGAGACAGCAGGGCAGAAAAAAAAGAAAAAAAGCCAGAAACCCCACAGGATCTATGCACAGCATGTATCCCAACACTGACAGAAGCAATATATTTTCAGGACCTGAAAAAAAGAAGCATTAGCTGCACAAAAACAAGGTTCAGTTAAATATTAGGCTGTTCTCCTTGTATTTATTGCAGTCAAAACAAGCATCTTCAAGGGTGCTTCTGAATTTTAATTCATTAAAGCAATGTGCACAAAATAAGGCGAAAAGGGCTAAGATTTTGACCTGAGATTGAAATATTAAACCTGACCTAACCCCCCCCGAATTATTTTAATTTCTGAGGTACCCCATTGAAACAAAACATGTCTCAAAGTAGCACATCATTCACTAGAGTCCCCAAATCAAAACCTGTTGTCATTCTTTGTATACCACATTTATTTCAAACAGCAGACATGTTCCCAAACACATTTTAGCCCATAACCACTTAATCCTCAAAATGTTTAAGCTGCTACAGATGCAGGTTAAACACTCAGATGCATTTCTAGAATGAAGAGAGGCAAGTGAATCTCATTTATCACTTGTAGCTTCAAAAGTTGGAGCTTTATAGATCAAGACACTGAATATTCCTTGGAACATAACATCAGCACTGCTCAAATAGGAGCTGTTCTCATTAGACCGTTGAGCACTTTCTAGGAATATTGTGTTGTTATAAAGGCTAGCAGTCCCTTGGTTAAGAAGAAAATGAGCCATTTCATTACTGGAACCTTGTAAAACACGGCATCTGAAAACCCTTACGGTTTGTAACAGACCTAGCCTTTCAACCTGAGGAATAATGTATTTGTGCATTACCTCTTAAACTGATTGGATGCTGCAAGCTCTTGTCTGTGTGGGAGTCTGCCCACTTTAGAATTTCAACAGCTTTTTTATGAGCTGCATGTTGGGATTCACGGCACATCTACGGTTTGTCATAGGCAGTACCCTTTATATCATCTGATTTCAAAGCTGCTTGCCACAAATCCTCTGCAATCAGGTTGTTATTAATACCTTTAATCTGCCCTCAGATAAGAAATCTAGTGCAGTACGGCTGTGCCAAGCAGGCTGAACAGCAATCAGCAACCATATCTGATGGATTATGTTCTTTGTACACTATTTACAGTGAGCAAGGAACAGAAAAACATGCATATGCTCATGCCTTGTGCTACTGTGCATGCAGGCACTGGTGCTGAGTCCATCTGTATTCTCACCAGTATGTTCTCTGCACCCAAAGCAGCTGAAAAGAAATAGAGTTTGAGGGAAAAGTGCCATACTGCCTCTCTAGTGGAATGAAATATTCACAGCTTTTATCAGGTAACATAAAAGGTGCTACAAGTTGCATATACTGTGCAGTAAATAGCAACTCTGAGCACTGCTGTACACTGTTGTCTTTTGCATATTGAATGGAAATCCAGGAGCTTACTGAAACTTAGGAAAAATGAATACCAATTTCTGTTTTTCTGGAAACTATCACTCATCACTGCTACTTATCCCTTCAACTTAAAATCCCTTCAATTTAAACTGCCATTACAGTCATAGTTCTGAGATCCATGTAACTAGAAGGCAGTCCTGTGCTACTAATTTAAGTGAATTTTCCTTTCACAGAACTCATTCTGGCAGTTGTTCCACCTTTGCTGTTGTTGTGGTTTTTTTGTTTACTGAGTTGGTTTTCTTTGTTTGGTTATTTTTAATGTATGGCCAAAGGCAATTTTCTATGTATATACTCTTGTCTAGACTCTTGGGCCCATGGTGGTTACAAAATTCCTTTCCTTTGTGCACAAAGAGCACATCTCTGAGGTTCTAGTAAACAGCACAAATTTAGCACAGACACAAAGAGAATAATCAAAGCCCACATTCTTTGTCCCTAGGAGTTAAATGAAAATTCATAGCATGGAGTTTTCTAACAATGCAAATCTGCTGAAAATAATACAGCACAATGAACTGAAATGTTGACAAAGATAGCAAGAAAACACCCAAGATTCACTTTGAACAAACACACTTTACTTAGCATGCTCCCCCAAAATCCAGGAAATATCAGTGATGAGTGAAAACTGGGAGTCAGCTGAGTTAAAGCCATAACTTCATGCAAGCAGACCTTATCACTTTTGGCTTACTCTAAATCACTATCACTTGTTAATTTTAACAAATTATTTTTCAGCTTCTACTTGAAGAAACTCTTGCTAGAGACCATTACACTTAATTTATAGCTGTACAATACCCCGATAAAGGTTGCTGAGTTAGGAAATTAGCTATGGCCATCCTCTAACTCTCAGTTCAAGAACTGGATAGGGAAACTAAAACAATCAATGAAGCACAAAGAAAACAGAAACCATTAGTTATTCAAAAAAAACATGAGATTACACAGTGCAGGATTACACAATGCAGTGGAGTACCAAAGAACAAAATTCAGCTGAGGGATTTCCCTGCACAGATCTGGCAGCATTGTGTAGTATAATGACTACATTTGGTGAATAAATAAGTAGATTTAAGCATTTGCAGAACAGGCTGGAATGGGTCAGCCACACCGGCAGGGTGCAGGAAGTAACTATTGATAATCAACATAATCACACCCAGAGAAAAATGCAAGTAAACATGTCTCGCTCTTACCAAACCTCTTTGAAAGCCCCTTTTCTGAAGAAGTTTTATCTGTCAGATAATAACAGCCATCACCAACACTCTGAAACAGCCAGTAGTTGTTTTTACGGAAACAAACACAATAATTTTCATCTGCTGCCTATTGATTTTGTTCTACAGCTGAGACACAGGTCTGTGTGTTTAGTGCATCTGAAATGTTCACTTATACTGATCTATAGAGGCTCCCAAATCGGGATAGGAAAAGAATCTCTCTCTTACTCTGTCATTTCCATTCATTTAACAACACCCCCTTATGTGGTTCTCCTTGCTGTTTTATCTGATTTACAGCTGTTTTAGCATGTTACAAGGTGGGGGGAAGGCAGTAAAAACTGGCACTAGAAAGAACAGTACATCCTGATAATAATCTAATATACGTGTAAATAATTACACACTGCATGGCAGAAAAGTAATAGATTTTCAAGCCTGACTCAGGATCCTTTCATCCAACTGTGTGTACACTTGAGACCGTGGATCCTGCAGTCTTTGTACTATGGAACATGTATCATTTTCTAGTGTATTTTAAAGTTAGTACATACATCTCCATTTCAGCAATTCTGTGCATTTGAACTAATCTCTGCACAAAAATACATTTTTCAATCATCAAAGCTAATACTTAATGAAGTGTCATGAATATCAAAGCATGAACTTATTCTATGTTTACACCCTCTGAGCTTACTATGTTTTTCCCCAAGTTCACTGATCTGTAGTGTAGAAATACCTTCTGAGGAACACCAAAAGTATGACAGGAAACTGACTGGGCCATAGCAACGACTCCTCAAGTTCTTTTCGATTTAAAAACAATAATAATTTTAAAAGAAACCTTTTTACTTTATCCAAAATTTAAAAAACAAAAGAAATCTTGCACCTCATTTTGGATCCTACAGCTCTCCCTGCTTTTCAGATAAAGGGATCTAATCATGACTAATAACATTTCCTAAGCATAATTTGCTTGGATCAGTGAGATAATTTGACAAAATTCTGGGAAAGATATGGCCTGCCAGCTGAAAAAACTCAGGAAAGCACCTCAGGATTGGAGGCATGGGAGGACTTTGAACCCCATAGCACATTTTTCCTTACCAATAGGCAAACAGTGCAAGGACAAAAGGAATACATGGAATTACTTCCCTTGGCAAGAATAAGAGTTATTCAGAAGTTCTAAAGAGTTTTGTAGACAGGCCAAGAGTTCACCTATTTTTGCAAAATGTTCTGCAGAGTGAAACAGCTGTGATGTAGAAATTCTAAGTCTGAACAGAATCTGATCAGTGTTTTCAGAAACTCAGCTGAAGCATTTATTTCATAGAAGTCTTCATGGAAGAGAAAAAATCAGATAGTAAGAATGGACAAGGCTATAGTACATGTGCTAGTTTCATGCTTTTAAATTACTTAGGTCAAATAGATTTCATCCTAAAATATTTCATTTGCCAAGAAATCTAGTTGTAAGCTCTAAGAATCCAAGGAAGGCAAAGGCAGTTCCAGAACACTGGAAAAAATGGGAAACAAGGCACTGATCTTCCAGAAGGGAACTTGGGGATATCATTAAACAGCTTAATCTGAGCCCTACAAAAACTCAAAACAAAAACCAAAACAGAAAAAAAAAGCACCAGCGGTGAAATAAGCAAAACACCTCCCTGCAATCAATAAACTCCTGAAGATAAAACACAATTATATAGCAGGCAACATTGATTTTTTTTTTTCCAAAACAAACCAAGTTAAACTTCTATTTTCCTCTGTAACAGTGCAAAAGAGTGTCTAGATATCAGGTTTCCTGTAACTTGTCTGTAGGAGGTTTTTTGATAGTATTTCATGTGACAGTCCAAAGCAAACTTAGAAATGAGATGAAGATTAAACTACTGCATGGTAAGAGACAAAACAGTTAAGCAATCTCACTCAGAGACCAGTTATTAATTATTCCCTGTCCAGAACACAACAGGAAGGTTTCACCAAGGTCTAACAGTAATTTTGAGAATCACCTAGGTAAAGGAATAGACTTCTCTTAGCCAAAGATGCACCTAATACAAAGTTAGGTAGGGACCACAGCCATGCTGTAAAACAGGTTTAGAATTCAGAATGAGAGTAAAAAATATTAAAAATGGTCTCTATAGGATATAAATATTGCTAAGCTCAAGGAATGATATAAAAACAGGAATATTCAACAATGACTGATACAGAAAGAAGGTGGTTAAGCAGCAAGACTGGTAAAGCTTGCTTAGGCTTAGACTCCAAGTTACCAGGAGCTGACAAAGGAGAGCAACGTTGTTGGATGAGAGGCAACACAACCAAGTGTGAAGGGCAGACAGGGAACACTTCCATTCTAGTCACACTAATGACTTCTCAGTTGGGAAATTCTAGCACCACAGGTAGATGCCACACTTAGAGAAACGTGGGATAACTAGAAAAACTCAAGAAACTGATCTGTGTTCTGTGGAAGGAGGTTAAGGCAGTGTAAGCCACATTGCAACAGGTAGTAAGCAAAAGCAGTGCTCAGGCTACATTTCTCTCAGCTTTTACCAGAGATCAGCTCAAAACTACTTTTAAAATGAAGAAATAAAATACATACCTCTGTAAAATAAAAGTCATGAAAAAGCTCATCTTAGTGAGGAACTCCATGCAGTCATTTCTTACTTACAGTGGGCATTAGTATCAACTTTACTAGTTAAACGTATGTATTTCTTATTAAAGTATAGAAGCTAGGGCACAAAACATTACCAGTCTCGAACTGAGGAGACAACTCAGTGCAGTGCCAGTTTCACAGATCAATTATTATGTTGCACAGCCTATCCCTGGGTCCATTGTTGATATATTTCTTCAGCCCAGGATGAAACTTCCTCACTATGAAAGGCAAAATGCCGATCTTACCACATTAAACTATTTCAAAACCTGAAAAAAAATAGATTCTTATTTTGAATAAATGCCACACCAGAATGAAAAGGAGGCATTTCACTGCTTTCACACCCTAATGACGGCTCGATTAACACAGCAATTCACGGCAAGGGAGCCAAGCCTTGCCTTGCCCTCTATGGGCCATATGCAGCAGCACTGTGACTTACAGCTTTATATTCTTAAAATATAAGAATATAAAGCTGGCCTCTCCAGCACCATCTGATAAATCAACACACAAGTCATTAAATGGTTCATTATCCCAGCAATATGATTCATTCTCTCTGCCAGGAAACACAAGAAATGATGGGCATCTTCTACTTGCAACCATGACTGTCCATCAATATAACAGATTAAGTGTATGAGGGAGTTTAGTTTGGTGTAAATGTCAATGGGACGCTTCATCTGCCAATTTTTCTTCTGCAAGGCTTGACCTCTTAGCAGGGAACAAAAAAGTGTGTACAAAGAAGAGAATGTGGTTATCCTGCTGTGTAGACAGCTTTTTAAAATAAAATAATCATTAACTTAAAAAATAAGAGCCATGAGAGAAGAGAATGGAAACAGGGCTTGCACCTGGTCACCATGAAGTCTGGCACCATCAGTAGCCTATGCTTAGAAAAGGTCAAAAACTGAAATCCCAGGCAATGTGCTCCGGACCAAGAGTGAGCTGTGCTGGCAGCTTCATGTGTGCTGCCATTTCATGTCTTTGTTCTCTGTAGTCTTACACTTGCTACCTGTTCCTAAACACTTATTACAGTTACCACTTAATCAAGGAATGGTCTTTGTAATTACCAGCCTGCTGAGAGTTTTAAATGTCTCCCTGAGGAATTTCAATATGCTTACTGTAGTATGAGGGCATTCAATATACTTCTAAATGAAAACATGGACATAAAAATTATCTGATTCAAGTGAAAGAGCAATGCAGGCCTGCAAACCTACACATGAATTAACCTTGAAGAAAAATTATTTGAAGCATTCAGAGAACAGTGCCCAAGTGGGTGTAGAACAGCTGCTCCACCATGACAGAACCAAATATCACTTCTTTACTATGCAGTCACATTTCAGATTGTCCATGACAGTCAGTAGGTCTGAATTAAAATTACTAGATATATAAAAAGGAAGTCTCTGTCTTCACTGTATTGTTCTGAAGATCATGCAACACCCCTCTAAAAATAAAAGAGTTTGAAAAAAACCCCTCTGACCTAACCTAAGTAGAAAAATGTGTATGATCATTAATTCACAGAAACAATGAATAGAAGCAAGTGTGTATTCCTACTTTCAGTTACTCATCGTACATCAGCATCCATTATAAAATTTAAGAACATGCTGATTTATAAAAAGATTGTGTCTTTACCTTAATCACAGTAATTCAGGCTTTGTCTTCAAAATTGAAGGATTGTTATATTCCTTCCCAAGATTTTAACTGCAACAAGAGTTTGATTTTTTAAGAGGGGTTGGGGTTTTTTTCTGGTGTCAGAAAAACACTCAAAAAACAACAGCAGAAGCATTTGTGGTATGATACTTACAAGAGATGGGAAAGATTAGGTTTTTCTAAACATACCAGGGAATTGTGCAAAACCATAGTGAAAGCCAGGATTTGGGCTAATTTTGTACCCAGGGTAAGCCCAAGTGCTTTACCAGAAGCTTTGGTTGGAGCTTTCCACACAAAACTAGATACAGCAAGATTCAAAGGATGTTTATGTAAATTACTACATGACAGTGATGGTATTTATATAAATTATTTTATACAGTTACAGTAGGGAGATCTGTTCGTCAAAGGCAAAACTTTTCCAAATGTACAGACTACGAGCATTTCTTATAAAACATCACACTTCAGTGTCCTTGTAACTATGGGCCAGAGAGATGAAGACATTCAGGCACATATTACAATAATATCAGTGTACTTGTATAAAGATCCCATTTTCTGAAAGTTGAAAGCCCAGGTATTTTCACCAATGCCAGTTGCACTTTATGTACAGATCTGTTACATTTATTTCTAGATATCTGCTATCATGCACCTCTCAAGAGGTGGAATATAAACTGCCAGAGCAGCAGAATGGTTATGCTTGAACAACTGGCAAATCAAGGAGATTGTATGGTCTGGCTTTGAGGCTTAACAGAACTGCAGCTCTTACTGCCCAGAAACTCTTAACAAATATCTGCTCCTCTAGCTGGCAGAGCACACAAACACAACAGGTTTAAGAGGCAGTAGAAAGATTCTTTGCTGTTTCCAGTTACTGATCAGAAATAAGCACGGCTCAAAAGGATTAAGTCTCAAAATCATGCATTATTTTGAATGGCTGACAAAATTCTCAATGGAAAGTAGTAACTCAGGAAATGGAAGAAAAGAATATTTGTTTGCTTAAATTTGGGGGTAAAAAAACTAAACAAGAAAAAGAGTTCCATATTCCTAAACCAACTTAGAACTTGCTGCTTCTGCAGAATACATGAAGTGAAGAGGTGGAAGAAATGAAAAAGGGAAATAGAAAATGCAATGTATGGGCCTGAATTGCTTCCTTTTAATCTAGAGATATCCCCATAATTTGCTACCGGCAACAGAAGTTAACAATTCCTGCCTTTGTCTTGGGGAAGGCGGGGGTGGAGTTCCAGAGTTTCAGGGCAAGCAAAACATCTTCACATCTGCTGGGCTGAAAAGTCCTGGAGTGCTGCAAGAATCCTGATAATTTTAGAAAAACATGAACAGTCTTCAAGCGATGGTCTCAGCTGACATGCAAATTCCTGCGAATCAATTGGTTTTTGTGATCAAGAAAAAAAAAGGCACCACATGTAGCATTCCTCTAGATTTGACAGTCATAAATGATCACGTTCTAAAGGTTTACCTCTCTGAATTAAATGGCAGAACTGTGGCCCCTCCCAGGCAGAATTCACTTGTTCTTAGGGCAAGAAAGTAACTGCTTTAACAGAGCTCAAATTTGGAAGGACAAGGGCCCCCATTCCAGCGAGCTGACTTGACAAAGGTACCTCATCTCTCTACCTGCTCTTATGCAGGAAAACCATCAAATGCCCGAGTGTCAGGCTGCAACAGGTGCTCAGCAGCCTGCCTTGGATCACTGACAGAAAATAAAAACCAGTAAGGACTTTCCCAAGCATTTCAGCACTTTGATCCTTCAAGCTGGCATAAAAGCATTTTTTTAATCTCTTGTCAAAGACTAAACTATTTTATTCTTTGCATTTAATGCCAACCATATTCTGCACTTCAGATTTTTGGAAAAAAGCATATCCTGTGAGGTTTTAGTTTGAAATGTTAGTACATTCTAAACAGTCCTACACTTCCACAAAAGCGTTGGTTTCAACTTTATTCCATCTCACTAAGTGTTCCTAGTAATCAAATGGAAATAACAGCAACAGAATTGGTTGTGGATAATGTATTTGGAACCAGATTACATAAACTAGTATCATGTATAATTAATTGATGTCCACACAGAGAGCTCTGCCTTTCTAGATTCACTTATATAAACAGCACCTTAGGGCATATCTTTGCAAATCTCTTTTCCTACAACTGGGAAAAATTTATGTCAAAAAGCAATGAAATGTGACATATTCCTCCAGAGCAGAGATATTAACTTTTTCTGAAACTAGTCTGCATGAAATAAAAAAAATTACCATAGAGTTAGCATTTTTTAAGACTCCTAATATGCAAAATTACGTTATTGAAATTGACAGCAGTGAGGTTTATCTCTTAACATAGGTCTAGGAAAGGATAACCTCAGAGGGACCGATGGTCCAGCCTCAACAACTAATCATGATTCAGATACTTAGTAGAAGTAGTAAGAAAAAGTAATATAAGTAGTAAATCTTTTGGAAGAGATTTTTTCCCTCTGTCCTCCCAGACAGTGCTTTAGTGAGACTCAGGAAGGGGAAGGTGAGGGTGTAGGGCAAAGAAAAAACTAATCTTCAGGAAAGAGCACATACGAGGAAAAAGAAGAAAGTCGGAATTAATGAAAGTCACAAATAGCTCAAGTTCAACATCTCCTGATTTTTTTGCTACAATCTAGTAAATTCCTTACATTTTCCTAATTATGTGTTTTCTTTGTCAAAATGCAAACTTTTAATGAAAATAAGAAGGGAGAATAAGCATGTTATTCAAAATAATATAATATTTAAATGAGATTAAAAACATTTCTGATGTTTCAGAATTTGACCTTCAACGTTCAGCTATATTGACTATCAGTTTTCATGCTGACATATACTGAATTCCACTAGTTAAGCGATTTCTCCCAGTATAACTGCCTTTTCTGATCAGGATATATAGTCCTGCATATCTATTCAGTAACGATTGTCAAGTATCAAAGGTGCTAAACATAATTTCACAGAACACCTTTCAAAAACGTTGAGACTGAAATATTGAACTCCAGAGGTCTGGGGTGTTTTAACCCAATATGCAACACTGAAATGTACAAAATTAGAAAATTAGTACTATAGATAAACTAAAGACAAGAAGTTATGTCATTTATTCTAACAATGTTTTAACTTGAAAACTTCTCAGTACTTCTTCTTTAGTACTCACTAAACTGGAAACATCTCATAACCTGACTAAACAGAAGCAATTTCCATGCCACCACTCTCCACACAAAACAATTTAGTGTTACTATAGCAACACATTCACATTTTTAGACTTGTGTGTTTAACTGTGAACCTCAGCCCCGCACGAGCGTAGCTCCACTCAAATCCACGGCTCCGGAGCCACAGCACTCCCAGAGACATCCCGTGCTGGAAGCAGAGAGTGGTGGGTGAAAAATCCCCCCGGCAGCAGTGCCAGGAGGGTGCTCGGTACACACCTGTAGAGACCGCTGAGCATGAGACACTCAGCCCCCTCCTGGCTCGAGGTGCTGCCCGATGAACAGCAGCAATAACCACACACAGGTCACCCTGCACACGTGTTCTTCCACAACGTGCGAGCAAAAGCCCTGGTGCCGCTGGAGGAACGATATTCTGAAGGTTATCGCCTCAAATCAGCGCGAACACAACTCTCTTTAGAGAGGAATCGCTTAAAGCCAGTCGTGTTTGTTCATGTTTTGTCCTTACTTCCAGCGGGGCTCGTAGGCAGCGGAAGGAAGTTTTATACCAGAGTGCCTTCTAGCGGTTACGGAGCTCAAACCTCAGCTCCGAACAGAAATCTTGCCAAATCATTATTCACTAAACCAATCACGAAAATATATTTATAGATATCTTATGGGAAGTATTTGTTGTATGTCAGACCCACAGTTTTCCATGGTAAAGCTGTTTATAAAAATAGAAACATAATTTAGCAATAAAAGGGTATTACTTACCAAACAAATAAGCAAGAAAATAACAGATACTAAAATATGGTGTTCAGCTTTGGGAATACACTTAATCTGAATTGCAGGTTTATGCCAGCTAGATAAATTAGCGATATTGTGAGTTAATTTCATTGAATAAGTCTAAGAGCAGTATTTATTGGGAAGATTTTTAACTGTACCAGCCACACATTTATGTAATATTGAGCTATAAAAGACATAGAAGATTACACTTCAATACTGAAAAAACCTCACAGCCTCAACTGGAAATTCCCTAATATATAAAACTGTCTAAAAAGGTGAAAAAGAAGTGGCCAGACTGTTCAGGAATCATTGCATTTTTCTCAGCTTATCAACCTGATCTGTAAAGTGTTTTGCAGAGATTTTGCATTTTTATATTTGCACTGCAGGTGTAGCTCCCTGGCTGCTGTGTTTAATGTACTTTCACTAATGGCAACAGGCTTTGGAACAACTCTCTACCTTAAAGTGTTAAAGGAAGAAGTAGAAACTACTGGTGAGGGAAATTTATGCATCTTTAGTCAATCTCTGAGCTGTGTCAGCAGCACCACACCACATTGCAGTCACTTCTTCAAATATCTTTTCCTTTTCTGGAAACACTGCAAACCAGTGCCCAAAAGCCATGGGAAACAATACCATTTCCAAGGAACACCAAAACATGCTGGTTATGCACCAAACTGCTGCTGAATTTATTTGAATGTTTTAAATGCACCTCAGAAGAGAAGCTCAATGGTTACAGAAAATGCATGGGGTAGACTTCATTCTAATTGAGGGTCCACTAGCAAAAGTAGTCAAAGCAGATTACAAAATTCTATAGACAACAAATAAACAAACCTTAGTTTCCAACTCACTTCTGTGACTGCCAACCACATTATCACACACACATGCTTCTTAATGATCTTATTTAAGCCCAAAAGTAAATGCTGCTGCTCCCATAATCCCCAGTGCAGACCGCTCAATTATGACAGCTTTATACCAGAGGATCTATTTCTCTTCCATAATGCCATGTTTAATTTATTTACATTTGTTGAAAAACATGACAAAAACCTCTGGTAATTCAGGGAATTGTTTGTGCAGCTAAAATCTGCCAACTCTAGACACCAGCTGAAGCACCAGTGTTACTGGAGTGCCCTCAGGTGACCTCTGAGACAACCATTTAATAGGAAAAAAGAAATATAAAAAATAAAAATAGAAAATGAGGCAGCTTTTCTTTTTGCCGTGGGGCGAGCACCGCCAGGTCCCCCTCAGCACCTGAGAGGAGGAGCCCTGTGGGGCTGCTCACCCTCAGCACCGAAATTCCTCCCTTCCCAAGGCGGGATTATCCGAACCTCCCGACACCTCCAGGGCCTACCTCAGGCATCCCACGGCTGGGAGACGAGATCCCAGACAGCGATCCCGGCCCGGACCGGGGCCCGGGACCCCTCTGGGGCTTACGGGCTCCGCCGACCCCGCTTAAAGGCCCGGGAGCAGCGGCAGCGCTGGAGGTGCAGCTCCGCCCTGGGTGGGGCTGGGGCGGCACAGGTGTGTCCTCAGGATTGGGATTGGGGTTGGGATACAGGAGCTCCATGGCCTGGGTGGGGCTGGGGCGGCACAGGTGTGTCCTCACAGCTGGGATACAGAAGCTCCACTCAGTTTGTTCTCTGTGGCAGCACTGATCTGTTGGAATCTCTGCTGTGAGCAGGACTCCGTGCCTGGTGAACCCAGACAGTGAGGGATGCTGTGGGATTTCCCCCAGCTGCCCAGGTGTGCCAAACTGTGCCTGCAGCTCCACAGTGCAGGGGCGGTGTCACCTCACCCTGGCTGTGATAAATCACCTGTGTGCTTTGTTCCCCACATTCAAGCAGCACAACACAGCCTTTGCACAGGGTCCCTCTAGAAGGAGTCGCTGCCTCTCTCACCTGCACAGTCACATAAGAATTATTCACTTTACACCAGTGAGGCTACATTGCATATGTGCAAAGTGAAACACTATGGAAAAGGGAATTGTACGTAAACAATACCCTTAGCATTTTACTAATCTCACTGAGACTCAATGAAGACTTTTAACCAAAGGCACATAAACTGGTTAACTGCATACATAGATTCTTAACAGCTGTCAGACAACTAAATTGACAAAGGTAAATGCTGTCCCCTTGGCATCAGGAATGGATCAGGCAGCCTACCCTATGGCAAAGCAAGCCTTGTGGACCTGCCTCCAGTCTGCTTTTCAGGACTACAAAGATGACGGAACACAGTATCCCAAATGAAGCACCAGAAACAAAGTACAGTCTTTTCTAAAGACATTTTCCCAGTTGCAGTCTGGCTCAGCATACCCACATGGAAAGAGAAGCCAGGTCAGGTCATCTGCCATCTTCTACTTTGGCAATAGTTGTGTGGACAGGCCTGGATCGCAGCAACATCTCTTCTTGCTGGAGCTGAACTGTTTCTGTAAACCTACACCTTCTCCACAACTACTCCTCTCTCCTCCAGTGGTAATTTCTAGTGAATTCATAAATGCAAGAGGTCTCCAGTAAATAAACATTCCTGCATTCCTTTCTGACATATTTAGTTCTGTGTATATGACTATACTTAATGATTTCAGGTTATCTTTGATTAGTGTACAAAACCAGGGGAAATTTCTAATACATGACCACACCTGCAATTCTCTTCAACATTCTCTCCCAACCATTCTGCTCATGAAGAAAATTCCCTCCTACTCCCCCCGCAAAAGTCTATGTGCTGGTGGTTATATATTCCTTCTTGGTGGGGAATGATACCAAGGTGATTTTCTGTAACACTTGACCCAACACATTAGTACAGAAGAATAATTCTCTAATACAGTTTCAGCTTCTCATCTTTCTCTCCTTTCTCTCAATTTATTTGTAATACATATTTTAATATGTGTATGGTGACAGATTGCACTTTGGCAGCAATTAGAAAGCTTGAATGGTATTTTAGGAACATTTCATTTCAAATGCAAGCATGTCTTCTAAAGATGTTTGCTTTGATTTGTTTCAAATACATATGGAACTTTCACTGCATATTCACTCTACTCAGTCCTGCTGCTGGAGTGTTCAACTGCCCAAGGTGCAGAAAACCACACATAAAAGCAGCTAAACTGTGTCTGCTGGTACAGAGACAACACCAGCCACAGGCAACTGAAATCTTAAGCACTTGGAAATCAAGAAATGGACTTTCAGAGATCAGTGGCTTTTCAAAAGGGTGCTTTATGGTTCCGAAAAATTCTAGCAAAGTTTTTCATATGCCCAATGCATGTGGGTTGTATTTCCATCTGAATGTCCTGATTAACAAGAGGGGTCCCATCAAAGACAACAAGAAGAGACTGGGTTGGCTTTTACTGAAGGAAGCAATCAAATAGTATACAACACTAAAAGAATCATAAAAAATGCAGATCTAGAATTACGGAAATATAAACAGCATTTACCAAGTGGGAAGGTTTCAATGAGACAGTGCATGGATTTGGCAAACACTTTGTTAGCACAAATAAATCCTGTTTTTTCAGAGCTTAAGTGAAGAAGAATAGCTCTGCTACAGCTGAGGGGACTCTCCAAAGATTCTTGACTGAGTAGTATGTGCATTTTTTACACCAGTACAGAAGGAAATGTTTTAGTTCAGTTAAAATTGAAAGAATGTAATGTTGGCTGCTTTACCAAAGTAACTGAAGAAATCCCAGCTTTATGGTTTTGCTCTTTATCTATATCTTTTATTAAATTGCTTCATAAATAGTCTTCCTCTGAAACGAGAGAAAGTTCATCCTTCTGAAGGTAGTGAATCGATGGAATGAATATCCATTTCTGATTGCTATCAGGCAGACAGCAGTTTAGTGGAACACTTAAGCTTTAAAGAACAAGCTTAAATCTTACTGGAGACAATTACATCCTTTGGTAACTGAAGAAAATGCTTGTAGTACCTTTAACGGAGGCTTGTGGTTATGTTCAGCAGTAAGAAAAATAGTATTAGTAAAAGGTAATAATGGAGTAGCCTGGACACAAAAATACATAAGACAAATAGAAATTACTTGCTGAATTGGAGTGTGTCATATTAAAAAAAAAAAAAAAAGTTCCTCCAGTTCAAACTTATAACCACTGGGTCAGACTGTGTATTTCTGTTTGCCAGGACTGAGGTGGTTTCACAAGGAACAGAAAAGAATGTGTGTGCCAAATCATTTCACCCCAGACATTCCTGGCACTGAGTTGCTACCTTATCCAGCACTCTTACAGTTCTCAGCTGGAAAAAGCAGCTACCAAAATGTTTGCAAGTGTGAGAGTTGCTGGTGCTGAGCCAGGAACTGGAGGTGCAGTGGATCCCAGGAAGCAGCACCTGGGCACAGAGGAGAGAGAATCAAAGCATTTTCTCTCTTTCACACAGCACACCTTGAAGGAGCACGGATCCACTTGTCAGCATAAACCAGCATGATGATGATGCATATGTGTCTCTCTGTCAAGGAAAGGGAAAGTATCTCCAAGAGTCCAAGGCACTAGGAGGCTGAGAAGGAATTTGTGCCAGCACCACTGTAACCTGCTCTCTGTGGTGTTACAGTGGCACAAATTCCTCTTGTGCCACCACTGGCACATTACAGAGCCCATCCAGAGAGGTGTGCAGGTGCTCTCAATGGCTGTAACCAAACCACAGCAGCTCCAGGGGTGGGAATGTTTGCCACTGTCACTGTGCTGAAGGACCAAAATACGCAGGAAACACTGGGCAGTGTCAGCCTCCAATAAATCTCCTGGTCATGCGTCATGCCTGGCTGCATATCAGAGCTTTAACCCAAGGTTGTTCATTCTAAATCATGTTTACTTTACATCCTTCTGCAGAAAAGGTCAGTTTTCTCTGATTTTTTGGTGTTAGCTCATCTCTCCTTTGTACATGTGCAGCTCAAATTATGAGGGAACCCTCCCCCATATGGTGCCCCAAGCTTTCCTAAATTGATTACAATTAAAATAGACAGTTCTTTGACTGATCCTCTTTTCTTAAGCACAGCTAATGCAGATTAACTGTCCACAGAAAGAGGCTTTAAGTATCCAGTGCAAGAAAAACCTCATATTAAACATTACCAGTGGCATCACCATGTATCACTATCATTTAATGCATTGTGCTGTTTGACAATATCATAAAAATTAGCAACTAAAAATACTTCTGTGCTAAAAGACCCAAGTTTTTACTCTCATGCATTTCACGTGTGCTGTCTCATTGAATGGTGGTTCAAACTACAGCAAGAAGTAATCCTCGGGTGTCCTTCTGTCTAAGAATGACCACAGCTCTAGTTACTAAAAATTTGGCTGTACACAGAGCAATAAATTTAAAATTTCTTAACTACTGTTCAATCTTAATTTTGTTTCTAAAAATATCCAAATCCATAACATGAAAGAGATGTGTAATATGAGAATGAAAACATGACAAACTCTCATATTAGAGCATGACATTTTTCACTACATTCTAAGGAAAAAACCCCACTAAGTGTGAGCACACATACATTATTAAACCACAGGACTTTCAAAATACATTTCTTAATTTTGAAAAAGGGTTTTACTCCGTTTTCACGAAAAGTTGTGGTCAAGGAAAAAATTTCCAGCACAAGGAGGCAGATGAATAGAATTTGTACAACTTACTATATAAAAACCATCAAGTTTTCTATAAGACAAACTGTGCCCATAAAAAGCAGATGGATGCAAAGGACTGATTCCTAGGATACTGGAAGTAAACAGCAACCTTGCTCCATTGTGATTAGTCCTTACAGAACAGGTTGATGAGGATCTCAATAGCTGTTGAAAGCACAGCAATCAATGCCTGTGGAATTTATGCAATGTAAAAATCCTTGCTACTACGAGCTTTTTTAAGTATTCCTTTTCTTGTCTCCATTTCTCCTCCAGTGACTCACAGAGCTTAGGCTACAGCTATTTAAACCCTCCAAAGACATTCCTGGATACAAGCATGAAAGACATGAATGAATCCAAGGCTAGGGGAAAAGGAGCATGTTGTGATTCTTAATGTTCCCAGACATGAATCCTCAGGAATTACAGAAACAAAACAGAGGGTTATTTAAGCAAAACTAAGCAGTGGAATGTTTGTCAATGCTTCTTTAAGAAACACACTTGTTTATCTATAATCCAATTTCCACATGGAGATTTGGCCCAGTTTTGAGAAAGATTTTCACTCCCAAATAATTTTATTCTTTCCATACTTCAGTATAAAAAGAATGAAAGCATATATTCTCTCTGTACTACAGTATCTGAGGAAGTCTACTAGCTTTTAGAACTAAACCAAAGTATGTCTTTAAAATTGCTTTGCAAACACTACTTTCTTAAGAAAAAGAATCTTTGATGACTAATTCTGCAGAAACACAGGTATTTAATTTGACTGGTACAGAGTTGATAATGCATCAAAATAAACACCATGGTTAAATTTATCTGGACTCATATCAGTATGAGAGCACAACCAGGACAGCCATACAGCAGAAATATAGTACCCGCTCATGTTGAACTGGAAGGAAACATTTTTTCAAAGTTGTCTAGTTTCCAATAAAACAGTTTAGTAACAAAAACCAAAATTAGGATGACAATTTTCTGACAGACACAAGGAGCAGGGATGAGCCGTGCTCCCTGTAGGCCACCATCAGGTACGTGAACTTTATCAGAGTAACCACACAAAAACCAGCTGGTAGGATCTGTTCAGGCTCACAAAAGGCCTGTGACAGAATTCTTCACAGGAGTCTGCTAGAAAACCCAAATAAAGATATGATAAGAAGCAAAATACTTGCTCAAAACTAAAAATCTGTTAAGGGGATAGAAATTAAAGAAGGAATAATTGGTTTACTGCCAGTATGGCTAAAGAGTAACAGTAATGACTCGAGATTCTGTACAGAGCTTTTCTCAGTAATTTGGCAGGAAATATGAACATTTTCTATCTGGCCAGCTGGTTCAAAAAAACCCACCAAAACAAAAGTGACTGGATGATCTGGAATAGAGATGGTAAGCAACATCCAGAGGCACAGATTTGTGGTTTTGTCAGGTAGATTATGTCCTGCACACAAAATAATTGTTGGGAGAGTTGTTGCGTGTGTTCCTCCAGAGCAGAGCCATGGAGTTATGCCACTGCTGCAGAAGAGCCTCTGCCAGGGTTCCTCTGATTGCCATGGCAGGGGGCAGCTCTGTTCCTGAGCTGCACTCTGCCAGCTCCTACAGATTTATGCACCCTATCTCCTGAACAAAGGAAGTGTTCGTGTAAGTACTGCTAATTTATCATAATCACAAGATGAATTTTAGGCATATGTTAGATTTTCTATTGAAGAAGAAAATTATTCCTGTTCTTTTTCTGAATGAGTAAGGTCATCAGGAGGCAGCTTTCACCTGCCAGTCTTCTGAATCACAGGGTAGAGCTGGATGTTTTTTAAACCCACAGACTCTTTTTTTTTCTTAATAAAATGGAAAAGCTTTCCATGCACATTTCAGCATGAAAGCCATATAACTCCCTATTCTTTGTCCTGATTGCAGCACTTATCGAAGAGAAACATCTGCTGGAGTACAAATACTGCAGAATAATCTTCTTTGGGTTAACATTCTGTATTATCATTATGATTTTTTTTTTCTAACTAGATAGCTATAATAATTTTAAATCAATCTAATGTACTATGATTAAATACTACGATTAAATGAAGGAGAAAATTAAGGTAAGACCATACAGACCTCAAGGCTTTTGCAGCATCCACTCCTTGTTGTATGTACAGGAGGAACTTGTTAGAGATGGCAAGAAATTGAAACTTTCCACAGAATCTTGGCATATCAGAAGCATCACATATGACTTGATGTGCAGTAAATGTAGCTTTTAATTACATAACAGTAACTACTTTGCACTGCACTGTATGTAGGCAAGATATCTAAATGAATTACCGTTTTTGGCCATGTCTATCAGGGTTTTTCTAAGATGCTCACTTCTAGCAGGTGAGGAGCAGAATCACATAGAATAAAGAAGGTATGGCTGTGTCAGTTACAGTAAATCCTCTCCCAAACAGAGCCATGAGGTCCCTGGGCCACAGGGATGTGGTTGGTTTCAGCTTGTGCCAAGCTCACCTGCACACAAGGACACCTGCACTCATTGTGCTCTCCATATTTGTAGGAGCTCTTCAGGCTACAAAGACTGATCACTTTACTTGTCCAAAATCACCACTGCTTTGGTGGAAAGCCCAGAGCAGCTTTGCAAAGTCACTTGTGAAGTTCTTTCTCTTGCTGGGAATTGGTGTTTTTCAGTAGCTGAATATTTCCCAAGGAAGAAGGCTCAGCGTAAAAGCACAATCATCCTTCACTCATGTTCATCCTTTTTCTCACTGACACTTGCTCTACCCTTTACTCACTACCTTCCTTGCTGGCAGTGCTATTTCAGTCAATGAAGCTGCTGTGGCTTTCTCCTCTGTGCCCTGATTTGAAAGCCCTGTGTCTTAATATACGAAACTGTCAAGCTTTACAGGCATTTTTTATGTCCACCCACTTTTCCTGGTGTGTTCATCTTGATTTAGTGCAGGTTTTTTTTTACAAAAACAACTAATATATGTGTTCCAGGAGGGAAGGAGCACAAATGCAGTACCAGCGTTTCTGACAATACACCCTTACACACAAAAATGACTGAGGAAACTGAGAGGACTCGGGCAGAGCGCTCCAACAAACAAGTGATTTACACAAGGGAAAAGGGCTGTACTTCCCATGGGACTGGCTTACACGAGCTTTAAACTGTTCGTGCAGAGACATTACATTGGCATATTTCCCATCTCAAGCAAAATACAAGAAAATAGAAAGCCACACACACACAGTGAAGTAACAAATTTAAACCAGCCTCCCTTGCCTGTTTCCACAGTAACCAGCTGCAGTAAGTGCTTGGCAGAAATCTTAGACCTAGACCATGCGAATTCTTTATGTAATCATATTTTACATGCAGACAGATCTCTGCCTTAATAAAGTCACTGTATCACAGGAGAGATGAGTGCTTCACTGCCTGCATTAGTGGAACAGATGGAATACACGACACCACCACGAATACAGCAAGAGACTGAATTTTCACTCTGAATTTTTAACAGTTCTGCACATTGTTACTCTATGATGTGTCAGTTCTGGGACATGAAATGAAGCATTCTGTCCTTAGGGCTGTCAGTCAAGCATATCAGACAGCACTACATTCACTTGTAAAACATCTAGGTGTTGTTTCTCTTCTAGAGTAAATATTTCCCAAAATTACAAATATCTTTATATAATCAGAGAGTTTAGAGAAAATAAAAGGCCTGTTAGAAGTACATCTGCAATCTGGAGTGAAACCTTAGGAATGTCTGCAGAATATATAATAATGTCAGTCAGCTATGACTGTTTTGTCTGGGAAGATAATTTGAAAGTCGAAGCCCCCTATGGATATTTTGTTTCTCATTTAAAAATGTTGAATTGCTCATAAAAAGGTATATACTTAGAAGCTATAAGGTATAGCTAAAGTCTTCCTGCTAAAGTCTAAGAAGACACAAAATAGCAAAGTTATAGCTATTTCCCTACACCTGAAACACAGCATTAACCTTTCAGCATTTGTAACAGATTAAAAACATTGCACATTACAAAGTAACACATCTAACAAGAGCCTTAGTTACAGAAAAGCACAGCATTTCACCCCCTTACCCTCAGGATGTGATTAATACAGTCCAACACACTATTTTCTTATAGATTTGAAAACACTGAAGCAAGAGAAGTTATGATGTTTGTCTGTGTTAATTCTAAACCCCTTATTAACTAATTTAAAAATAAGTTCTCCCAAAAGAAAGGCATGAGCAGCACAAAGTAAAAGCATGCAGAGCACTTGGGTAAGATATGTCTGTTGTTCTGTGTTCATGTCTTTCGACTTTTGGCTGAAGCATTTCAGAATTTAGAATAGAGAATTATTCATAAGCTTTATTTTTAACTCTCCACATAATCTGACATTACACTAATGGATTTAGTATAAATTTAAATCAAACTCTCGTACTGCAATGTCAGATAAGTTCCCTTTAAAATTTTGTCTTCAAGAACATTCACCCTGCTATTTTAACTCTCTGCACATTTGGCATAACTGGTTTCTAAGGCTTTTATTCCACTGTTCTTTTTTCCTCACTTGCTGACATACTTACCCAGGTTAGAAGCTACTGGCTATTAATGATCCTTTTTTCTTTACATCACTGAATGAGTTTTTCCCCATTATTTGTAGAGTTGTTGTAGAAATAAAACAATCATTCATTCTGTACTTCAGATATAGCTTCTAAAACACTCTACTGGTGCTATCCAAAACCTGTGTTCTTAAATAATTCAGGTAGTTAATGCTATTGCAACCACATCTTCAAAAAGCAATGTGATAAGGCCAGACTGCTGCTTCTGATGCTGACCAATAGCAAACAGAGAGGAAAGCAGAACCAGCAATTTTCTACAAAGTTTTGTAGAAACAGCACTACTGCAGTTGCAAAAGTAAGACAGTATGTAACTGTAAGATACAATTGAAATTAAGCCGGCTATCCAACCCATAATGGAATTATGTTCTAAGAAGTACCCAAAGATCGCATGAAACACAATTCAAGGTGGATTCTGAAACTCCTGTCCTCATGAACTAGTCCTGGAATTAGGCTGGGAACAGAAATGGTGAATTTCACCACAACAAAGGTGATATATTATATATATTATATATATAATATATCGTATATATTATTGGTCTCATCAAGGTTCCTATCACAGCTTTTTATGTGCTATAATAAACATTTATCAGAGTAAGAATTTCTTCTGTGCCTTTACTATAATTTCCCCATAACATTAGAGAAGTCTCAGACAAGTTTTCCCACTAATATAGCAATAGAGTCAAAGAAAATTCTAAAACAGCACTAACAAAATAATTATTGGTTTGTTCAAATTACTCTCAGTCAGAGAGGGAATATAAACACAGATGACGTTTAAATTGAAAACTGCAGAGTAACATCCTCCAACAGTAGGAATGATCAAAGTTACCTTACATTGAAATGATGAAATTGATTTTTCATTAGGAGTAAAAATACAAGTACCTCATATACCTAATGGAAAAAACAAAATCAGTGTTCATCTGTGTGTGGGTTTTCGCAATTTCTTTATTGATTTGAAAGAAATTGCAATTTTAAAAGTCCAAGAGATTAATTAATTGTATCACTTTATTATTCAGCAAACAGCAAGAGTAAGCCTGGTATATATGGCCAAAAAGGCAGAATAAAACTCACCATAATGAAATGTCCGTGCATAAATGGATACACTGAAATAACAACTTAAATCTGGCTAATTCAGCTGCTCGCTCTGAAATAATTATTCTAATTAAAATCATCAAACATCTATCTGCCATGAGACAATTACAGGCTTGCATTTTCACGTCCAAAAGAAAATGCAAAGCTTCACAACTGAGAAGCAATCTATTACTGCAGGACACAATGCCAAAAAGAAAAATATGATAATCTATGAAACCTCCCCCAAGAATGGAAATGGAACACAAGACAGACCCATCTGAACAGTGAATATTCGAGGTGGTCATGGTTTACAGTATGTTTCCACTGAATCAGGGAGCAGAAGGGAATGACTTCAAAGCCCTGAAAAGTGGCGAGATGCCAGCAAGACAAAGGCTTTCACACCTCCTGTCATCCCATCTTAAGGCTAAAAAATTTCTTCTGTTTCTCCCTGTATTTCAAACAAGTCGAAAAAGGAAGAGATTCCTCCGTACTTATAAAGACAAAAGTAATCAGGAGTTCTGTCCGCTCAAAACACCAACACCCAGGAGCAGGGAAAGGATGGCACACCCTCCCAGGCTGCTTTGTAATTCAAGATCCAGTCTTGCAAAACCTTATTCTTTCTCTGCATGTCTTATCTTGCCTTCTGTGTCACCATTAGCATAAGGCAGACTTTTGGAATTCAAAGAAGAAAAGAGTAGCACAGTACAAAAGCTGTAGATGTGAGGTGGTCAGGAACTCCAGCGATGTATGATCATGAGTTTGCAAACAAGTACCAGGACCTGGGAACAGCCTTAAAAGCATATTAAAAGCACTATATAGATCCTCAGAGAGTTTAAACAAGAAGCAAGTCATACATCACCATCATACCTTTAAGTAAATCATCCACATTTCCCTGTTACCATCCTCTCTCTATAAACACACACAAATTTAAGTGATGCAAGAAGATGCCTTTTGTCCCACATAGAATATTCACCAGCTGCAAACATTTAACTGCAGTTGGGCTCAGATGTAAATAATGTATTTGAGACTTCCTGAAGAGAAAACAGAACCCAAATTTCATCTTAGAAAGTATTTCTAGAAGGCCTTGTCTCAAACTAAGGAAGCTCAAAAATCCAGAAGCTTTTAGCTAGCGGAATGCTAACCACAGGAAAAGCAGAGATGCTGCAACACTTTGCACCTCACACAAGAGAAAAAAAAGTGTATCAAGCATCTTTTTCAAGTGAGTGCATTGCACTTTCAGATATCAATTTCTCCATTTATATAATCTCCTCCAAGGCCCTAATGACACTAAGAATTATTGTCTGCTGCTGTTATAAAGTGTAGAAAATAGGACAAACTGAAAGACACCTTTGAAAAGGTGAACAAGGCAACAACACTCCAACATGGTGGTGTAGCATCATGGAGTAAAGAGCAGGCTGCAAAGTGTTATAAGACAACAGACAGCTTGACAAATACAGTTATGCACAAATCTACAGAGACATGGTTAGGAGCTAAATTGAGTCAGGTGTTGGAAATTCTTTCCTCAAGTCATGAAACACTACTGATAGTTTAAATATCATGATGGAACCAATATTCCATTTGTGACCTCATTTCAGTTTCAGAGCGATAAAAAAGGGGTTGGAAAGCCTTGGAAGCACTGAGCACCAGCCATTTCAAAGCTATTCTGCCAAGAAAACACCAGCTTTAACCCCCAGTATTTCTCTCCCAAACTGCAGTAGCACATCAATGAATTGCACTTCCTCATAAATAGCTTCACAGGTGACTAGGACTAAGAATGTGCTAATGTGAAAAATACCTGTGACAAACATGCTTCACACTATTAAACATTCACACCATTAAACAAACACCAAACCTGGTTTGAACAAAAGGGCACATTTTAAAACAAGCCTTTGAAGAAAAGCTCTGAAAGACTCTTTGAGGACTCTCAAGTAAAGTGGTACTTGGTTATATTGCTGCTTCCAGGTTGTGATTTTCTGCTGAGAGATTAAGGCCTTATTAGAGTGGGTTAAGACCACTCAGTGATTTACCAAAAATTACACAAGTGCATCCTACTGTGGGAGCGACTCAAGTGCAGTCTGCAGAGCACAAAACACGCAGGTGAACCTACACAGAGCAGGACCCCACCACAGCAGTCAGGCACCATCAACAACAAACAGGCACAACGAAGCAGCTGGAATAGCTTCTATATGAGCCACTGCAATGAAAGCATTTGTTAAAAGGAGGAAAGGGTAACTATTTCTGCTAGAACTGGATGATAATTCACAAAGTAAGCTAAGAAATCTGCTTGTCTGTGGGCCTAAGCAGGAACCCCAAGTTGGGGAGCTTTTCAGAAAGCCAGTCTCACTGAGGTCGACACCTGCACCCTTCACAAACACATCAAAATGTGCATTATTGAACAGCCTCAGCATCAGTCAAGATCTGGCCTGTTACACATTTCAGTGATGGGAGCTTTGTCTTCCCAGGCATTTGTAATATTACAAATATTTGGACAGTGATGGTAGGAGCTGCATTGAAATACCTACTGAACACATATATTAGTTTCCATTTCCATCCACTCCACTTCCATTTTCTACACTTTGGATTTCTTTTCCCCCAGTGGATCAATACAATGGCTAATTTATATGCTATCCTCTAACCCACCAAAATTACTAGCCTTCCCCATCTTCCTTTCTTTCCACTACTTCTTTTTAATCAGTGTGTCCCCCAGGGTTCAATACTGGACATAGTACTGTTTAACTTACCCATCAATGGCATGGATGAGGGAGCAGAGGCCTCCTCAACAAGTTCACTGAAGACACAAAGCTGGGAGGAGCAGCCAACGCCCGAGTGCTGTGCAGCCCTTCAGATGGGCCTCAACAGGCTGGAGGGATGGCAGGGAAGAACTTCCTGGAGTTAAAAGGCAGTGCAGGGTCCTGCACCTGGGAGGAACAACCCCAGCACCAGCACGGGCTGGGGGTGGCCTGGAGCAGCTCTGAGAGAAGGGCCTGGGGGTCCTGGTGACAGCAGGCTGTCCATGAGCCAGCACCGTGTCCTTGTGACTGTAAGGCCAGTGGGGTCTGGGGGGACTTTAGGAAGAGCATTGGAGCCGGTCAGGGAGGTGACCCTGACCCTCTACTCAGTCCTGGTGAGGCTCACCTGGAGTGCTGTGTCCAGCTCTGGGATCCTCAGCACAGGAGAGACACGGAGCTCCTGGAGCGGGGCCAGCGGAGGGTGACGAAGATGATGAGGGGACTGGAGCATCTCTCTGGCGAGGAAAGGCTGAGGGAGCTGGGGCTGTTCAGCCTCGAGAAGAGACGACTGAGAGGGGACCTCTTCCCTGCCTGTCAGTGTCTGAAGAGAGGTGTCAGAGCAGGGGCCAGGCTCTGCTCCGTGGGGCCCAGCAATGGGACACGAGGCCACCGGCAGGAACTGACGCCCAGGAAGTTCCACTTGGACAGGAGGAAGAATTTCTCTGCTGTGCAGTGACCGAGCACTGAACAGGCTGCCCACAGAGGGTGGGGAGTCTCCCTCACTGGGGAGATTCCAGAACTGTCTGGACAAAATCCTGAGCCACGGGATGACCCATGGTGTGGGATGACCCTGCTGGAGCAGGGAGGTGGGACCAGATGATCCACTGTGTTCCCTTCCAATTCCAATTCTGACCCATTCTGCCACTTGGTGATAAATAAAGCTGATTTTAAAAAGAGAGATAAGACATTGTCAAGAGATAAGCTAGGCTTGAATGAAGTGCAAGGGAAAGAAGTGCTATGTGTGCATCACAAAGGCAGCTCACCCAGGAGATTTAAGGTTTTGAAAAGATGAGACAAAAGAAGCAAGTGAGTTTGTAGCCCCAGACCTTTAATAAGGATTACACTTGGGAAATAAAAGCATAGCACAACTCCTGGCATGTGATCTGACCAATAACTGTACAAATCCTACTGCAATGCCAGCAGGAGTCAGGACAGTCAGAAAAGAAAGATACCAAAGCTTCCTTTCCCATTCCACTTAAACTGATTGCCCTCAACAGAGACAAACATTTCCTGTGACATTAAGTTGTCATCAGCTTCTGTAAACCCCAGTTCATTCAGTCTTTTCTTGTGCATCTGACTCTTCTTTGCAGAAGTAGCCCCGAGTACATTTGCAATTTCAGAGTTGTTTTCAGTTTGTTCAGAAGTCTCAGCTCGCTTATAAAGCTCCAACTCATCAGTTACACATGCAGGTTGTTCTTGCCTGGAGCCCTCTGCACAGGCTGTCTCATCACCTGCCTGGGTAGGTTGTACATTCCCTAAGGCAGGAAACAGAATGTCACCAACAGTCATACAAAACAGCCACATCATTAAAAAATCCTGGAAATAATCTTCTTCAATCTTAACATTGTCACCTCATTCCACTCACTCTTTGGTTAAGTACTTCAAGACAGCAACAAATTTCAAATACAAGTTATGAATTATGCAATCCAAAAACCTATGTATACTATACTTATTAGTTTTAGGAGTTTCTTCTAAGAAAATAAAAATACCTTTAGTTCCCTCTGCTGAAGCATCCTTCATTTCAGAGGCCATCACTGGTTTAACCAGGACCACACCATATCCTTCATTATTATGGATCATATTATTAACCATGGTTATCTTGGGAGCCTCATAATCCTCATCTAAGAAGTTCTACAGAACAAAACAGAAATCCAACATATCATGTCCAGCCAAAGGGAAACAAAAATCTTCCAGTTTTAGGCAGAATCAGTTCTCTGTATTGGCTAGAGGAGGATTATTTGCCTACACAAGTGACATTGCAAAAGGCATTTTCTCCTTCTGGCAGATAAATAAAACCAGGTGACTGCTTTGGTGGCCAGGCCAAGGCAAGCAAGTCCCATTGTCATCATGTGTGACAAGTAAGAGTTCCAGCACAGCACAGCAGGGTTTTAAGCCAACCCAAACCTATTGGCACTAATTGTAGCAGTGATAAGCTTTTGGCAAACCAGTACCTCATGGCTGAGACTGACCTTGACCAGTATTCCCTCCTTGCAGTGGTGGATCCCGTTGTGCAGCAGGGTGCATGCACTTCCTGGATAGATTTCCACTCCAGCACCCTATAAGATACAATTGGTAGCAGTTCACAAACAGTTCAGGCACATTTGCAATTGAACTTGACCACTCCATGGCAGATCTTTGTGGTCATCTACCAGTGTGCACAGTGCAAAACTGCGTTACCCCTCCGGCTTCACAGCTTTGTTACCCAGCTCAAGCAGCATTACTCAAGGCTGAGGCCCCACAGTATTACTGGCACCAGCCCATGAAGGCCTGCTGAAGAGTAGCTGCACAGCCTTGCAATACTTGCTTGTGCTTTAGTCATCCCTCTCAATACCTCAAGCCCCAATATTCTTCAAAATATCCAAATTAGACTCCATTTTTGTGTTTATCATCCCTCTGTAATCAAAGGTGTCCAAAAAGGTCATTTGACTTGCAGAACAAATGGAAATGAGAAAACTACTTATGGGCAAAGAAACCAGAAGATCACTTTAAAATTACTGCAGGACATGAATCAGCCATGTAGCAACGATTATGTTACAGATGTCCCCTGTTACTGTGTCACTTTGTTATCATCACACACAAATCAGCCTGAGATATTTCACTAGAGATGGTAAGAGGCTACAAGACCCCTGGGACCAATCTTGATTCAGTAACATGTAGCTGTCCAAAATGAATTCGTATAAAGGTTCTCTCCAGAGCAACAGAAGCCACCCTGTGACTGACTGCACGATTTCCAAAGAGAAACCTTTGTTCTAAATTAGGAAATAAGCCAAAGTTAAGAATGAGCGTGTACCTTGGCCCCATAGAGATCTGAGTTTTTCATCAGTAGCTCAGCTGATGTCCTCACTGTTATTCCTGTGGTTTCACACTGTAACACACAATTCTCCAGCGTGGTTTTCCCATGATGGACATCTAGATACACAGAAACAGTTACTGCTGGATGAACCACTCATGCAAAGACAAACTCCTCCTACAGACAGACAGCCTTGGAGCAGCTTTGCATTGTGATATTTTCATTTTATCCACTTCAGGTTCAATTCACTGATTTGCTCATGTGTGGTTTGAACTTGTGCTGTTTTTCTGGTCTAAGCAAGGACACTGCCACAAGGGAGCACTGGTTGAAGATTTGTCCTGGAGGTTTTTTTGGCTGCTTCTTTTTTTTTTTATGACAGTAATAATTATTTTCATTACATTCCTAAGAGATTTTTTGATTCAGAAGATATTAAATACGTGCACACAAGCATTAATAAACATGTTAATATGTTTAAAACCCAAAGGCAGGATGAGGCAAAATATTAATAAACATCTTCTGCAAAGACAAGGCCATGGCCAATAAACTCATTGGATACAATTTAGACTTAGTTGAGTGTCAGTTTGAGGGTGCTGGAAACAAAGTCCTTCCTACAGCACTCCTACAGCATGTGCTGTTCCTCAGTGGAGCATTGGCTGGGGTCAGCTGCAGCTGAATATTGCCATGGAGGCTCTTCTGTGGAAAGAGGAATTGTTTCCTTTTCCGGGCAGCCTGACACAGGCTGTGCAGCTCAGAGTCAGGCTGCCTTAACAGCAGAACAATGATCAAGTCAAACAATCTTATCCCAGTGTAAGAATAAAGCATGAGAGCCACAATAGCCTCAAAGTACAAACAGAAGTTACTTTGATGTCCACGTTATAAGCAAGTTAAAAAAAAAGAGAGTGAAGACTTAATATTTATACCTGTAGGGCTCCCCTCTACAATATTTTAACTGCAAGACTGAGTCCCCAGCTTTAATTCTAACACTAATTATGGAAGAGTCACAGAAAGGTCAAGATGCTTTTACACTTACTTAAAATCCCCTCCACAGCATCATGTTGCACTAACTTCAAATTGGAGATCTTTATATTGGCTCCTGTACAATCAAAGAAGTTGTCTCCTTTCCCTTGGTTTTCTATCACGACATCATCTGGTAGGCCATAGCCTAAGAGCAGAGGTGAAAGATGCAAGTTGGGAGAATATCTGGTGACAAAGAGGTGCTCAGTACATAACAGACTCTTAAATTAATGACAGGAGTTTAAAGCTTGATGCTTTAATACCTTGAATAAGATTTTCACCAAGTGGCTAGACTGCACCTTACATCCCCTCTGTGCCAAGGTACAGGCACCCCAAACCAAAAAATTACCTTACTTGAATGGCACACAACAAAATACAAAGTTATACGAGAAAGTTGACCAAATGGGCAACTGAGCTCACATTAGCCAAGGCCAAAGTTCTTACTCCCAAAAGTTCCAACAGAGCGGGGGGATGCAGGAACTGAGGACACACAGGCACCTCCAGTCTGGTCTCAAAGGACAGAAGTTCACTAGAGCACGCAGAGGTTCCAAAGAACACAGAGGGGAAAAAGCAGTCATGCCATAACACAAGGAAAAAAGAGCAAAGGGCTTGATACTGTTAGTATGCCTCACTCAGCATCCCTATTTGCATGGAATTTGGGGGAAAATTCAGTGTTCCTGTGTTGCACAGGCCTCCCGATTAATTCAGTTTCAAAAGAAGCTTTCACAAGTACATGCCAACATTGATTTACTAAGCCATCCACAGTTGCCAGCATTTAAGCACTTACAGGAAAATTTATGAGCATGTAAAGCTTTTATTGCTTGTCACTGACAAGAATCATGATAAGGAAAGCAATAATGCAACATCCATTAAAGCAGCATGAGTCCTATCATTTTCTGAAAGCACACCCAGATAAAAAGTGCCTGAGCAGGATGCCAGCTTTTAACCAAGTACATAAACAAATAAATACTGCCACGTGCAAGTAGAAAGGTTAAAAACAAACTAAAAGAGAAAAAAAAACCCCAAAACAACAAAAAAAAAACCCCAAACAAACAATCTTTCAACAAGAGTTGGCAGAAAGTTTTAAAGACAGGCAATTTAATGCAAACTTAAGTGATTGATACTTCAACACATGATATTACCTAGAAATCTTTTCCCACTGCTACTGATTTATGGTCACCCCTGGAGAGGAGGAGGGCATGGGGCAGTTCCAGCATGTAAAAAGAGAGCACCACAGGACAGCAAAAGACAGATGTAGTTTAACTTCTCACCACTACAGAAAGAGGTTATTATCCAAAGCAGGAGTTTTAGGAATGACTGTCCTACAGAGTGCCTGCAGTTTTTCTAACTTTGTCTTTAGCTTGCTTTACACTTCACCTCTGAAGCAGCAGCGCTAGGAGAAAGAAGGAAGGTTCACCTGCTGCCCAGGGGTGTTCACTCCCCAGCAGGGCTGTGCCCCTGCCTGAGTCTGAGGGGCTCCACAGCAGCCAAAGGCCACTGTCATCCACTGACACTGAGCACAGAGAAGGGCTGATGCTGCAGGTTCCCAGGCCAGCTTGAAGAACTGTGGCACGAGCAGAAGGGAAGTTCTCGGGTGCCTCTCCAACACCTTTTTGTCAAGCATGGAAGCATGGAAGTTTTCTTTATCATGACTTCCTGCAACAGCTACTGCTTTAACCTTATTTAGTTCCTGTAAGTTTTTATTTATCCCTGACTTACTAATCTTCATACTTTCAACCTTAGTACTGACTTGCACAGTGGCTCAGAAAAAAGAAAAGCTCTATGAAGCAAAGTGACATCTTTCATGAGTCACCCCTTCATCCCAAAAACACCACCAAAGCAGCCAGCTGCTCAGATTAGTGCCAGCAAAGTTTGTCTTGATGCTCCTACTTCAAACGTTCCTGGCTCCTAACAGGAGTCCATATAAGAAGATTAAATACCTGACAAGTACTTGTTATTCAGAGCATAGTTTGTACTAAAAATACATATTTATGTGCCTTGCTCCTTAAAATAGAGCAGCTCATCCTTTAATGTGTGCTACTGCACCATTTGTATTTCAGTTTCCTCAAAGCTAGAAAAGCAAAATAGCACCACACACTATTTTAGAACAATGTCATTCTTGAGATAAATAAAGCATTTTATCGAGGTCCCTTGTCCTGCAGGTGCACTGGTTATCACAATGTGTATCTGTATAAATCAAACACACACAGGAGATGGGCAAGAAAGAAAATGACACTCATAAAACAAGAAGGGTGAGAAAAACAAAGTCCAGAACAGCAGGAAATTAAACTCTCAGCCTTCTTCTCATTAGGAAGCTTTGACAAGATAAAAATGCAACTAAGTAAGTATCTGAATAGCTGCAGAAGCCCCAGTGATAAACAGACTATTACTCTGCAACAGTGTGCCTGCCTAAAGCAGAGGAATACACTGAGAAATCAAGAATGGTGAGGGAGCGACAGCAACATATCCTAGGCAAAGCAGAAGTATTTAAAACACAAATATTTTGCAAGAAAAATCCTAAAATCACATCTGTTGTATCTGTTCCTACAGAAAAAATGTGTTAATCAAAAGCTTCCTCCTCCACCCACGTGCTTCCCACAAATGTAGAGTCAGGTTGGCAGCCCCTGCCCCCCATCACTGACATGCTCCAAGTGCCATCAATAAATCCTAAGAGTACCTCCTGGCCCCCTCCCCCTGCTCTCACTGGGGCTGTACCAGCAGTGGGGCTCAGAGGCTGCCCCTGAGGCACATTCAGACATGCAAAGAAGAACGAAGACATTCCTCAAGCGCTCTTAAGTTAGCAGAAGCCTCTCAGAATAACTTCTCTGCTTCCGCTATTACAACCATCAAGTCCCTTAGGTTTCTGTTGAATCCTCTCTATTACCTACCTAATCGCCATTTATGCAGACAAAGAGGAGGAAATTATGAATTTTCTATTAATCAACAAAATCTGCAGTTTATCTGCGCTATGGCTAATGAAACAGCTCACTCCACCCTGCATTAGGCACAGCTCTGCAGCACAAACAGGAATACTTTGAAGAAAAAAACAAATGCTCTTGGCAAACTCTGCCAAGAGTAAATCCTTACACGGAGCTAGTTTAAGACATTCCATTTACTTGTTTAAGGAGCTTTAGACTAGCAAACCTTCTACCTTCTAGCTCAACTGAATCAGCAATGCAGAACACGCCATCGACAACATAATGGCCGGGACAGATGATGACTCTGTCTCCTTCATAACAGGCATTTATAGCTGCCAGCGGATCACGGTGAAACTGCAAAAGACAAAAAAATACAATCAGCTCCCAAAGAATGCTGTAAAAATGAGTGCATTTATGCCCTTAGAGCTTGCGTTCAATTAAATGCTGCTGCTTTTGCTTAAAAGAAACCCTTTTAATGGCACCAATAATACAAAATTTCTACTTTGAATTCAAGAATTGTAGCCCTCTGTGGACAAAACCAGCCTTAACATGTGCCTTTGATGTTTGTGCCATGCCCATTCCCCCAAGAGAAAACTGGGACACACACAGATCGAGGAGCACATGCACCCCAAAGCAAACTTCACTACGGCCTTGGTTCCAGGCCAGCACTTCAATTGTGCCTAAGTGATTTGCCATGAAGAAATAGATGACAGAAGGAAAAGAAAATAAAAATAAAACAATTCAGCAAGTAGATCAGAGCTGGTCTGAATACTTCTGGTATACGGTATGAGTCACCCCCAGAGTTCAGATACCACAGTGGTAAATAGTGTCCATGTGGTCCTTTCCCTTGATAAAGAGGGCAAGCTGGTATCCTTCACAAACGTTACTGAGGAATTCCATGCTGAAGGATGACAAATAGTACAGAAAAACTACACATTTATTGCTTCCCAGCAAATTCCAGGGTAAATATAATAAAAGCATTTTTTCAGTTGCCAAGTCAGGAAATCAGATTTATAGCCTAAAAGTTATTCCAGGACCTTCTCCATGGCTCCATTTTGGCAAAGTGTAATTCATGAACATGATCAGAATACAGCAAACCATTTCATTTGGGTGCAAGGAATTCAGCCTATTCTTAACTGCTGAAGTAGCAAGTCTTGTCTGAATTCACTAAAACTAAACATAATTGCCCCTAAAATAAATATATTTCCTACACAGTACCAAAGCAAGAAAATGACATTTCTTCCTTCCAACTCTAGATCATTATCAGCAGCAGCAAGAGACATGGGCATTTCAAAATTAAAACTCAAGTGTTACGCCTTACCATGTTTCATTATAGAATTATTACAGGTTCATCTCATTTCCTACACACAGGAAGTAAGCTGTTTGTATAGAGTACTTAATAGGCACAAATGAATTAAAAGAAATTATTTGTATCACCCAGTTTTACCACCCCTTGGTTAAATTACAGTGATTTTTTTTTTTAACTGAAAAAAAAAATACCACCACTGTAGTATGTTGCAAATGCAGTATCTTGCACATGGTAAACTAACTTAACCTTCAACACTGTTTCTTGAGAGGAAAAACTATTAGCAGACAATTCCTGTTACTGCACCTGTATTTCTAGGCCGTCACAAGATTCTGGGCAAAGTTTGTCCCTTGCCAACAGCTGGAGCAGACTTGCTGTCATGGTCCAGGGCACAACATGAGTGACCTTGGCACCCGTTGGTCTCAGTCCTTTAGCCTGGAGGCTGCCGTATTTTTGGTAACCAAACACATACCTGCAACAAGAGCAACACAGCCAACAGCTCTTCCTTCAGTAAACACCTCCTCCAAGTTATGTGATTGCCCTTAGGAGCCTCCTCCCTGCACAGACCCACCAATTACCTCAGCAGAGGATTCTCAATTAGTTTTAGCTTTTGTTTTAAGTGCTCCACTTTGTCATACAATTTTAGTCCTTCCACCACGGAAACGTTTTCTGCTTCTGAGTCCGAATCGTTGCTTGATATGCTGTTCCTCACATTTAAAAACTTCTCATATAGCTCTTCACATTGAGACAACAAGTTCTGATAATCATCTACCAGCCCAGAAGGCACCCGGTGTTCCAGGACGTCATAGTGCCTGCAATTCAGAGCAAGGGGTCAGCCCATGGCACATCCACAACCCTCAAAGACCAAACATGAGACCGGAGAGAACCTGAGGAGTTCTGCATCAGTACTTCAGTCAAGGTTCTCTGCAGACTGCATCAGCACTGCTCCACTTTATTTGAAAGCAGCAAAACCAGAATATCTGAACAAACATTTTACTTTCTAAATAGCTGCCCATCCACCTTGAAAGATTGTATAAAACTGTCAGAAACTCACCCTAAAATAAAGGCATAAGCACAGCCATAAAAAGGAGTAACAATTTAGAAGGCAATATCTAAGCCTTTATTAGAAAAACTGAGAAAGAATCACATACATTCCTCCTGCACAATGACCAATTTACAAGTTTTTGCTTCAGCTCCATTGTGGTTTCTGTTTTATGCCCAGAGGTAATGAATGGAGCATCCCATGCCAGCTTTTATGAGGATTACAACTCGTACCAGTGTGAGGGTGACTATTGCTGGATTTAGGGCACCATCTGATGGAATACCAAGGATTACAGGGAAAAACTGAGGGCTCAGAAATGAATTGGCAGCCTCAGTTGTGCTCTCTGTCCATACAAAATTTTGACCAGCAGACAGTGAACAAACTGCTAGAATAAACTTGCTTTGGTTTACAGTCAACAGGGGCTTTTTACATCTGATTGTGAGTCACTACTCCCACATCACACATTCCAGTGGTTCTGCTCTAAGAACAGCAAAGGTGTTGCACTCACAGTCTCAGTCGGGGCTCAACACATCGCACAAAGTAATCAAATTCATCCTCCTCCTCCTCGTCCCAGATCCTCCAGATGCACTGGTAGAAGAACCTTTGGAAGCAAAGTAAGTGTGAAATCATACAGAGGAGAGCAGAGCCAACAGCACTGCAAACACCCAATGCAACCAATGTGAGAATTCACCTCAAAGCATCACCTCTCTCTAAATTCATGTTACTGTCCCCTAAGCTGCTCAGTACACACAGAAGTCACCTCTCCTGCCTGTTGCTTACCTGCATAAAGAGTTTTATTTTGTGTGTCTAAGTTTGAAATTCATAATAACCTGTGTCCTACTTCCTCAAAAGGGAGTGAACAGCTAAAAGCTGGATTTGAAAAGCAAGACTGACACTCTTTAGATTCTGAGGCTTTTTGGTTGTTTGGTTTTGGCCAATCACCCTTCAGCTAAGCTTTCTTTCTGACAATGTAGGTCATTCCTCCTATTTTAGCTTTTCTGTCCAGTCCTACAGCCTATTGGTATAGAGGTTTCAAACAGCATGTAGTGCCTGAAAGAAAGGAGATGGAAAAGAAACAGATGATAAAGAAGGAAAAAAAAATAGAATACGTAAAGAGACACCTAAGGAATAAAGAGCAAATTTAGGGGAAGAGGCAAAATGCAGAAAGAAGAACAGGACAAAAAAATGAAAATCTACCAAAATGTTATTAAAGAGAAAGAACAGTGTACTAGTATGCAAGTGATACAGTCCAAAGAACTCTGGGGTAAAAAAGAGAGGGAAAGCAGTCTCCTCAGAGTACCAGTCATCAGATTTACTTTGGAAAACTTGGCTTGTGGAGCTGCTAGCATGACCCAAGAATTCAGGACAGGACCCACTGAGTACCAGCAGGGTGCAATTGTCCTACCTGACGTGCTCTATGGCTAGTGCTGTCTGGTCAAACTCTCCTGACTCATCATACACAACCCACAGCTCCTGAAGCAGGATCTGATGTTCCTTCAGCTCCAGGAGCTCCTGCATGCACTCCAGGGTAAAGCTGCCATCCTGGGACTCGCACAGGAACGGCTCACTGAGCTGCACAACTGCCTTCAGAGCCGAGAAATTCACACCAACCACCTGTGGGAACAAATAGCTCTGCAGATCCCTCAGAACTGCAGATCCAGCTGAGGGAGGGGAACGTGATGTGCCTCAGTCAGGGCCATTCTGGGTCCCAAGTGACCCACACAAACCAACACAAATGGCACAGTACAGCCAAGGCCATCTCGTCAGCTGAACGATGACCCAGAGTTAAGCTTCTCACAACTACACCTCTAGAGAGCCTTTTCCACATCCAAAACTTCATTCAAATCCCTCACAATGCCATAACAAGTCCAGTAAGTTGCTCTTCCTTTTTTTTTTTCTGTTTTTAAAAAATGGCAAAAGCAATATCCCCAGACTCAAACAAATCAATACCTCACAGCTCTTTAGCACTCCTTTGAGGCTCATTTTTCAAAGTGCCCACAGGATACAAACAATCCAAAGAGTTAGTCTGGGCCAGTGAAAGCCATTTTGTCACTAACTGGGCAGAAGAGCTGAGGGGCTACGAAGTTTTTCCCTCCTCAACCACGTGATGGAACTGCAAGTTTGAACATCCAAGGTTTACAACAGAGATGTATGACGTGGACATTGAGAGACCTAGAAAAGTCTGTAACAGAGGTAAATTATGTTCACTGGAGACACATGCCTGAGCAGCAGCAATCCACTCACCCCAACAAGGACCTCAAACACATCAGTGCGCCAGATTGCCTGCCAGCCAGAGGGCTCAAGGACCTTCCCCAGGTACTCAGCTATTAACTGCTTCACCTCAGAAGCTTTGCAGTCAGCTAAAAAGAAATTGAAGACAATACATTTATGCAAGGAATGGAAGAAAAGTCCTCCAGATCACTGGAAAATGAAAGTCAACACAATTGAAATATTCCTCTACCACCTCTCATGTTGGACTTCATTCTGTTTTGCTTGTGATAACTATCAGCATTTTTGCCATTTTTCTTAGTATTGAGAGAGCTGGAGAGCATCTGGTTTGTGCTCCTCCGAAAGACATCCAGGACTCAACCTTCCAGACACAGAAGGTTTCAGTGCCAATGGTATTAAACACATAACCTATGCCTTATCTTAAACAGGTTACAATACACAAAATAATTCTAGGAAGACCAGCTAAAACAAGGTACAGAATCCACTGTTAACACCTCTGCCCTTCCATCATTCAGATTTTATTTACTTATATTAAAATTTCTGCCTCCTGGTTCACCAGCTAGAGCAGCTGAGGTGACAGCATAAGTGATGACAGGATACTGTATCTTTTCCAGCCCCCATCATTAAAAGCACATTATCTCACAGCTTAATATACAAGTGACTCCAATTAAACCGGATCGTTTAAAGTCACTACAAGAAAACTGACAAAAATTACTCACCCAAAATGTAATCCTGGTAAGCTCTGAATCGCTCGTAAAACAAAAGATGATCGGTGTGAAAAATTTCTGGAAAAAGCACGTTCCCGTCTGGCACAGTCCTTCCCAAAGTAGTCCCTGGTTTGTCACGACTGCC
Organism: Eulacestoma nigropectus; assembly: GCA_013397775.1. Classification (NCBI taxonomy): domain Eukaryota; kingdom Metazoa; phylum Chordata; class Aves; order Passeriformes; genus Eulacestoma; species Eulacestoma nigropectus. The sequence goes on along the minus strand of VZTE01005381.1, from coordinate 4,164,508 downwards.
ATAGTCACTCCAGGAGTCAGCACTCCAGTCACTCTCGGCATCTTCCCGGTGCGCATGTGGGCAGAGGAGCGGGAGTAAAGCAAACCCCACAAACTGTCAGTTCAACCACTCACTCACTCCTCTATTCCCAGAGAACTCCTGTTCAGCCCGAGGTCTAGCATGAACCTGCTTTCTACGGCACGTCTTAAATTATCCTTGGTGAAGCGTTTCAAAAACATACACGCTCCTGGACGCCATTTCAGCGCCCGTGGTAGGCACTGAGAAACATACCAGAACTTTACGATTAAAAGGAAAAAAACCCCACCATATTTTAGTGTTGATTTCCAGCGCCAGCCCTACGTGCATTCCCTCGTTTCCAGCCCGCTGCCCACGCCCCGAGCCGGCGGGCGGCTGCGGGGCCGGCCGGGTGCGAGGGTCGTTCAGCCAAGCGGGCGTTACCCTGTCCGGGGCGCGGCCGTGGTGGGTCCGAACCCCGGCCGGAGCAGCCCGGACAGCACAGCCTGACCCGGCCGGCCCTCCCCTCCGCACCATTCAGCTGCATCCCTCGGGCACCGCCCGAGCGCCGGGCGCAGGCTGCCCGCGGCCCTCCCGGCTCCCCGCGCCCTCCCTGCCCGCAAGCACACGCAGCCCGTACCTCTCTCGGCCTGCTCGGGGCGATCCCGCGGGCCGGCGCCTGCGCCGAAGGCCGGCGAGTCCCGGCCGTCCCCCTGCGGTCCCGGCGGCCGCGGCTCCGCCATTCCGCCTGCTCGGCTTCAAACCGCCCGGGCCAACGGCCGCGCCGGCGTACGCCTGGGGAGCGGCCAGCGCCGCGCCCTCATTGGCTGGCGGCAGACAGCGCCGCGCCCTCATTGGCTGGCGGCAGACAGCGCCCCGCTCTGACTGGCTGGCGGCAGACAGCGCCCGGCTCTGATTGGCTGGCGGCAGAGGCGGCCGTTGGTGCGCGGGTCGCTCAGCAGCCGCCGCTGTCCCGTGCCTGCTCTCGAGCAGGGCGGGCAGGGCGCAGAGCGGCCGGAGCCTCGCGCCTCAGGCCCAACCGAACCCGCCAACTGGGGCGGCTCTGTGAGGCAAGGGGCGGCCCTGCTGGCGGGGACGGGCCTTCCACACACAGCCTGGCGGCCGGGGATGCTGCCATCCCTGCCGACAGTGGATGCACAGCGCCCGGAGAGAAGGAGCAGACAAGCCGCAAAAAATGTAAAAGCACCTTCAAAAAAAAAAAAAACACATAAAAAAAAAAAAAAAAAAAAAAAAGAAAAAAAACCAAACAAACCAAAAAGACCCCAAAAGAACCAAAACCCAAAAATCAACAAATAAACGAACTAAAACCCCAGCCCACGACAAACAGAAAAGAATTCTCTGGAGCGCCGGGCAGCCCCGCCTTGCTTTCAGCCCTGGCCGGTTCGTACACAAAAAGCACCTGATCAAAATGTAAAACACGGGTCTGTTTCATACCCCAGCCCTTCTGCTGAGGCCACCCCGTGTGCTTCGAGCTGTGACCACAAGCGCCGATAGGGATTAAAGCCAAAGCAATTGCTCCGAAACACCAGCGGCCACGAGAGGGCTGCCTTGGATTTCTGACAGGGCGGTGGAGCAGCTCCCACGTTAGAGCCGCTTCGTGTTCGCTTTCCAAATACCGCTTGTCCTGCAGCAGCAGCACCGTGCCCGCAGCATCTCACGCTCAGAGTACGCCAACAGCCCAAATCATAGCGACATTACCGGAGTAGGAGTTTCCGTAAGTCCACTGAAACCAACCCTTGCCCATCATAACCCCAAGAAGAGAATGGCTTAGTCCCCAAGACTTGTCTGTCATATGCTGTCAGAATTTAACCGTGGCAGTGGGCATGGGTGTTTAACCATCCACTTGTAGTTTCGATCTATCAAAATTAGTTACAAAATTACAGTTAAACACCTAAGTCCCTCGCAAAAGCTTATTTTTTGGCAAGGTCAGGCTTTTAGTGCAGTGTGTTTGTAAATAAAATGTCTTTAAATTGGCATGTTATAAGTTTAACTTGATTAAATGGAAGGAAGGGATGCCATCCAGTGGGATTTTCACAGGTTGAAAGGGGGCTCTTGGCAAAATTCATGCAGTTCTATGAGGCCAAGTGCAAGGTTCTGCACCTGGGTTGGGGCAATCCCGAGCACAGCTACAGGCTGGACAGAGAATGGACTGAGACTGTTCCTGGGGAGAAAGACTTGGGAGTGTTGGTGGATGAGTAACTATATAACCGTAAAGTTATGGAGGTTCCCATATTATTTAGATGTTTAGGGGTTTTTTTCTCTAAATAGGTACAATGAATTCCGGGACTCCTCAGGGCTTACAACGGGAAGATGAGCTCTTTCACACCAAGGTGAAACACTGGCACAATACTGTGACCAAGACAATCCATTTACCTGTTTTGTTTACAGAATAGCTGGGGGCAGATTGTGTTCCATTTTATAAGACTTACACACCATTCGGTAATTATCCCCAATCCTTGTTAAAAGAGCTCTTTTACTTCAAAGAAACACAGCCCTGGCAGTGATTGCTGCTGCAAGTGTCATGGACATATCAAGCTCCATTTGGTCAAAAAAATCCACTGCAGTTGGTTTCCTTCCCCTCATAGTGGAAATAGAAACAGTTCTTTTATTGTTGGAAACCTTCCACTTTCCAGCTTGCATGTGCATGCAGAGCGCAAACCATCAGTTATTTTCTTGAGCTCAAACAGCTATTTTTCTCCCTACAATGTTTATCCATCCAATGTATTATTGAGCATGAATTAGTGCTTTCCTGAACCTCACTGGACAAGTCACAGTCTGTCTCCTTTTGCACAGCACGCTTTCAAAAAAAAAAGCACAGCTTTTTTACCTCAGCTGCTCTATTTTGCACTTCTTCCCAAGCTTAGTTTTCTTCTTGTGTAAGACTGACCAGGTCTGTGTGAAGTGCAGAGGATTGGCAATATTTTACAGGGAATATTGACACTCTTAAGTTTGAGAGGAGGGAGAGAAAGTGCCTGGCCTCACATTCTGTTCTCAGCTCTCACACTTTTGAATGAAATCTCACTGCTCTTGCTCCTGTGAATGAGTCACTGAGATGTTTCTAAAACCCTCAGCCTTATCTTAGGCCCCAAATAGATTTTTTCACTTGCTGTTTCCCTTGAAATATAAAAACAGTGAGGAGTCCTCATATGCAGAACTCTGTCTTTTGAAATCTGAAACAGGCCTTCAAAACTTAACACAGCAAATAGAGTTGAAAATCACAGAAGGTCATTAACTGCTTTACAGAAATTAGTGCAAGAGTAGCTACATAAACCTAAGGAAATGCAGAGAGGAACTAGCATCTTACTACTAAAAGATAATTGTCTTTTTGGTATTTCAGTAGTTTTAACTGAAGAAACACAATGGTAAAACAGATCCCACATGTGGGATTAGGCTCATCTGGGTGTCCCAGACACATCACGAGCAGTCAAATCACAGTAGTTCCAATGCAGGTGCCACAAAGGCATCAATGAGGCTGTTGTGGCTCAAAGCCTGGTGGTAACACGCCCCTGGGTAAGAGGAGCCTCAGCTCTCCACAGTGCAGGTGTGGTGGCTCCAGTTATTACAGGTAAGAGCATGCAGCCAACAGGGCCAGGATATCCCTGCCTTCTGTATGTGGGCTTATGAAAAAACCCACTCATCTACAGGAGTATATGTAGGAGAACAAACTCACCTGGTCATTCTCGACCAGAATTTCATTGTGCCACTGATTTCACTGGAGCGATGTCTGTTCATGCCCACTGAAAATTTGATCCAGAGTTAAAAACCTGAAGAAAAACAGTAGAGTGTTTTAGCCAGTGTTCTTATCCAAAATTTTAAAAAATCTCTTCATTCTAATTTGCTGCTTCTATTAGCTCTCTTTTGTGGACATACATATATCTCATTTGAGAGTACAGGCTATTTCTGCTTTAAGATGTCTTAAAATACCGTCTTCTTAACCATGCCTCATTACAAGGCAACCTTAAATTACAAATCAAATCAAAAGATCAAATTATTCAATAACACGCAATGAAAAAAATTGTTAAGTTAATATAAGGCTTGCAAATCAGGAAATGTCTATGAAATGTGGGGAATAAGCAGCTGAGACAAGCCAGCAGAGATGTGACAGTGACGGGAAAGAAACAAGTATGAACAAAAGAAAAAATCTAGAAAGAGATCGCTACGTACGACAGTAAAACATTCCTGTGTACTTTCCTCGTTTTGGCACACATTTTCTTTGTTGCCATGGCAATCACTTTCTAGGCCTCCATTTCTGCACTATAAAATGCAGATAATATTTTTTACTGCATATGTTTCAGTAATTCATTTGCAAACCACTTTAATGGCAGGGGATGGATGGTGTCACATAACTGCAGACTGTTGTTAATTAGATGGCTTATTACATATTGGGTTAGATAACTGATGATCTTTGACAGGTATCCCTTCAGTCTTTAGGTTTTCTTTTGTAGCAGTACAAACTTAAACCGTTGTAAACCTAAATGATTGGTTCTCACCAGGAAAGCAATTGAATTTTGAAAACCTGTTCTCAATTTTTTTCAGAATCTTCTCAATATTGGCTTCAAGAAGGTACTGGCTGGCTTTAGGATTTTTCTAATAGCCACCTTATATTAAAAAAAAAAACCAGTAACAGCATTGCTTATTTGGATTTTCATTTTTATAGACCATTCTTCTCTTGCAATTCACTTTAACTGCTTCCAGAATTCTTACTGCTTTCCCTGCTGGGCATTGAGTTTTTCTTAACCACAGACATGCCCAGTACTGCCAACCACTTAATTTTCAGAAATGCAAATTACAACTGACTGCCCTTGCAAACTGAACCTTGTATCCTCTTATCAAGGAGCTGGTAAAACAGATTTTAGCCCTTTTGCTCATTGAAGGGGATACTGCAGTTCTGTTTTCAAGATCCACTGAAGAGCAGACAAAGGAACGTTCTAAGAGACCCTGCTTTGAGCAGGGAGATTGGACTAATGACCTCCAGTGGTCCCTTCCAACCTTACCCATTCTGTGATTCTGTGAAAATGCTTCAGTAGAACTGGGTGCAGCTGAGAACTGATCTAATATAGGTGAGGCGTTCCTTTCTTTCCTCCTTTTTTTTCCTTTCCTTTTCATTATTTTACATATATTGAGACATATTTTACATATATTGAGACATATCTGCTATTCAGCCGTGCTCTCATCTGAGAGAACTTTCAATCTAGATATTGATTTACAGAAGGACCCTACATAACGATGGAAAATTCAAGTTCATGTAGAGTGCTTGACTAAGACTCATTTACAACAGAAGACCTATCGATCATGTTCCCTAGGAATTGGGTAGGTCCCTTCTTCAGGTACTCATCTGTCTGGGGAAAGGCCTTAAAAGAGCCGGGAAGCTTTTTTTGAGATGCCTCAAAGTTGTCAGGAGCCCCAGACTTACCCAACAAGTCTCATGCAACTGAGAGCAAACAAGTCTCCTCAACTGACTGCAGAGGTAAAATAGGCACACAGCCCACAACAAAACAATTTCTTTGTTTGGAGATAAACAATAGGCAGGCAGATTTTTCCAATAGGTGTTAAAATTGAAATTAAGAATTGATGGGAATAAATAGAGACTTTGGGCAAAACCAGAAACTGTGAACAGGCTTCAGCTTTACGACTACTGCTGTGAGATTCATATATCAGTCATTTAGCATTGTATAACAGAGTGAATGCTGTGGTTTGCTTTATTATTGTCAAAATTTTCACTGGCATCATTGCCATTACTGGCCCCTTAACTTTCTGCCCCTCTAGAGCTGCTGACCACATCTTTGAAAGAATAGCTAAGATGCAGTGATTAAATGTAAGGATGAAATCATTATAACACCAGATGCAGAATGCAACAAATTGTTAGGCACAATTATGTCAGGAAGAAGGCATGATTGAAGAGAATGAAAATCACTTGCACTAGTGATTTTGCATGATCATTGCACCTCTTCATTCACTGTAAACAGAACAAAATTAAATTTACTAATGATGCAACAGAATGCAGCTGTTGGAGATGGGGTACGTTGTTTTGATCTACGCTTCCTTTCATCTCAGTTAAAATTTTGAACATGGCCATTTAAAAGCAATTCTCCTATAATTTTGTGATAGTTAAAGTACTTTAGGTTCTTTTTTCCAGAGGACAGCTGTGTTGTTATCTTGACAACTAAATGTGTAGTAATGACGGATTTAGGTCTTAAAAATTAGCTACTAAAGTGTGTCAGAAAAGAGATGAATTAGCCTGAAGTGATTTCTGACTAACACTTGTCAGTGGGTTTATGATTGTCTTAGCAGATGGCAGTTTGGGAAGTCAGAGCTATCTCAGTGCGCTCCCTCCAGTGCCAGTTTGAGCAGAGAGAGACACTTCAGTCTGGGCAAGAGAAGCCAGAATAAGGAATGCAGAGTACACTGGACTTGTGGATTTGCTTTGCTGGTGTTGACTTGGTTTTCTGCAATCTGCTTAGCAATTTGTGCATAATTACAATAATCTTACTACATGCTCCAATAATGACACAACATATAACTACAAACACACTTAAATGATCAAGCCAATTCTTGTTCTAACAGAATTCTTAAGATATTTGGAAATTTTAAAAATATGTTGAAGGCCTTTCAGGAAAAAAATGTTTCGGACAAAATACCAGTTTTCTGCTCGGTACAGCAGGTACTGGAGTACATTCTAAGGTCTGTGGGTTACAAAAAAAATAGAGTATGTGACCCAGTGATTCCCAATGACTGCAATCTTTTCAATTAACAGAACAGCTTATATCAAAAAAGCAGCTTTTTTTTTTTCCTTCAAAAACATATTTTGGTTATTTTGTAAAATGTTTTAATTCAAAAATGACAATGAAAAGATGCATTTCTACCCATATATACTATCTTTAAATCATACCCAAAAAAATAAATAAAATAATTATTAAGTAGTGTAAAATAAAGTATTACTTTGCTTTTGAAAAAAACCCTTTAGTTTTATCCAAACCCATTTCCTCTCTGGTGGCCCTTTAATTAGCTGCAAACCTTACTCTTCAAAACCAGACCCCTACTTATTTAAAAATAAGAATGATAAATACTTTAAGAAGTATTTGAAGCCACTGCATTTCTTTCCTTTGTACACACCCCCACTTTGGAATAGTGTCTATAATGTAGAACACATTCCACTGAGATGGAAAATGGATCTTGGCCAGCTAAAAATAAAATTAAATTAAATTACATGAAATAATTTCCAAGTTCTTAATGTTGTTTTTATGCTCTTTTTTTAGATCTACCTTTTTTGCTGGGAGCAAAGCAAAGCACTGTGTGCTGATGAGAATCCATTGCTCTGTCTCTACAGTCGGGCTTCTTCACAAACTAACTAGAGATTGTCCTTAAAACAGGACTGCTGCTAATGAGCTCTCCACCCTCCTTGCTTTTCAACACAGGAAAAAGTTCTATTTTATTGCTTTCTCTTTTACTATATCCTTTTAGACTCCCTCTTCTGATATCCTTGTTCTCTGAACAGGATAGCTGTTATGCTGTTTGAAATAAAGGGCAACTTAAAAGCAAAGAGCATTCCTGAGGTAGAAAGCTCAGCCCCATACACGGCAGGACAGGAGCCCCACCTGTTGCTGGAACAAAGCTTGGGGGACTCAAGCAATAAAAATCCAATTAAAGCTGCATTAAAGCACAGGCAGTAGAGGGTGGCCTAATTCCCACAGCTCCCAGGCAGTATTGCTGTGGTGTACTCAGCACCTGTTCCAGGAGCTGGTGTCACAGGGGAGCACGGATGTGCTCAGCTGGGTGAGAAGTGCCTGGCAGTCTGGTATTCCCAGGGGATGACAACGATTTCTGTGTGTTCATGATGGTGCTGACTAATAAAGGCTGGCTGACTTTGTTTATGCCCACCGCCTATCTCATCTGTAACAGACTAAATATGCAGCCTCCTCCTAGACAGATAAAATTCCAAACCTTGTTCATAAAAAGCATCTTTTACTAACATCCTTCTCTTGGTATCAAGCATTCTGCAGCACTTGTAATCACACCCCTGGCATGTGCTCGTCACTGACTTTTTCATCCCAGATTCCATCCATTCATTAACTCCATTCCAAGTACAAAAATGCAGAGGTTCCCATGTTGTCAGTGGCAACAGTACATCAGTCATCCCTACCACAGCACCCTGCGTGACATACCAGCTCCTGTTTTCTTGCTGAAGTCTGGAGGAGTGAGCAGGCACTGAAATACAGCAGATGACCTGAAAAGCCTTCACAGGAATATCATCAACAAGCTTCTAACAAATGTGCCCAGTGAGAGATCCTGCTTTTGACAAGGCAGCAGAGAGACTCCTCTCAAAAGCTGCCAAGAAATGGCACAGTCTCCATTCCCCATATCACAAAAAGGTGTTGCTGTCCAGGAGTTAACACTGGTACTGAGCCAGATCTTTCACCTCTGAGAAGATAAGGCTGATAGGGGCAGGGAGAGATAATGTTTTTGTTCAGAGCTCTGCTACTTACAACAGGAAGATAACAGCAAGTGGATTTCTGTAACTGTATCAAACAAAACCTGGTCCAAACTGGAATATCTCATATTTACATACATTTACTTTCTATATGCCTCATCCATCCAGATCTGTAGCTATTTCCTTGAGTTTATCAAACATTATTCTTTACAGAACTCTGCTAATACCAACACACAGCCTGGCTTTTCAAATTATATAATAGGTCAAAATGAAATGTCCCAGATATTGCACTGGAAAAACTGAAAGGAGTTACTGTACTCATCACTTGTGCAATTAGCCTGGTAAAAACAACTTGTCACAACTCCTTGCCAGAATTGATACATACTTGGGAATGATAAAAACCGGTAGCTCTTAATAAAAGGCCAGGACCAAATCTGGTTATTTTCAGTGTTAATCACACTGCAATGCCACTTACATTGAGCTGTTGTACTGCATGGGAACCAAAAAGTCCTCCAGAAACTTGCATAGCCAGGACAAAACTCAAGGATAAAGCATAAAAGTGGGGTCTGAAAGACCAAAACAGAAGCAGAAATCCAAGCAAAAGCAGTGAGTTTTAAGAGAGGACAGAAAATGTATTTGAGGTGTGTCTGTACATATGCATAAAAACATGCACAGAGAAACCTTACTCAGTTTAGGAAAAGACAACATGAAATCACTAATAGAGCAGACTACAGCTGCACCCAAAAAAAGTACAAGGGATTTAAAACCCCTCTCCTAGGTACTAGAAGGGAAAGTACCGGAAATATTTTACCTGTGACTAGAAAAGGGACTGACTGCTAGTGAAATCAGGTTAGCCTAAATACCATAGATATATCGGATGTTCTTATTCTTTACTCATGATGTTATTCATTTAAGCTTTCTGAGGCCCTGCATATAAATAAAAAATATAACATAACATAACATAACATAACATAACATCTTACTCTAAAGTAAGAAGGCTCAGCCTGGCACCACTGCTCTCTTCTAAAGCATTTCCCTCCAAAGCAGCTACTCAGCATGGCCCTTGTTGCAGGCGTAACACCCTTAACAGTTACTGCAGAGCCATGAACTTTGAGTATAACTGAGAATCTAAAAGTACAAATACCTGCTCAGAAAGAGAAAACCTTGCCCAAATTATTTCTTTACATAGTTTGTTGGTTTTTAAGTGGGATCCTGGTCTCATAAGGTTATCTGGGGATAGAAGTAGATCCTTCAAAACATGAAGGTTTTGTTGCAACCAAAACAGACGGAGACACACAGCCTACCGAAGCAGCAGCTGGAAAAGGCAGCTGGTTCATTTGAAGCCGGCAGCAGCTCTGCTGGGTTTAGGTAGTCTTGTTAGCAAACTGGAACTGGAGTGGAGACTGCTCAGGATGTGGTGATGCATGTGCTATTCTGCTGCCTCTGCAGCTGAGAAAAACACAGGCTGTTCAGGGAGCATTCCTCCTGACACTGGCTTAGGAGCAAAGTCTGTACAAGATTTTGAATAAGAAAATGAAGCTGCTATCAGCATATCAAATTGTGAGAGCTAGTTAAAGGAAAGGCTACGGCCATAGAGACCAAAACAACCCTTATTTTCTTAGTTTCATGTCACAGATGACTATGTAGAAAAATATTTTAAGATGACACCTTCTGGTTGGTTTTATACCACTGACCTGCTGATTGCCAAGAATCCCATCCATTGTGCATCTCTGCTTCTATGAAAAGTTCCTGTGCAGCCACAGCCTCTGCATGATCACTAAAGAAGAGAATCCTGGGAGGGAAAAAACCAACAAAACCCAACAAACCAAAAGGTGCTGAAGAGACACACAGGCAACTTCACAGACGTTGATGTATTTCATAGGAATGCAATGGGAGCTTTTTCTTATAGAGTAGATTCTTCTTAGCCAATAACCTCTTATTGTTCAAGTGTTCCCATTAAGGCTGGACTCAAAAGGGTGGTCACAGCCTGAACAAATGCATCAGAGTTTGATTCTAACTGTAAGGAGCCCTTGAAAACCTACACAGGTGAAGAGAAAAATGCCAATAATATCTATCATTAGCAATTGTACTATCATTTGTCATTTACCATAGTGTCACCACTCAGAAAAACCAGCATGGATCAGTCATGATCAATGTAGGGGCTAACACCTTTGAGTATTTGGGAAATGCTACACCCTTTTCACCTTGAAATTTTCAAAAAAATTTTTCACCCTGTCCATGGAATAAATAAAGCTATTGCTGCACCAGAGAAAATCTGAAGGTTGATCTGGTGGAAGAAAACTCATTAATCTCTGTGATGAGATGACATGTTCACCACATAGCTAGAAGGGCAGCACCTGTGTTTCCACTCCATTTCAATTATATTCTGTGTACACATAATAAAACTGAACTCATCATCAAAGGATGAGTATCAAATTTCAATACAGCAGATTTTTTATCATCCTTCTTGCAAGCAAGATGAAAAATTAATTTGATGAATCTACCCTATGTCCCATCAGACAGACATGGATGAGTGAGTATTCACAGGAACTTCAGGCATCTAATTCAAGTTCCAGTGTTCAAAGCCAAGGTCACTCTGGATAGTCTTTGGGAAGCACAGACCCCAAACGCTGGTGTCTTGATTAACCCTGGGAGGCAACTGCTTTACAAACTCAGCAGAATCTGGTTAATTTACACCAATACCCCTGCAGAGCAACAAATGAAAAGACACGTAATTCACTTAAAATTTAGACTGGGATGTGAAGCTGCACGAAAAAATGCAGAAGAGTCTCATTGATTTCTATAAAACCCAGATCACTTTCTTCTGACCATCTCTTAAATATTTCATGATCAGGACCAAACAAATATTCCACTGAAATCTGGATTCTGACTCTCATAGACAGCATATACAGGTTGTTGTGGTGACAGTTTGAATGCTACAAAAATGCAGAGCAATGTCAGAAGCTGTTTTTTTATGAGTCAGACATAATAAATACACACACATTGAAATCCTTGAACTTCTTGGTTGAAAGGTCAAAACTTTAGTGAAAGGCTTAGGGAGAAAACATTAATTTTTTTTATAAACAGGATGAGGTCACTTGGAACATGGAAGGAAGTATAAATGAAGTCACAAGGTAAATCAAAATGCTAATATTAACAGCTGAAGGAAGATAAAAGGGGATGGAATTCCCATTCCTGAACTGGCACTGAAGGCTGGTTCAGTGACTATAAAATACAGTGCAAATCTAAGAGCAAGACAACCCCCCTGACAGTAATTACCAGGTCCTGGTATTAGCAAGAAAAGGGCATTTTTATTATTACAGATGTACCTAGCAGAAATGTTATTACCCATTAAAGTCGTCTATTATTCTGCTGTCAGTTACCATCTGTTAATGAAGTCTTCATGATCTGACAGCTCATTCTTTAATTGTCACCCTGTGCCAGTCTCTGGTTCCCAGCCACACTGTGAGCTGAGCCTTCATATATTATACATATCATGTGCTAAGTTTTCCAGGCTTTCACCTCTGATGTGATCTTTATCTCCTCCCTAAGTGACATCCTCCTATGCAGCCAGCCCATGGCTTCAGAGAATCCTTTGTAGACTGATAAATTACAGACTTCTGTGCTATTCTGACAGTGTGGAAGAGTATCCTTATGATCAAGCATTTCTTTCATTTATAATTCTGAAGTTTGCAAGTCTCCTGTGAGACACGTCAACTCGAACATTTGTCATTAAGAGGTATTTAATGCTAATTATCCTGCCATTCCTCGACTCTCTCTCAAGAGCAGTTTTTAAGTTTCCGTAGATACCAGCTCTGTAGCTCTGTTTAATAGCACCCTTTCACAAAATTGTATTTTTTCCCCTCAAGAAGAGACTGCTTATACCTAGAAACCTGTACAACTACATTTATGTTGTAACACCTCCTGTGCACTCTGATGCCTCTCAGATGCTCCTCTCCCCATGTGATATTCCCACCACTACACAGAGTGAGGAGCTCTGGGTGTCACATTGTGTGTGGCATTTTAAGAAAAAGGTCCACAAACATGCAGCACAGTGAGAGGGAAGCCACATAAAGTAGCCAAAAGAAAACTCTCAAAGAAACAGATTTTAATTATTTCTTTTCTCAATTTTAGATGGCAAAATCTCCTTTGCAAGGAGTCGTGTATATGCTGGAATTCTACAACTAGAGCATTCTCCTGGGGAATAAAAAAAAGGCCGGGGTTATTCATCAAAAACCAAAGCACGTGTCCAAATAAACAGGTTGCAGTTCCCTCTTCTCCCTGCAATAGCTGTCACTGCAGCACCTCTAGAGATGTGGGGAACTCAAGTTCAGTTTTCTCCTCAGTCTTTCAGCTTCCCTCCTGAACACATGAATGAAGAGAGGGCTAAATGGTTCTACCTCTGCCAATCACAGAAGGAAACATGAGCCTAAAGCACATTGCAATATAACCAAATTTCACCTATGTAACTCAAACACTTCGCCTTTTCGGCTTTGAATGGTCTGACATCAGGCCAGGTCTGTGCACTGCTTTCCAACACAAATGGCTAATTCTGATACTCTCTTTTGATTTTCAGAAAATATTTCTGATATCCTGTCCTCCAACACACCAGGTATCTCAGCTAAGTACCTTACGAATGAGTGTTTTCAGAATTGATGTTCATTTATTATTTAATCTTGCATTGTCCTGCTAGATGCAGACTGCTCTCAACAGCAAACCCCTAATTATGTTTCCCTTTGATGCATGTATCCATCATCTGGCTATGGTTATGATCAAGGCAGAGACTGTGAAAACCATGGGCTAACATAAGAACATCCAAACCAGATCAGGCCTAGTGACTTAAATCCTGTCTCCCACAGAAAGCTTTGCTGGGAAAAGAGCATGAAAACAAAGCAATCAAATAATGAAACTTCCCCAGAACATGCTCCTAGTCTCCAAGGATTTGCAGCACAGGGAATTCTTGAGAATGAAGTTGCAGGTTTGTGTTTAATTACCCTCAGTGGATGAATTTATGGTCAGAATTTACATGAACTTTCAGTATCCACCATGCCCAGTGACTTCTGATGCAGATAAAATGCATGTTTAGAGATGCTGGGGAGAATATTGTAAATCTGTGCTTATTATCAGCTTGCTATGGAAATACCTTCCTGGCTGAGGATGGGGAGATACAAAGGGCAGATGTGCTTCCAGCTTATTCCTGGGGAATGCTGGACCAGGAGGAGACACAGAAAGCAGTCATGCCTCCTGCTTATTCCTGGGGAATGCCATCTAGTGGTGGAAAAGAAGGTGGTGTGCAAATACATTCAAATGCCAGAAACAGTTTGCCTAGAACTTGAGTATCACTCTGGCTAGAACTGCCAGATTAGCAAGATTACGTATCTGGACATTACCAGTGCAAATGAAAGAGGTGACAAGCCAGGGGGAAAAGGAACTTTTCCAAGGATTAAGGAAGAAGGAACTGAAAATGTGAAATGTGCCACAGTCTGAGTACCTCTGATTTTTGCAATGCTTTCATCACCAATACATTGTTAAGAGATATTTTTGGAAGTCTGTCCAGCTCTCACTGAGTGTGACCGGAGAACATTTGGTCCTCTCTAATGTACTTGCAGCCAAGAGACAAAACTGTGATGACATCCTTTGATGCTGGCAACATAAATGAAATTGCCTAAGTGAAATACTGATGCATTAAATATCCAGGACGGGAAGCACACTGATGCCAAACATGCCAGACTGCTGCTCTGGGTACCAGGAATAACAGGTGAAGCTGCTGAATGAATCCAGAAGGAGCAAGAGGAAATAAAGCTATTTGTAGTGCCTATATTTTGTTACCATGCTTCTCAGTGCTAACAAAATTCTGGTGTAACCTTAAGGCAATTGCCTATGGGATGACTATTTCTATTTATTGCAGCCTAATTATCCAAGTCTATTAGTTAAATCATATTTCAAATCTCTCATCTGTATTCATCAAAATCACAAGTCCTACTTCTTGACAAACTTGTATTAAAACAATAAAGCCAGACATCAAGGGGATCTCAGGCTTGTGATGTTTGGGTGAACACCCACGGAGTGGGACATGGCAATGATGGCCTCCTCTGAAGTGCACAACACAGAGCAGACCCCAATCAGCCCAGCCTGGCTCTTACCTCCCTGATTCTGCCTCTTTTCCACACACACGGATTCATTAAGCAGCAAGTCATGCTAGAAGAGGATGGAAACCAGTTTCTTCATGTCTGAGCAGGTGATGATGCCTCTCACCAAAAACCAAAAGGGTTGCAGTCTGCTTTCTTTGTGCTAGAGCCATTCCCTTCCAAGTGCCTTAAAACCAGACTGGGATAACTCCAACAAGCTGCTTCTACTGACAAAGATCCCTGTCCCACAGCCACATCATTCACAGGACTGAGTTCTAGCAGATGTTTCTTCACTGAGGAAAAGAAAATACCTCCTCAGTAAACAGTAGGTGACACTGTGTACTCTGAAGCAGATGCCTTTCCACAGGCACACATCAAACAGCCGACTTTTCTCTGCATGTGTGGGAACAAGTAGAAAATGTGAACTGCATCATATGCAGGAAGACTTCTAGAAAACATTAAAAAACGATGAAGAGAATCAGTATGCAAGCAAAACCCTGGCTGGTAAAGGGTATAAGGCTAATAGGAAATGCCCATGGCAGAATTTAGTTTTCCCCATTCATTTAACTAGGATCAGCTCTAACAGCAGGATTTGATTTCCCAGGTGATAAAGCCTTATATGCATTTTCTCAGAGAGTCTATAAATCATTCCTCTTTTCCTGGCCAAAATACCAATCACTCATAGCGAGAAGATAGTTGACAACAACCTCTAAATATTAAATGGGGCTATTAACAAGCAAATATTTTGTCAAGATTTGCAAAACCACTAATGCATAGTTTCTTTTAAAGTAGTGAAAGTTCCAGCTATGGCATCCCACTCTTGAAATCTGCAACAATTGCCCTTCAGTTCACTACAGAGCAAAGCTTCAGTAAAGAGAAAAAAGCTTCAGAGAGCTTGTGGCATACCAAGAAAACTGCCCTGCATGTGAAATCTTAGGACTAAAACTAAGTATCTCTGTAAAGAAGAAGAACATTACTGTGCTATTTGGCAAAAGGCACAATGATTTAGCTTTGGGTTCAGATTCAGGCAAAGACCTAATGTAAATGTATTTATTACCTTACTTAACTGTCCTGCAAAGAAGATACCAGCTGAGAAGTCTTCAGCACCCTGTGGATCAACAGGCTCTACAGCCAGCTGGAATGTAACCCCTCTCCAAGTGGTTTCCCAAGTCTTTTTGGCAGCTGATTTTGGCCTGTTCTGGGAAAAGTGTTAATCTGTCTGCAGTGTGAGAAAACCATTTTGTTTTTCTGTCATTGCTCTGGATATACTCACCCACACATGCTCCAGTCATGGGAAACAGCATGATTCAGACAGCCTTCAGAAATTACTGAAGGATGTCTTTAGAAGTGAAAACAATCATCAGGAAATCACAGGAAACAAAAGTTAAGATTTCAGAACATATCAGTATTGCTATGCCTTGGAAAACAACACTACATTTTTCATTATTTTCTTGGGCTATTGTCATTCCTCTTTACTAGCTCTAATAATTTATGTTTCTGGCTCTGAGGATTAGAGAAAGATAAAGAACAAAATATGCTTTCAGAAAAAGACAGTAACTCACAGGACATGAAAAAATCCTTTTTCAGGGTAAAAGAAAATGCTTGAAGTCTGCATTTTAAAACCTGCTGTTCTGAGAGTGTTACCCACCTAATGCACACTTGGATTTGCTGTCTGCAAGGTCTCTGGACAGCACTAGCACAGTCTTCAACAATAAGTCTCCAAAATGCAGAGTTACAGACTGATGGTTCATGGTTTTAGGAACAACAGAGTTTTGTTAAGATATCACCCTTGCCAAAGCAGCAATAATAAAGGAGCATTAAAAGGCAGTAAAGGTAATTATGGGACTTACTGAGAATGTCTAAATCTGCCAGGAGGTAAAGCACTACAAAAGCTACTTCACATAAAGAACACAAGTTTGTTTACATGCTGCAAACTCACTGAGCTGCTGTAAAATTACTTTATATTAGAGGAGTTAAAGAGTATAGCAATGATTCATGAAAGAATAAATTCTCCCATGTTTTCCTGGTGCTTGAGATATTTATTTTTTCTCTTTTGGGTCTCTTGGCTGACTCTTTATCTTTTATATACCACAACACAATCAGAGAGCAGTAAATATCACAAGCTTGATCTTGTCCAAACTGAAGTGAATGGAAAACTGCCAATTGGGCTCAAAGGGTAGAGAAAATGAGTCCCTAGACTAGGGCTTCATAATAATCACTCTGGTAACAAGCTTCATTGTTCCTTTCACTTTTGTTTTGCATGGCTTTACTTGTTTGCTTTAGGGAGATAATGATATGGGGGCATGTAAAAAGAATATTTTGCTCACACACATTAGATATGCAGATGCCATTTCTGTCTCTGGACTGGCTGTATCATAAGCAGTGTAAATTGCCAAATATCCTCAGTGAAGCTCCTGATTTGCAGTGATTAACTGGCCTGGAATTTGTACTTCCAGCATTGATAAAGGCTTGATCTTTTCCCCTGAGGAGAAGGCCGGTCCACTGTTACCCTGAGAACACATGCTTCACCCCAGACAAATAATAGAGAAGTTATTCAGCTGCTCTTGTTGTCTTACCTGATGCCCATTGGAATAGTTCTCTTTAGAAAACTGCTGTAATTGCTTCTAAACTTGTTATTTCAAACTGCTGATTTATGCAAACCTTTTATAAAAGAGGAGTTTGCCACACTGAAACATTGGTTGAATTAAGGGAAGATTACGCGTTGGTTTTGAGCAAGTTCTGTTGTCTTTGATCACTAAAAGGGCCCTTCCGAAGGCAGCAAATCCCACAGTGCTTACAGCCTCCACGGAACTCTCATGGAAAGGGAGGCAAAGCCCATCCCTCAATGGCCATGTATTTTAAGGCAGATGAAGATCCAGTGGGCCAAATCAGGACAGTAGAGGTAAAGCTGTATTTCCTCTTCTGAATTACCCTTCAAAGCCAACAAACCTCAGCAGTCTGAGCGGCTCTTTCAGGGGTCACTGTGTCCCCCTGGTGCTCCTCAGGCCGCCTCAGCCATCTTGCTAGCGGCCGAGGGAGGCCCTGGCCCTTTCCTGGCTGCTCCTGGGTTTGGCTTTTGGAACAGATCTGCCGTCTGTGGTAAAACTGGCTCCCTGACATCACTGCTACAAGGCACTTTAAACACTGTCCAAGTCCACTGCCAGCTTTGAAAAGAGACGCCTCAGAAATACCTCATTCCTGCAAATTTTGTGAAAACGAGTAGCCAGGCAGAGCACTGAGCCCTTGTTAGCGCTGTCCCGGAGAGAAAGGCTGAGGCGGCCGCAGGCAGAGCTCGGCAGAGGCAGAGGATGGATCCCCTGAGGGCGAGAGGACAGAGTCCGCCCGGAATGGCAGAGAGCAGAGACCATCCGAGAGCCCCGAGGGCCATGGGGACGAGCTGAGGTACGGCGTAGGGAATGAGTCACGGGAAGAAGGCAGGCAACCGAGGCTGCCCCGGCAGCGGCTGCGACCGGACTGGGAGAGACAGAGAGGGGCGCTGGGAGCGTCACTGCCGGGCTGGGGAGGGGCGGGCAGCGGGCACGGGGCGCTCCCGCCCAGCCCCAGAACCCCGGGCTTCAGCCGCGGGCGAGAGCTTGGTGGCGCACACCCCTCTCCCCAGCGCCGCCAGCGCACTCCGGTAAGTTCTGCGGAACCGGCGCCGTCCCCAGCAGTGGGCGGGTTGATGTTGGCTGGACAGGACAGGGCAGGGCAGGGCTGGACAGAGCAGGGCAGGGCTGCACCGCCCGGCCCCTCGCTCCGCCCGGCCGGGCTGAGCGGGGCGGGGCGCTGCTACAGCCGAGAGCCAGGTCCGGGCAGCGCCGCGGGCTTTCCGCCGGCACCATGGGCCGGGACGGGCCGTGGCTCAACCTGTCCGGCAGCGCCTGTGCGGCGGGCGGGCCCTTCCCCGCCGGCACCGCCGCGCTGCTGGCCGCGCTTATGGGGCTGCTGGTGCTGGCCACGGTGCTGGGCAATGCCCTGGTCATTCTGGCGTTCGTGGTGGACCGGAGCCTCCGCACGCAGGGAAACTTTTTCTTCCTGAACCTGGCCGTCGCGGACCTGCTGGTGGGTGAGTGCCGGGGCGCCGCGGGGAGGGGGCTGCGCTCCGCCCGTGTCACCGCCGAGCTCTGTCCACAGGCGGCTTCTGCATCCCCCTCTACATCCCCTACGTGCTGACGGGCGAGTGGAGGCTCGGCAGGGGCTTGTGTAAGCTGTGGCTGGTGGTGGACTACCTGGTGTGCACCGCCTCCGTCTTCAACATCGTCCTGATCAGCTTCGACAGGTTCATCTGTGTCACCAGAGCGGTAAGGGCTGGGCAAGGGGTGCCAGCGGGGGCGGCAGGGGCTCCAGGGCTGCCCTTCCAGGCAGGGGGGTTGCTTAGGGCGCCTGGCTCTCAACGCCCTTGACCCTCTCTCAAACAGCACATGAGACAGGGGCGATCGAGGCAGCTCCCCTCAAGTCCTGGAAGTAGTTCTGGGAGTGATCGGCTTTGCCAGAAAATGCATTTCCTTCCCCCTTCTACAGTGGAAGGAGGTATTCTGCTTTAGGAACAGGCACAGGCTGTGGCTGCAGAGGGAACAAGGTGTATTTATTTCTTCCCCAGCTGCATCTTGAATGAGCTTTAAAAGTACTACCCAGCTGAACCGGAGCTGCTCCCTCAGGACACGGCCGTGCCCCTGCTGGCAGCTGAGAGCCCACGGCTGCCCAGCCACAGCCCAGCTGTGGCACAAGGCAGAGAGCTCCTTGCAGTGGGTATCAAACCGTCGGGGGAATTCGATGTGTACAGCTGCGCATGGGTCAAAAGTAGTAGATTATAAATTAATATTTTTCACAGGATGCAAATGCTATTTCGATGTAAGAGACACAGAAATAGCTCAAGCCATGCCTGCAGCATGCCAGTTATTAAGAAAGGAAGATTAGACTTTGCACTTCATTTTCACCTAGACCATAATGCCTCATAGTATTTTGGATAATGTCAAAATAACACATTTTACCTGTTAATAGGTTTCACACTTCTACATACGCTTCTTGATTATGTTCCACCCACATTTTCTTAAAATGCTCATTTAGTTTCATTGCTCATTGTAAATCACAAACAGTACAAAGAGAGGCTTGCAGAATCCATTCAGCAGTTTATAGGCACCTTGGTGTTTTACCAGCTTCTTTTTGAAGAGGGAGAAATGAACAGATTAATTCTTAAACAGCCAACACTCAGAATTCCTTTATTTTCTAGGTTCTGAAATAGCCATGAATTTTTCTTTCATAAACCAATCTCTTAGGACTATGCACATAGTATAAATATATAAACTAGATGGTTTCAGAAACAGAAATGGAAACTGGTCATAATAAATGAAAAAAATCATCCACTTTAAAATACTTCAAATTAATCCCTCATATAAAAATCCCTCCCCAAGCAAGAGTACAGAAAATGACTGTTGGGTTAGGGCACTGTGAGAACATACGAACAGGAATATCTGAAGTTCCAAATTATTCTCCATCTCAATGAATATGGTAACTTCCTCCAAGACTGCTCATGAAATCATTCGTATCTTTGTTAAGGACTCCAAAATCAGACCCAATTCAGACACACTCAGGTTTCCTCAGCTCTGTGGCTCCTCTACCAGAACAGCACTGGCTGTGGAGATCAAGGCCCACAGACGGGGGCAGTAAACATGAATCCCATATAGAATTTCAGGCTGAGGATTTCATATTCCAAACACTATGCAGCAACACCGTGGAGACGTGAAGGGTGAATTCCAAGCCACTGCTTGAGTCCAGTACCCCAGGGACAAACATTCCAGGGAATCAGAATAGAGAAGTAGATGATCTTGACTTTAAGATTCTGATGAATTATGTTGCTCATATGGCTTACTGACTCAGTATTACTGACACTTATTATTTTTGCACCTTAGCTTCTCTATTTTCCAAATAATGGAAATCACTTATTCTTCTGTGAAGTACTTTGCAGACCACAATTCCATCTATACACCTTAACTGCAAATAGGAATTTTGCAAGTACTTCATGAAAGAATGAAATTAAGTAGATCAAACAGAAAAAGATGTTGCATATTAAATTTTTTTGTGAGATTTTCACATTAAGAAAAAAAGTCTCTCTACAAAGTAGAAAGAAAAGAACTTGCATGATGTTGTGTGAATTCAAACCCTTTTATGTATTTCAAATGATTTAAAAATTCCAAATAAAGGGTCACTTTTCCAACCATTCTGTAAACAGGTATCACAGCTAATGCAATGTGAAGCAACTGGTGACAACCAACTCTAGGAAGAGCAATGGTTATTTGCTTTGAAAGACTTGGTTTTCTAGCTTTTAAGATCTGATGCACATTCTCAGAACTTATCCAGTCACCTTGATATGGTTTCTTGGAAGGCATATTTCAGAAGTAACTTTTCTGTGGTATCAGTAAGCTTGGTACAACCCTCGTCCCAAAACCAGTCTCTCACCAACCCTCACAAGTGACTGAGAGGGAGGGCCATGTTCCAAAGCAGCCACATAACTGTTTGAGATACGTGTAATGTATGTGACTTTGGTCCCTCAGGTCAGCTACAGGGCTCAGCAAGGGATGACCAGAAACACAGGACTGAAGATGATGACTGTATGGATTGCTGCTTTTCTCCTCTATGGGCCGGCCATTCTCAGCTGGGAGCACATTGCCCAAAAAAGCATCCTCTCTGAGGGAGAATGTCATGCAGAATTCTTCTACAACTGGTATTTCCTAATGATTGCCTCTACTGTTGAATTCTTTACACCTTTTATCACTGTTATGTACTTTAACTTAAGCATTTACCTCAACATCAGGAAACGCACATTGCTCAGAAATGAAAACCTCTCACCTGGTCAAGAGGACTGTGAAATGAATTTCCAGGGGGAAAAAAGGGAACACACTATATTTTTTGTAAAGCCAGCTAACAGAGACAAACATGAGAAGAGAGCAAGCAGCCTTCTTCCCCCAAGAAAGGCTCCAAGGCTTCAGGCCTTGGATAAGCTTGGCAATCACCCATCAAATCTGAATGTCAGTCATGACCTTCCACCCCTCCAGGTGGATGTAAAGGCCAGGCATCCCACAAATGGCTTCTTCAAAGCAACAGAAAGCCTTTGCCACCCCAGCAGCCAAGTGGACATTGCTAACACTGTGGCAAACAGATTTAGACTTTCCCGGGATAAAAGAGTAGCAAAGTCTTTAGCAGTTATTGTGTGTGTGTTTGGCTTGTGCTGGGCTCCATACACACTCCTGATGATCATCAGGGCAGCCTGCCATGGGCACTGTGTGCACTATTCCCTCTATGAGATCTCATTCTGGCTTCTGTGGGTGAACTCGGCCATTAACCCTGTTCTCTACCCACTGTGTCACATGAGCTTTAGGAAAGCCTTCATAAAACTCCTGTGTCCACGAAAGGCCAAAATTCATCCTGACATTTTGATGTGAAAAGTAGCAAGGCTGAAAATTAGTACATCTTGTATTTTGGTGGGAGCACCAGAAAGCAAGTATTGCAATATCCTGCAAATATTTATGGAATACTGGTAAGTAGGCACAAATGTAGATATTTATGAATATGTGAAAATACAATCATCCACATAGCTGGAAAAGTCACAGCAATTAAAAGAAAGGTCATTTTTCAAAGCTCTTTGGGAAATTACACCAACAGTATATTTTCTGGTAATGGTGCACTAGTGTTGAAGTGCTGAAAACAAAACATAACTTTCATGGCTAATAATTAGAGTTCAGGCTCTGACACTTTAAATAACTGTAAATATTACTGGGATTTCATACAGCATTAATATTGGATCTGTTACATCTTATCCCAAACCCACTCTACGACACCAAGGGTCTCAGTTGTTCAGTCTAGGAAGCTTTCTGCCCCACTTGTCTGGCAAGCCAGACAAAACATGACCAATGAAAAAAAGTAAATACAGGAAAAGCATGGGACAGGACGCAGAACAACAGTGATGTTACCAGAGAAGCTGGTAAGGGAGCACTGATTTGAGTGGAAAAGGTGAGGGAGATAGAGAGTGGAATATTTAGTAGAAAAAAGTCCAGGAACAGAAGTATAAAAGGGTTTTGAGCTTTGTAATACAAGAATTGGTAACTTATCCACTGGAAGAGTTTCACTAGGCATTCCCTCCCTCAGCAGTGACTTCCTGCCCCCCACCAGGATCCTGCATGGGCAGGAATCTACTGAAGTCAAAACTCTACTCCTTACAGGGCTGAGGGTATTACTCTGTATTTTGCTGTACGGACAGAGTAAGCCTAAGTAGCCTATGCGATCCATGACAGAGCTTTAGGTAAACTTCCAGTAATTTTTAAAACATTTACAGTTAGACCTTTACTACTTCTGGCTAGATAAAAAAAAAAAGTGTTGTTTTCCCTTACTCCACCCATTGAATCTTTCCATCCATCAAGTCATTAGTGGTCAAGAAAGTATCACTTGAAGTGTTTAGCTATTTCCCAGGTTATGCATCATGACTGGCATGACTCGAAGTCTGTTAGAATTTACAACCTTGCTACTGCCCAAGAGTGTTTCTGCCATTGTGCTATCCACAGGAGCAGCTCACACAACCAGTCCTGAGTTTGGAGTAGATTTGTCCCACAAGGTGTCACATTGAGCATTGCTAATGATACAAGTTTGTTCCACCATCACTAGCATTTACTACATAACCTAACAGATGCTTTCCTTTGCTGACAAGTGATAGTTACTGAACAGTTCTAGTTGTCCATTGCCACAGTTAAAATGCATGGTAATACAATTGATCTTAAAGTTTACAGGCAGTATTTTGAAATTATTTACTTTGTACACTTTCAATAAAAGTAATTAAGCTGTGGAAGAGTCGTAACTGTGTAGCCCTAACAAGCGGGAGAGGGGGAAAAAGCACCAGTCTACAACATTTGCGTGACTGCAGTTGAAACTGCAGGACTGTTATTTCAAAGACACTTCCTAAGTTACAAGGACTGACACTGAGGACTAAACAAACATGGTTAGCAAATACTGTAAACTAGGAGGGCAAATCCCTACACTATGAATGTATCCACATGAACATCATCATCACATTCTGCTATGGATGTGCTATAACAAAACAGCTTAACAGTTCTACAAGGAACAGCATCAACAGATACAGAGCAACGTTAAGATTTTTGAATTAGCATTAATTATATCCCTGGGGAAGTAAAGCCTTTAAATTATTTCCCCATTCATTCCTCCCCCCCTCCAAGCCAGCCTTATTCATCAGTATATTAATGATCTAACTGTGGTCTACTCTGCAGTTGTTTCCTAGGACTGTATTAGCCTTTTTCAGAAAACAGCACTAAATTACTGAACAATCCCACCGAAGTCTCATCTACTATCCAATCAAGCCAGGACACATTTTCAGACAACAGTGGTCACTCAAGGAGTAATGCAATTCAATCAGTTATCTTTAGAACACCACATTCAGTAAAGGCAAACCAGACAGGCCAAAACTTTCAGCAACTGGCATTAACCCATGGACTGGACCAGTTTCACAGGAGCTGCCACTGGCCGTGCTCTACTGCTCAGTTTCCTACAGCACTGTCATTTCATTGGCACTCAACTCTCTGGCACAGAATCCAGTAGGATTCTTCCTCACTCCAGGTATGTCATAAAAGCATTCTGAAATGTGAGCACACATCATCTCAGCATCACGTGGAGAAGCACTGGGTTTGTATCACAAACTCCTACATTAGAAATGCCAGCAGCCGCCCAGCTTGGCCAGGTGAACTATGCCTTGATTTTCTGTCCCTACAAAACAAAAGTTCTTTCGCTCTTATGAGAAGGTTCAGCATTAGCTTTGGGTTCAACAGTGGGCTCTGAAGAGACATGAAACAACAGGTGTTAATAGCAACTTTATTGTTTCACTGGTGCAAAATCATGATACTGAATAAACTTGTGTAATGCATTTTCCCCTAAATTTACAGTAATGAAGGTTATACATACCTATATAGACTGCAATTTCTCTATTTTTTATACTATTTGGAACAAAATTATCTTGATAAATATGCCCTGTGCACAGTACTGGCCCTCACTGAATGTCACAGAGCCTTAATATGCAAAATATAACTTCTGTTTTTGAACATGGTACTTTAAAACTCTCCAAACATGCATTAATATATTCTAGTTTTAGGGAAAAATATTACACTTAGTCTTAACTTGCATTAAAAGAAAAGCACAAGCAGAATTTGACATACAGGAATCCCAAAAATCTGATGGTCTGTAAGGATCAGACACAGTTTCAGCTGACAGTCACTGCCAGTTTAGAGCTCTAGTGCTACAGAAGCAACAGTGAACAGACAAAAGAGAAATCAGAACTGAAGAGCCCTACCATGTCACATGGATTTCAAAGAAAGTCTCAGCCATGCTAACTGATGAAACCTGTAGTTTCTGGTCCAACCTTTCAAATTTGTTAGAGTACTCAACACAAGTGTTTGAAGTGCCAGACTGAACACATGAATGTTAACTTAACTTGACATTTCTGAAAGGCACAACCTAGGAACCTATCTTAAAAAAAACCATATGGTATGTAAATGAAAACAGGTACAGCGAGTGTCTTTCTAAAGAACAAGACCTTCATAAATTGGCCCCTCAGATTCTGGTGATTCCCTCCTCAGACGCAAGTGCTCCAGTGTGTTGTGAAAGTGTTTGTTAATTTGTTCTGTTTCTTCAGTAGACTCAAGGTTTGGGAGATCTTCTCTGATCTTCTGTATAAGCTGATTCAAAACCTGAATTGTCACCTACAGAACATAAAACAGAAGTCATCAATACCACCTGTGTTGCACTGACAAATGCATAGACATTAGTTCTAACTGACTTGTCGTTAAGCTATTTGTATGTGGACAATCCTTCAAAATGCTGGTAAGACTGTATGCAGACAAACTGTTGGGAACTGCCTCCTCTGGTTCCTCACAGGACCCTTCCAATTTCAGAGTTCTATGGAAATTCCCCCATCCCAGCAAATGTGAAAAACTTGTCATTAGCCTGATAGCTTTGTAACTCTTACAACAGCATTCCTCTGCAGTGTACTCAATACAAATTTAAAAAGCTTCAAACAAATGGCACACACAATTAGACTGTATATGCAGTGTAAGATAATTGTTTCTTACAGAAGTCAGTCACGATGGTAATATCAGATTTAAAGTTATTCTTAGAGAACAAGTCATGGCTGCCTACGGGCTGAAGTTCAGCACTACACAGAACACCATGGCACAAAATGCACTGCAGACCACCAGAGTATCCAGAGAGTATTTTTACATCTGCCAAATGCTTTGAAAAGCTTTATTTTCATCTCCATCAGATACAGCATCTTCTATACTAGAGCACTCCTATAGTGAGAAGCCAGTTGAGTTGTTGGAAAGTCAGCAAATTCCTCAAATTTCTTTAAGAATTCTCTCAGAACTATAGGGTACTCTTTAATGTCTGCTCTCAATCAATGACATCAGAGGAGACACTGATCTCTACCTGACCAAGCAGATTTTTCAAACTGCATAACTTTTCTAGTTACCTGCTAACAGAAAATAGATCAGGTAACTATCTCAGATTATACATGTGCAATTTAAGCCAAGTACATGTGGTGTCACATCTATTTTGTGAAATTAAAGCTTACACCAACCTGGCATAGTCAGCAGTGACCATGAACACCTGTAAATAATTTTCTTTCCCTTATGTACACATTAAATTAGGTACCTCTAAAGTTAGAATCTTACTACTTTCTCATCTAAGTTCCAGTAAGTTTTAATCTAAAATATTTCCGGTATACAAGTCTCACCATATTTAAATTCATAACTAAACTGCAAATATTTCCCCCCCATGTAAGAAGAGCGAATTTTAATCCAACAGTTTTACTAGCACATCAAGAATTGACTCCTCTGTTATCACAAGAACTTGTGCCTCTCATGAGAGACTGCAAGGCAAGCTAAAGAGAATTTGTGGTCTAAGTGTAAATGAAGACTTTAAAGAAATGGTCTTTAAAAAAGACGCAACAGAGAATGGATTTCCACTCACCGCCTCATTTTCCTTTTCATAAAAATAGATATATCTATTCAGAATTTCTATGAAAAGCTGGACTTGCAGAGAAGGGTCCATGCACTGATTTGCTATCTTCAGAGCCTTCTTTAGGCATTCCATCACTCTTTTTCCTCCATGAAGCTAGAAGAAAAAACCCCAAAGTTACAAGAAATAAAAGAACCTTAGGGAGATCCAGTATCTCTCCTCTTGGCAACACACAGAGCGTTTCCTGGGGGTCTGCCACAGAAACACAAAACTATACAAACTGCAAAGAGCAAGCTGTCACTGAAAGCCCACCCTGCCTGACTGCCACCAATATTAGATTTTATTAAATCACACAGCAACATGAACAGTTGTTGAAAGTCTTCAATTTTGAGATTAACTCAATTTTGTCACATGTACTATAAGGCATACTTTGAAAAATATGTTTTAAACATTGCTCTTTAAAATGACAACAGCTTATGTCACAAGCCCTGAAAAACACACAGGATTTTTTTACCTTTACTTCAACAACTTGTATATTTAATTTGGAAGTTTAGTAGTTCACATGCAAACTGAGGTAATATAATAAATACAAGCAAAGTGCAGCCCAGTCAACTAGCCTTTAACTAGTTGACGTTCAAAAGCTTGCCTGGTACTTCCACCCTTAAATTAACGTTTTCTCCATTTTTTTATTTATGCAGTTTACACTGCAGTGAGTTTTAGAAGTTTCCTCCACTAGAACAAATTCCAACCAAGTCTACTTCACAGATGTATCACTTTAGAAGTGTCTAAAGAACAAAGGCAGAACTGTTACTGAGGCAGGATGTGTCCCACTGTTGTCACTTTGTTCTTACCTCCTCTCCATTCTTGTCAGTGTTTCGGCCAGACCAGAACAGATGGGCACAAGTGCTCACAGCTCGACACTGGTCTGGCTTCTTCAGGAGTTTGGAGGCTGCCAGTGCACACTGAGTCCTCAAAGGCTCATGGTTCTCCTCACTGAAGCACTTCATCCTCTCAAATGTCCCAATTATCAAGGTGATTGCAGCCAGCTGTGCTTTTGAGTCACTGATTTCATCTTCATATAGAGAGAAGGCCTAGACAAGGGAGAGAGCAAGACTCAATCAGATCACAAAAACAAAAATCATACCTGCTACTGACACAGCAGAAAACCGTCCAGTTTTACATTTGTTAAAAGCCTCAGGCAGGAAAAAAGATCTTTCATTTAGAGTGTCAAAAGCAAGTTAAATCCACAGACCAGGAATAAGTCTTACAAGAAATAGTATTCAAGTGGTCATAGCAAACAACTGTGATCCCACATATAATCTGAAGATTGGATTTCTCCTCATTTCAAGCACCTATTCAAACACAGAACTTCAGCAGCAGAAATAGTCCTTGAAGAAGATTTGGTTCCTTGAAACACAAAACAACAGAGAAGTTGATGGCAGGTCAGTGACGACAGTAGGTAAGAAAAGCACTTGCACTGCTGCTACATGGATGAAGAATCTTCAGAGAACAGACAAACCTTGAACCGTATCTCTAATGGAAAGTACATAATTGCCATGCTCCTCTCATCATCAGAACTGTGCTACAACAGCACCTGATACAACACAGTGAGAACACTGAGCTTATCAGCAACTCTGTTTAAAAACATGCATTTAGTAGCAGTATTAGAGCAAAGATTAGGACAAGGCTTACAACATGGATAAAATGGAATACATTGGTTCTTTATCTGATGGGTAGGAGGGGAAGGTTTTTGCAACAACTAAGGCTTAAGACCAAGTTACAAGTTCAAGTAGATTTTCAGAGTAGTTTATAATAGGTTTCAATACAAGGATTTTAATTGGCAAAGCCCAGCATAGCAGTTGTGAACACTGCAAATTTTAGAAAACTTCCAAAGAGTGCTTGTGGTCAGGGCAATACCAGCTGGATATCAGGTGCTGGAGACAGAAGCAGTGAAGGAGCGTTTTATGCTGAGAAAATGAAACTCCTCCAGTGAGCCAGCTACACGAGCAGGAGGCAGCATTGCAACATACCACATGTTGTCAGACTATGTATTCAGATCAGTAGCAATGGAGCTTAATTCCACAGCAGCCTGGGAAGCAAGAATGAAATGAGGAGTTTCTACCTGGTAGCATTGGCTGTCCATCATTTCAAGTGCTTCAATCACACCAGATGATTCAGTGTTCAGCAAACCTACCCAGGTCAACTTAAAGGCAGCAAAGGACACCAACTCTAACAGTTGGACACTCACCTGGGACATGAACTCATAGGCCACAGTTTCGTGATTCTCAAAGCCAATCTCTCCCGCAGCCAGTGCTCCCTGCAGGAAGAGTCGGAGAGGCAGCTCTGCCAGTTCTGCTTTGATCAGAGCACTGATGGTCTGATGAGCAAACGAGAAGATCTTCTGGCACTTCTTTTCCCATTTGTCATCCTAGACAAGAAAAATAAGTAAGAGCTTGAAAAAGAATATTGCTACAAGGAAAAGGGAATCTGAATTGTACTAAGATGTGTTAAGTGCTCCAGTCTGCTGCCCTCTGATGCCACTCCAGTGCCCCAGCAGTACAGCGTTGGCTTCAGTGGGTCTGCACAAAGTATTTCTTTCACTCACAAAAATTTCACATCCATTTCTCCTACCAGCTCATAGGAGCCTTCCTCAGAAGCCTACACTGAATTGCAGCTAGGACAGCTATGCTTAGCACGTAACTAAGCAGAAGCCTAATTAGCCAAGGGGAGAAAAATTCTGTTCAGTTCAGAGCAATCAGAAGTGGAAGAGACTTTTAAAACCTTCATTTTGAAGAGTATTTTAACAAACAGCATTTAAACTTATTTCCCCACAGGAAAGGAAATACATATTTAAGGTAACTATCTCAATCAGAAAGCATTAAAGAGCCAAAATGGATCAGTCATTATTTTAATATAAACTTTTACAACTACTGTATAAGTTAAAGCAAGTGCTTTTTTTTGTAGGTTTAAAAGCATTAAAATAGTGTAACTACAATTTAGAAATTGATGGATTTCAATATCCAGATTTAAATCAATTTCATGCCATCAGTTCTGGTCTCCAGTGAAGACACATAATCAGTCACCTCAATGAATAAACAAAACTAGCCAATTTCTGCTTCATCACTTCTCAAGTGCTACAGTAATTTACTATGACTTGATAAAAATCTTTATTAAATTAGAAAGCATTCAAACCTCAAGCAATAATCTGCCTTGAGAAAAAAAATCCCAAGACCAAAACTAGCCTTCTGTATCAAGTCTGAGCATACTTATGTAGCCAGACAAAATGCACTTTTAAGAAAATAAAGCCAAGCAAGCATACAAGAGCAAACTAGAGGTGAACTTACCACTTTGGAGTTCTCTTTGTAGCGAAAAGCGAGCTGGTAGGCAGCAAAAACCAAGGGTGGCAGTGTGAAACGAATGCGCTGGTTTCCCCCTGCCCCAAAGTGCTTCCGGGCAGTGTTGAGGATCTAGAACAGAAGCACTGTGAGCTCAGAGAGTTCTTCACAGAAACAAGCACTTGAGTGAAGCTCAGTGCCTGACCCTACACGTATTTTTAGATTAGATGTAGAATTCATGTAAATAACCTGAATCTACAGAAGTCTGTAATCACCCATTATACACTGCGTTAGCCACTCTGGCTAATACACTTGGACTAGGGTGTTTGAATTTGCATTTCATATCTCTTCCATACAGAATGCATAATTTAAAGTGAGATACTGTGAAAATCCCACAGCCTTGGATTTTTTTCCTGCTGCTGCTGCATTGTAGAAAAATTTGATGCAAGCATTTGTGATGCTGAGGGAGCTATTAAGCATTTTTACTAAAAGGTGTTACGTAGCTCACAGAATTGTACCCAAAAGATAATGTGACAAGTCCTTTGATGGCATTTAAAGGTGGTTGATCTGATTAAAGCAAAGCACTGCTAGATGAGAAAGACAGACTGACATTCAGAATCTTTGCAGAAACAGCTTCAACATCTCTAACTATGTAAAGTCTTTTGGGATAGAAACATCAATTTCCTTGGTACCAGCATTCCTTTGAGGGAAGCTTTGCTCTCTATAAGAAAAAAAAAAGGCGCATCAAAAAAATCTTCCTGCTTTACTCCAGCAATATTCAGGAACAATGCAGCCAGTGAACAGAAGGTCCTGAAACACAGCTGTTTCCAATTCCTGTAAAGCTATATTTCTCCCCATTACACAAGTTTTATTACACTTCAAGTAAGACTTTTTTATACCAGACCTTAAAGCCAAGCTAAATCAATGCTAGTTGTGTTATGCATTTTATTCTCCTGCTCTATTCTCACTGTTTATACAGTGTGATGCTGCTGCAACTTCAGGACAGAGTCAGTCAATTTTATTTCAGGCACAAACTGTAACTTCACAGTAGTCCCTAAGCAGGCCTGACTCTGACTTGAGCTAACTAACTGTGCCATTTGCAGCAGCACCCAACTTCAGCACAGCTCCTGCCTGCTTTTCCAGTGGATTTGGCACAGACAGAATGTACCCAGCCCTCTACCCTAACACACTTCTCAAGACAGGGAGGTCATTTAAACTTGAAATAAACTAACACCAGATATAGCAGATCAACAACAGAGAACTACATAAAGCTGCCATAGGTCAACTCAAATAATTACAAGTACCATAATGCACAAGTTTCAAGGACATGTCAAATCTACTGGTACAGACAGACCAAACAGAGAGGAAAAGCATTTGGAACCAAGCAGCAGGACACTACATGCTGTATGAAGACCCCATCCTTACAGAAATTAAAATCCCTAAGGCCAAACATACCAAACTGTATTTTCTGAGGTTTTTTGCATTCTCTTGGTATCAAAATACACAAATAGCACAGTACTCCAAATAGCACTTGCTGTGTTTCCAGTAGAGGGTTATATGAAATTGTCAGAACGTTGAGTTCCACAAACTAATACAGATAGTTGCCACCTTATGCGATGAAAACTTTCAATCAACAAATGCTTAAGTCCTCACCTGCTTTTTCTAAATAAACAATGTATCATCCTACCATTAGAGGTGTCATACATAATGTTCTCTACTGAGTTTGCAGTGCCAGAGCAGCAACACCCCAGCTCCCAGCTTCACTCCAGTCTTGTATAGTCAATAATGCAAGAACTGAGACAGTTCAGAGAGCATAGACACTAAGAAGCATCAGTCACCAACCAGGTACTGTTGGTCAGGGTCATCAGAACGCAGGAGATGAATAAATCTTCCCACAAGACTCTGCTCATCAGCAAAATCCTCAGGGTCAGGATCTTCAGCAGGCTGATCTGGTTGATCCTGGATCAGTGTGGATACCAAATTCATGATAGCATCAACCTGTTAAAGGCAATATAAGTTCTGTTTAAACTACAGTAGTCCATAAGCATAAATTCACAGCAATTGGGAACATCTTTACAGCTGCTTTAGACATAAGTGCCTTACACCCTGAAGAAGGGTCCCTTCTTAGCACAAGTGGGAAAGGGCAGCACAGCAATGCAGAGGAAATTCAGATTCCAAAGGCTATGCAGCCTTCTTTAGGTAATAGACCCAGTTTTAAAGGGATTCAGGGTCTTTGTTCACACTTAACAGATTACTGTCTAGGCTGAGGTGTGGTAAATCAGAAGTAGCCTCTAGGATGAGGTTAGGTAAGATGTGCAAAGACATTTAGGAACATGGGAGGAAGAATCACCAAGTGCGATAAAGCCTGTGCCAGGGGAGGCAGGGGCATGCAGTCAAGGAAACAAAGCATGCCCTGCATGAAGTCACTTCATGTGTGTTTTCATGTCTTTGAATAGTCGTATCAATACCTAGAATTTCAAGTTAACTTATATCATACCTGTTCTTGGGACACAATTTCTGTGTTATAATCCAATACATTGCTAAGCACGTAACAACTCATGCTCTTCCTGGACTCGTAATCAAAGTATTCAAAGAGTGGATGAAAATGTTTTAGTTTCAGAACTGTCAGGATATTGTTGTAAGTATCAACAGGGATTTTCAGAAGTCTAGTCAGCTCCTTTGAAACAGCACTGCTTGTTGCAATACTAAAAGAAAATATATGCAAAAAACCACAATTAATCAATAGTTCACACATGTAGACAGGTTTAAAGTCTGCTTCAGAATATCGATTCTGAGGTATACAACAACAACTAAGCAACTTGCTGCTAGGGAGAAAGGAAACGAGTATCAAAACAAGTCAGATCTTGCTCTTCGGGACATACGGTGACAAATGCGTATTTTAAGTTGCTGCCAGGAGCAGCAGAGACTGGCTGCAAATGCAGCAATAGCAGAACTCTAGAGTGCTGGAAGGGATGCCTACATAATGCACACACACAGTGTGACTGTACAGCACAACTTACACGGGAGCAAGTCCTGGTTAGTCAGGAGTTTATCAGGACTGCTGCAGCTCGGTCCAAAAGCAGTGACCTTGCACATCCAGAGCACGGCTCTGCTATCTTACCAAACGTGGTGAAATGCAGAAGGTCTGATTTTAGGGTATCAATTGCCACGCCAAAGAAAAGGCAAGAGACACTTACTGTTCCAGATTAAGTTTGTTGAATATTTCCACAGTAGTCTCCAACACCTTGTCAACATAGTCCACTCGATCTGGGTAGCATTTCATAGCCAGGTTAATGAGAGAAACTTGCAAAGACACCACATCCTCTGAGGGCATATCCTGCCGAGACTGAAATTTAAGGCAGCACAAAGTTTATACTAAAGCACAGACCTTTGCAAAAAATACCACCCCCAAAACTGCATGCAGGGATACCCAACATACCTGTATAACAGTAGCAACCTGCTGTGAAAAGATGTCAAACAGTTTGATATCTGCTGGGATACCAGGTCCATCTTCACGATGTGCAAATAAAGCTAACCTGGTGACAGAGCAAGGAAAGCAGCTTGGTCAGGATAGCTTTCCACTCCTCAAATACAGGCCAGAAAGAGGTACTGGCAGAAAAAGCAAGTCCTTTAGGTATATTTGGAAGCTCTATTACAAGCAAAAAGGAAATTGATGGAAGTCAGAAGCCTTATGAGCAACTGAGCCTGGTAACTATCAGTCCTGGAAAAGAGTGCTGACAGAAAAGGCAAGGTGAAGAAGAACAGGAAGGACATTTCATAATTGATGTTCTTTAGCTAGAAGCAAGTGGTCTGTTTTTTCCAGCAGATAAAGAGGTACAGAGTAGGCTGATGGAAGAGCAAATATCCTGCATTTATTCATTCAGTGTTATTACTGAAATTAGACACCCAATAGCATTCTCTACAAAACAGCCTCCAGAAAAAAAAAACCGACACAGAAGAAATATGCTGACTTAACTATTCTTTGTCTCTAAAGACAGACCGACATGTTCGGAACTTACACTATTCACATAGAACAAAATAAAAAGCAAACTTGGGAAGAACGGAGAAGTGAAGAATACTTTTATTTGGCGGGGGGGGGGGAAGGGGGCAAGAAATTGCTATCCAGCAAGCATTCAGGAGATGGTGAGAAGTATTTCTATCTGTAAGAGGAGAAAGTCACACCAACCACCATTTCTGCAAAAATGAGATACAAGATAGAAAGCATCACTATCAGAACACTAACACCTTACCTAAGCTGCAGCTTAAGAAGCTCAGCACTGCTATCTTGACTTTCTAATTATTGAGATTATTCTACTCTGAATTAGAGAAAGATCTACAAATATATTTAGGAAAAGGCATCACATTAAAACTTTTAAAATTCTTTCTACAGGGTTTCTAAATTTTGATTCTGAATGAACTCTGGGTCTGAAATACAGAGACAGATAAGAAAAGCCCAGGGTGCCAAAAACTTCACTGCCAGGAAAAATAAGACATTGAACTATTCTTATATTTGATTAGGGCGGTAAGAAGTAGACTTTCTAAAGCCAGGGACAATCACTGCCTTTTCTCAGAGGCACAAGGCAGCTTTCCTTGGCAACAGCTCAGTGTAAAGCCAGTGTAATGCTAGAAGGTATGAACATGCTGCAGGCAGATGGCAGCATAATTAAAAGCCATGAATGGTTTAGTAAGGCAACAAAGATCCCAAAGCAGCAAGACTATTTGCAGAGATTCCTTTAGCAGGGAAGCCTCACAGGAATAAGGATAAAATTTTCACAAGCTTCTTCAGCAGTCACTGATGTTCAGATTCAATTACCCAATGCCAGCTGAAACAAAGACGAGAAATGCCAAGGGGCACAACCTATACAGGGCAGCTTCACATCTTAACTACACAATGCTGAAACTCTTGGCCACTGCTGCTACCAGCTCCAACACAAACACAAGAGCAACATCCTCCCTACATGCATGGATTCCAAGGACAGATCCACTCATACGCTCCAACACTTGCAGTAACATCACAGTCAAAATCTCAGGCTGCCACACTACAAAGACCATCATGCTGCCACCTTTCTGTCCTTGTCCTACAGCCCAAAGAGGACTCTGGAAGCCTTCAGTGGCCCAACAAACCACAGTGGTACATCTGGGAGGACAGAGGGTCACTGCTGGTCAGTCACTTACTGCTGTTTGTAACACAGAAAACTTACTGTGGAGGTAATACCAAAGTTTAACACGACAGCAAAAGCTACACAAGGAAAGCCCTCTCACAAGAATGACACTGCCACACTCCAATGTAAGAGCCTAGCAAAAGATCCTGTGACCTCTTTTAAAAGTAATCAAGAGAGTCTCAAAAATCAGTTACAGGCAACGTTTCTTGGGATTTGGGGGTTTTGTGGTGTTTGGGGTTTACAGTTTCAGGTTTTTTTTTTTTTAAAGCTAACAAAATTATGAAAAATCTGAGCCACAGCATCAAAGTGTGGGAAACCAATGAACTCCTGTCAACATCTCTATATGAAGGCAGCATGGTGTCTCTGACAAATGCACAAATACTGAAAGATATTCCAATAAAAACAAAGTCTTGACCAAATAAATCTGACAAAACCTGGAGAAAAACTACAGACATGGTAAGTAAAAAATTCAAGATCTTAAGTTATACCAGTCATGCCCAATACACACAAGCCCTCC
The DNA here is from genome assembly GCA_013397775.1 of Eulacestoma nigropectus. Taxonomy (NCBI): domain Eukaryota; kingdom Metazoa; phylum Chordata; class Aves; order Passeriformes; genus Eulacestoma; species Eulacestoma nigropectus. The sequence goes on along the minus strand of VZTE01005381.1, from coordinate 4,128,914 downwards.
CCAGGCATTAGAGATGATACAGTAATCCTACCCAATGCTGAATGCCGGGGGACCCAAGATCCCTGGGGTAACTGAAGCCCATACATCGGTACATGGACCAGGTGTATGAAGGTACATGTTTGTGTGCAAAGGCAAAGGACAAGGCTCTTCTTGAGGCTGAGACAAGCCATGCAAGTGCACTTCCTTTCTGCAGTAAGAAAATGCAGGTACTCACTGAAAATCTGTGTTTCCTTTCAGGACACAAATTAGAACTTCAGTTTGACCTTAATGGTTTTTTGCCAACTTTAAGGATTCTATGATTTCTCCCCCAAATCTGACCTCAGTGCAAGTAGTTTTAAGCAGTTCCTCCACAGGAAAAACACGCTTTTGGGAGAACAGTCAAGATGCTAGTGGCAAGCTAAGAATTAAGACGTTAGTTCCATTTCCTACCAGCTCTTCTCTGAAGAAGCCTTGTTACGGTCTCTGATCAAACCTGCAAGGTAAAGTATCCCTGACACATGATTTAGCCATTAGGATCTTCAAGTTTTCAAGAGGTACCTATGAGTGATATGGCTGTCAAAGTAGGGCACTGCTGTCACTTCAGAAGCATGAAACTGCTCAATACTAAATGGGCTGTTTCCTGGCTTAATCTGTTTACAAGTTTTAATCAGTCCATACAGCAGGTTTCATTGGAAGCTGTGAAAGCAGAGTCAAGAGAGTGGAAGTTACAGAAATAATATTCTTCACAGCTTTAATGACAGCTGATAGAAAGACATGGAAACAGTGAAGTGATATCAGAAATTAAACATATTCAAATGATAGAAAAATTATCTCCTTGTGAACAACACAAACTTAATTTTGAGCCAATTTCCACCCCCTCAGTCACTCACCTGTCAATTAAAGCAATAATTATATTTTTCACATTCACATTTTGGTGCAGCTCAGCACAGGCTCTGAGAAATGGGTTCAGGGTTTGGAGGTGAAATTCATCTGGGAAAACCTGAAGTTTTAGATCAATAGTCATCAAGTTATAAACTGAATTTGCCCATTGTTACACAGAAGTAAAATGCAACAGAATAATTCTAAAGCAGATAGCCACACAGTAAATACACTCTGGCCTACGAAGCTGACCTTGACTGGGTAAATGCATGAAGCAAGAGATATAAGACAAATGGGTAACTTGAGGGCCCACCTATCTATTACAACTCACAACACAGGCACTGCTGCTCAGATGCTTACAAGCTACTGCAACAGAAGGAGCATAAAATGGATCCATCTCCACTCTGCCCATCTGGTAAAAAATATAGGACAAGGCACTGTGTAAAAGTCCCAGTGATGAAGTTTTCCGGTCCATGAGGAAGACGTAAAAGCTGTCTGAATCTGACTAAGTGTATAGAAGTGTCCCTGTGTCCCATCACTGCAATTGAACTTAAGCAGCTCACCTGTATGATGCACTCCATGAGGTACTCCTGAGCTAAAGCATCTCTACAGTTCACAACTTGCTCCAGTATTCCAGGCAGAACAATCTGGAATGGGGGGGGGGAAAGTCTTGCAGTGATTTTACAATTACCTTCTAAGTTTATATTCACAAATGCATTTAATCCAAGCAGAGCAGAATTTCTAACAGTTCTCAGCTGATTCTCTACATAAAGGCTTTCTGATAAAAAGTCCCGTTTTTCTGCAGTTCCATCCTTCAGAGAGAGAAAAAAAAAATCTACTGATCTCAGAAGTTTGCCCCTTTCATACATTATGCAAGCTTTGATTTCATAAGTCAGTGCTACTGACTTTGCTGGCACAAACTCAGGGTCTCAGCAGCACCACTCAAAGCTGTTTTCAGCAGCTGTACAGTAGAACTGACAAGGGACAGACTTTTAAATAATACATTTCCTTCCTTGTCATTTCACACAATAACAGTTCTCTTGGATGCTTTGGGAAGGACAGCCTCACAACTTGTGAAGTCTAACCCAGAACACTGGATGTGTACACATCCCTTAGACCAACCCATTATTCTGCAAGGAAAATGGGAATTGGGAAGGAAACTTTTAGAATTTCTTGTCACTGTTACAGACAGACTTACAGAAGAATGCGTGAATCATCTCCTTGGCCTGAGAACACACTGCATACAGTATTTAGAACTTTTCCTCAGGTGAAGAGTTTGAGAAGCATTGGGATTACTGAACTTTTAGCAAAGCTGTAACACTTCCAGCTGCTCATCTGGAAGTCCTAACTAGTTTAGTTTCAAAAATGTTGGCTGAAGTCAGAAAGGATGGACAGACATCCCACCTGCTTATATCGCTCCACATTAACCCCTTCCAGCTGACTGAGGCGAACCAGGTTTGTTCCCACAAGGATCCTCAGCTCCTGCCTCTCACGCTCTCTTTTCTCTCTGTCCCGACTGTGGCCCTGGTGTTGCATTCGCACCCAGAGTTTGTTCATCTCAGCAAAGTTCAGCAGCACAAAATCCATCGAGTCACTGATGTCTCCAGTGGTTTCTTCACTGCAATTAGTAAGAGGTTAAAAACAGAAAAGCTTGTCAGAGGTATTCATCCTTCCAGCCACTGGTGAACATACAAGTTTTAAGAAGGTTAGAGGGTGGGGAAATGTGGGGTGGGATTTCTGGGTTCATAAGAAAGGTTCATATCCTCACTTGTGAGAAACTTTAGTGCTGGAAGGGAATTCTTAATGGACAAAACACCTGTCAAATCTATGGAGTTCTAGCACATCTACTTCTCCCATATCTGAACAAAGTTACATAGAAAATTTAAATAAGCTCTATTAACAGTAATTTTATCAAGCCCATCCTTCTTACTCTGCTTGCTCGCCTTCATCTGGTAAGATATTCCTGGTACACTGCAGGAGATAGTTTCTAAGAAAGAGGCCTCTAAGAGGATGCTGCACTCCACGGCACATCTCCACCAGGTCTTTCAAAATATCTTTCCTGGACTGTGGAAATGACTTGACATAGACAACACCTACTGTTATCAGCAGATACCTGCAAAAGGCACAGAGTCAAACAATAAATCATTAAATAACAACATCACACTTAAAGGCAACAGTTCCTTTTGTCCATTACGGCAGGATTACCAAAGCACAAAAAAAGCAGTAAAATTATCACCTGGGTCCCATAATTTTGGATATTTAGTCAGCTTTCAACTCCTATTCTCCTCTGCTACAGAGCACAGCAAGTCTGAACAGCCACTAAATGTGTAAATGCTTACAAAGTTCTGAATGCTCTCAGACTAGTTCATTCATACTTTCAGCATCCCACCAAGCTGGAAAACAGCTCTGGCACACATAGATAAGTAACCTATAATGGGGAAGTAGTTAAGCCTCTTTCACACTGTAGTCTAGCAGAATAGGAACTACTCACTTTGTACTCATTCCCTCAGCACCTCTGCATCAGGTAACAGGCAGCAGGAATATGTAAGATGCAGAAGACTGGTGCTCCAGTATATGTGGACTCCCCTTCAGCTTAGAAGAAAAAAACTACAGTACTCAGAACCTACAGGTATTCAGTTTAGAGGCCTCTCCCCTCCCTGCATGCTCCTCTGCCTCATGCACAGGACCTCCATGAAAGCACCACAAATTTCATCAGAGAGAACCAGAGTCTCCAAGCAGGTAGGAAGACAACTCTATGATTTTGCACAGGGGGAAAGACATTGTGGTAGCCATCAGCCAAACTCCAGAAATTGCATGAAGATGCAGCCTAGTGTGCCCAGAGCCTCTTCCTGGCATGAACATAATGTCAGGGATGAAAAACTTCAGTACCAAACAAAACCTAAATCTGACTGACTATGTCAAAGCTGTACTGCAGCCCAACAGTCACACATTTAAAGATAAGCCTTACAGGCCTTCAGAATCATTTCGGGTGTCCTGTCACTTTGCCAAAAAAAAAAATATTCAGAAACACAAAGACTCCAAGAGCGAAGTCAGCTTTCAGCTGACTTTCAGCTTCCTTCTCATACTTCTCATTCTCTAAAAAGGCAGAAGGTTATGAAGCAACTACTGTGTGGGAGAAGCTAAGATCTAGACCCTCAGGTAACAGAAACAGTTAATAAATGCATAGTCAATCTCCCTGATCAGAGTGTGGTACTTGGTTAATCTTCCACCGACCAGTTCTTTACCCAAAACCCAACTTGACTCCAAGATTAAAGTGCTTTCATCTTGGTCATGTGCAAAATTAACACACTGACAAGGAAGAACTGACCTTCTGCACCTGCACTCTTGGCCTAAATCTCAGAAGTTTCACAGTAATCCACTCTTAACATAGGCAGAAATACTATCGACCACTGTAAACTGATTGAGAAGTCAATCATTGTCCGAACCCAGAGTTGGACAACTATTCACCAGCTTAAAAAAGAAAAAGCAAACAAAGCCAGACACCAACATATACACACTTACAGTCTTGGAATGATATTTCCAGCGTACTGTACTAGCTCATAAAGGTCTGCCACTTTCCTGCCTTTGGCAAATTCATCTGTCAGGTAGACTTCCAAGTAGTGTAACTCATCAGAAATTGCCATATCTTTTTTTCATAGTTAAGGATTTTAAGTTAGGATGTCTACAACGTATTTTCATAGTAATTTGCACAGCCAGGAAGAAAGATGCTGTACCAAATACAAACAAGCCCAAGCAGGCAGTACTTCTGAACAAGAAATCGCTATTGGGATAAATGTGCAAAATTAACCCCAAACCTTCAATCAATTTTTAGCATATTAGAAAAGGGAATAAAACCGGGAATAGTTGTTTTACAGAGCTGATTTTTTTTTAGAACTAGACTCTTGAAACTTCCCAGACAAAGTTATGAAAGATAACAGACTTGCTTTATACCAGATAGAAAAAACGAACTTACACGGTGAGCAGAGTGTATATTCTCCTGCAATATATACACATAATCGAATACTGAGGAGAAAAGTGCTAATAAATATCTGACGCAAGATACCATTGTACCAAAAAAAGCAGATGAACATCCCATTCCAAATTCAACATTTCAACTACTAGTTTCCTCTTGAAAGGATACAGAGCTCATAATAGCTCTTTGGAGATAACATAGAAGTCCGCAGCTCCCCAAGCATGTTGGAAGCATGTTTCAGAGCATCCATGAGCTTGTTCTTGTCCTTCAGAGGAAGAAAGAGAAAAGTCTGTTAGAAATGACACTAGGCAGCTGCAAGATTTTTTATCTATTAAAAAAAAACACCAAGCGATTTAGTATCTAGCTTATACTACACCACTCACGCTAAATAAGTGAACATTTTACCTGAAGGTGGTAAGAAGATGAAACTGAAGACAGAGCTACAGTAATAAACTGCAATAATAATGGTAGAAAAACCTAAAATCATTCTGCTTATACAGCAATCTCCACCCAATACTCAGATTCTATCCAGCAAGCAAAATAAAACAGGTTCCCCTCCTCCAAATCAGGTCTGTCATTTTTCTCAGATCTCAAAGATCTCCTAGAAACCCCTAGGAGACAGACAATACACACTGCCATCAACACCTTTCCTTCTCACCACAAAAAGCACCTCACTGAAAGCCACCACTTACTAATCTGCATCTAACTTACACTTCTGATGCATTTAATCACCTGGCATCACAGGATACAACTACAGACCTCTAATCTACCATCTATACAGACTCGAGCAACCCATCACAACCAGTAGCAGTAAGTTTTGAGGGAGAACAAAAGGAATTCCTAGTGTGATCCACTTAGTGTATTTATACTGCCACTTAATCACAGATAGCAGTGCAGCTAGCACTACAGTGCAGCTGCAGCTACTTAAAGATTTCCAAAGCATTCCATTGAGTACAAAACGAAGAGGTGTTGAATTACTTGCTACTGTCATTTGGCTGCAAACTAAGTTCGCTTGGCTAACCACATGAAAACATATGGGAATATTTAAGTTTTCATCGCAACTTTAAGCAGTTTCTCCAAATAAAAACAGAGGCTTCTCAAACCCAAAAACTATGCGTGATTACATAATCTGCCTGAATTGGCTACAATTCCAAGATAAAAATCTCAGCACAACACTAGCCAGTGGTGTATTCCAGTCACAGAAGAATTCACACGTCCCTCTACACTTAATCACTACAAAATTGATCCTATGCAGCAGGTAATTCATCAGCAACCTCTCAGTATGACAGTCACACCAAGAAAAGGCTACATGAAAAAAACAACAGAATGGTGGACATAAACAATAATCTCATAATAAAGTTCAGCTTAGGTTTATTTAAATGCAAGCACTAAATGTAAATTATAAAGGCACATCTTTAACTTGGCTTGTCAAATACTGGAGCAAAATCAGGAAGACACATTCAAAGAATACCCAAGGCTCATTCTCAATGAGCAGCTGCCTCATTTACTGGCAAAGCCTCTGGCACAAAGATGCATAAAGGGTTAATTTTCCTCACAGCACTAGAGATTGGTATTGATTTACCGTTTTATTCCTAACAGACAAGAAGCTTCATTGCATTTTAAAGTCACATTCTTACCAAGCATCTCTTCATCTGGAATGACTGCACCTTCACAGCCTGAATGGCTTCATCCAGGAGTTTTTCCTGTTCATCCTGAGGAGATTGCTGTGTTGTTGGCTGGAGGAAAAAAGAAACCAAACAAAACTGAATTCGATTATTTTTATGAAGCTGTTTATGACTTGACTAAAACTGGATTCCCACACTTTAGAATGCACTGCAAGTGACACTGCAGTGTGACCACTCAAGAGTTGTCAGAAATAGTTGTGTGACATGTAAGGGAGAAAGTTCAAGTGCTCTGCAAAAACCTAAGGGGAGGTTACAGGTAGCCTGTGAGCACCTCTGCTTCTTGGAGAGTAAAGCCATGGGGACAGAGCAGGGCCGACTTTTCCTTTCCAATATTTAGAGGTCAAGAATCCAGTGCAAGCACATGGGAAGAAAAGCTCCAAGAGAATGCAGAGACACGACTACGCTGAGAGGAAGCACTGTTGTTACTTCTGTCCACAGAGCTTCAAAGCAATGCCCAGACCACACACTGCAACTGCACAGATGTTTTCTGTGCTCACAAGTCACAAGTTCTCAACTGCTATCTGAGCCACGCCATTCCATTCAGGACAAGTTTCAGATAAGCAAAGGATAAAGTACAGTTAGTGCATTCCAGAAGGTAGAAGCTACTTGCAGACGGGAACAGAAAGCTGAAGAGAGACAACTCTTCATGTCTCCTTGTCCCAGTCACTCTGTCACACTGTCAGAGTGACTCTCCTGTTTCCCCTCAGAGAGGCACATTCTATGCCTTCAACTGAAACTTTCACCACCTTTTGACTTTCTAAGGTTCATACTGCATTTTCTTAAAATATCAAATAAACCCATTGCTTACAACCTTAGATTTCCCCTCAACCCACCTCTAACAGGCCTTCTCCTACTGCAGCTGCTCCCTTCCCTCTACCAGAATAATGAGATCAGTTTCTACAAGCATCTTTAAGTTATTTGTTAAGATGTCCAAACTTACATAGATCAGAACCCCTACTGCTGTCCCCACCTGCACCCAGCCTTCCTCCTAAGACTTCACAAGGAAACGCTGCCAATCCACCTCTTGTTCAGGATCAGCCTTCAACACCTCATCAGAGCATCTGCACTTCTCTCAGTCTTGCAGTTTGTTTTCAGATGGCCCCTCCAAAATACTGTGGGAGATGAAAGCACCGATGTGGTAGCTCAGCTACACCTTCTCTAGTCTTGACAAATACCAAGCACATAGTGATTAGCACAGCAGGTTCTCTGAGCCTTCAGCAAATTCTCAGCTATTTATACTTGTTCCCTTCATCCACTGTGCTCAGAAGGTCCCTGGTCTCCTCTTTTTAACTGCATTTCAGAAACAAGCTGGAAGGCCATGAATTACATCACCCTAATGTTTTTAAAAACACTGTCTTCAGTACCAACTCCCACATGCCCCATGCGTGGAGTCCCCAGAAGTATCTGTTGAGGACTGAGATTAAATTGAGGCCTTCGTTAAAACTGAACTGTTTTAGTTTAACACCAATTTAATGGTTACAGAGCATTTCACACCCCTGTTATTTCCCATAGTTAACTGGGTTCTTGTTCTGCAGTTGAAATCTCCCCACTAACCTTTTCCACACACAGAAAACAGAGAGTGCTCTGCAATAGTGTTCTTGCCTTGATCATGCCCTAACAGGCAGTGAAACTCTGCTCTTGAAGCTCCTCAATCACCCAGCTGGACAAAACCAAGGCTGATCTGATCCAGCACTGGTGACAAACCTGCTTCAAGGAGGTTATATGAGATAAAGGTTCCTTCCAACCAACACTTCTGTGACTTTACGTGCCTCTGTAATATTCCAACTATGCACAATAACTAAGAAGTGTATTTAGTCAACAGAAAAAGCCATCTCTGCTAATTAGAGTGACTGTACCTCTTACAAAGCTCTCTCTACACATAATCAATCAACGTGCAGGTCTTCCAAAAATGATTTAAGCATAAGGAAAAAGCAGTAACCATGGCTAGATGATCCTATTTCCTGGGCAATTCAATAGCTACAAATCCTTAGACAATCTCAAACTGTGAAACAAGTATGTTCTGCCAGCAGAAGTTTGCTGTAATTGCTAAGCTTTAATTATTCAATGGCAGATCAGATTTTTAAGGAATATCAAATGACAGTGCTGGGACTAATGTGCACTAATCAGTATCAGAACATCACATAACAGACTTGCTGAATTATGCCTATACCAGAATGCTGGTTACACTCTACAGCCCCCTGAACCCATACCAGTGCTTTAGAGAAAATAAATCACGACTGAGCTGAATGCCATATGCTCCGACCACATCAAATCTCTATTAAAGCACAGCAAACAATGCAGCAATGCTAACACTGACCACAACTTCCTAAGCCCCCTTCTCCTGATGGGCACCGTTTACACAGCTACCAGCCCTGCTCTTCCATCTCCAGCTGTTCATGGGGCCAGGTAGTGCTCGGAGAGCAGTTTAGGCTGTAAACTACCAAATAAGCTGTAAGACAAGCCCAGCTGATTAATAGATTACCATTCACCTAGCTCAGCCTAAAACCACATCAAACACTGCAAGCAGGGCTGTGAAAAGAAGGCTTTTTAACAGCAACACCAAACCAAAGCATTTCCTGAAACATACACTTATTTGCTACAACCCCAAGAAGTATTTGGCTGAGTCCATGTGCATCGGTTTCCTTACTTCTGGTGTGCGAACACGCTGATTATACAATTATGGCTACAAGTTTGGGACTCTGCTTTTCATTATACCAGCTATGAGCTCAGCAGATACATCTGTATCTTCTTACAGAACTTTAACCACTGTAGTTTACCAGCAGTTAGGGAAAAATTGGAGTTTCATTTATTTATAGTGTCAGCCTTACATCAAACTCTGTCTGCATTAACAGAAGACAGAGAATACTTCCATTTCTGCTCTAAATTTGAACAGCCAGGTCCCACACTCTATTCAACACTAGGTACTGAATTCATCAACAGAAGTATTTTCATGTTAACAGAAGATATTATCTTATTTCCTCAGTATCTCTTCAAGATATAGAGAATTAAGAAAGAAGAAAGTTCCATTTGTATCTGTGCTCATTTGAAGACTGAGAAGGTGATCAGCCTAAACAAAGATGTCTTTACTACAAGGGCACTACACTTCATGTCTGAAGAAAAGAAAACTGTAGCATTTTCGAGTGGCAAGGGTAGCAAATTAACCTACAATACTGCCAAAATCATACAACAGGAGCAGTTGTGTTACTTGAAGGGTTGTTTGTACCAGCTTTACTTCTGTAGGAATAGAAAACCTCTTAACAGCAGCACTACTGAACAAGTTCCAACTCTTTCTTACTTTTCAAAGTCTGAATATTCATCAGCTTACCCTATTCTTTCAACTTCAGAAGGCAAGCTACTTTCAGCTTTAGAACTGTGGGGTTCCCAAAAATGACCTGGTTATTATCAAGTGATACAGAAGACCACATCAAGACACACACATACTGCTAACACATGCCTGAAGTTTGAGGACGTGGTGACAAAAGGCAAATGAAGGAAAGAGAACACACAGCAAAAGCCTACCAGTGACATCCAGCAGGGCACACACTAAATCAGAACATAGCTCTGTCGGATTACATGTTGAATAAAGCTGTTTATGTTCTGTATCTTCCACTTAAATTACCAACCTAGTAACATAAGATGGTATTTTCAAGTGTCATTTTATCAAAAAAGCAACTGTGGAGTCCTAGGCACATCTACAAAACCAATCCTGAAAATAAGCTTTTGAAGTGGAAGATGCTTTGACACTGGGCAAAAGCAGCAGTACTCGGTAACTGAGGCACAAAATATCCTGCCTTGTCAACTACATGCACAACAAGGTATAAACCCCTGCACGAACACAGGAGAAGCAATTAACAGCAATTATGCAGCCATTTAGAATTTAGAAACGTCTGAGCTATGTCCACACCAGATATACTGCAAATGTTGAAGCAAAAAAGGACAGTTGATGTGAAGAGTCTTGCTTTACTCATTTTTACCTCTGAAGTGACAAGGATGCAAGTGAGCAGTGCAGAAGGGACAGAGAACTGCCTCTCCCAGCTGCACCAGCAGTTTCTGCACAAGAAACAAAAGCCTTCTGCTAGCTTTGAAGACAGGGCTAGCATAAGCTACTACACGCAAGTTATGGAAGTCAAAACTCACAGTAGATGAAT